>VXBW01002996.1:151240-219933 GCA_013400375.1 Thinocorus orbignyianus
AAAACATTCTTCCAGGGGACACTGTGTAGCCAGCAGCCCTATAAGCTCTGAAGGCAGCAGGTGTAAAAATGAAGAGCAAAGCCAGCCCCATCCATTGGCAAACTTGCTTTGCAGAAAAAATCGGTCAAAAGTGATGCATCAGCAAAGCTGGAGTAAGAGCTGTGGCGCTGAAATTCTGCTGAGCAGTTTTTCTGCACAAGCACAGCTCAAACGGAACGGTTGCTACCAAATCCTCTTCATGCTCCAGGGGAAAATGATCTACGCTCAAGCAACTACCAGCCAACTTGGCTGAATAAAATAAGGACCTGCAAGAAAGCTATTTGCAGGCAGGAAGGGCAGCAAAACTGGCCTGTAAATTATTCCCAAGCCCTGCTTCACCTCTTCTTAATGTTTTTCCTGGTTAAATTTACCCCCACAAAAAAATAGGCTGTTTCCAGATGTAAAACTGGGCCCCGGGAATTCCTACCTAGCTGCTTGTGGCAAGGACATCAGATGTCCAAACTGGGCAGAGCACTGGTTAAAGGACTGTCCCGTAACCATCTGGTTTCAGCCATATCACAGACCCTGGCACAGTTTTTGCCCAAGGTATCGAGCACAGGATCGCCCACCCCAAGGACTGTGCCCAGTGGAGAGTGGGAATGAAGCTGCCTGCTTTCGTGGGAGGGAAGATGTTATCATAGAATCACGGAATCACAGAACGGTTTGGGTTGGAAGGGACCTCTAAAGACCATCCAGTCCAATCCCTCTGCAATGAGTAGGGACATCTTTGACTAGATCAGGTTGCTCAGAGCCCCATCCAGCCCAGCCTTGAATATTTCCAGGGATGGTACAGGCACAGCTTCTCTCAGCAACCTGGGCCAGGTTTTCACCACCCTCAGCAAAACCATTTCTTTCTTATATCTAATTTAAATCTTTCCTCTATTAGTTTAAATACAATACCCCTTGTCCTATCTCTACATGCCCTATTAAAACGTTTGTCCCTATCTTTCTTAAAACCACCCTGGATGGGGCTCCAAGGTCTCTCTGAAGCCTTCTCTTCTCCAGGCTGAACTCCCCAGCTCTCTCAGCCGGTCCTCCCAGCAGAGGGGCTCCAGCCCTCCCAACATCTCCATGGCCTCCTCTGGCCCCACTCCAACAGCTCCATGTCCTTCTGATGTTGGTGGTCCCAAAGCTGGAGACAGCACTGGGGTAGGATCTCCCCAGAGCGGAGCAGAGGGGCAGAATCTCCTTCCCTTGCCCTCTTGGCCACACTGCTAGGGATGCAGCCCAGCATTCAGGGGGGCTTTCTGGGCTGCCAGCACACATTGTCGGCTGTTGGCCAGCTTTTCACCCCCCAATAACCCCAAGTTCTTCTTGGCAGGGCTGTTGGATGTTCAGATTCCACTGTGCTATGAAGTCCTTGACAATGAATAGTCCCCGTTTAGTTTCCAGTGCAGATGCAGTTTCCATGCACATATTTAAGCACACTTAAGAGCCTGGAGTAGATGATTCCTGAAGGCCCACTCCAACTGCATTCCTATAATTTTACTGTGGTCTTTTATCGTCAGTAGCCTGTCCCCTGTCATCAGAGCAGATTAGTCATCTCCGTGTCCCGTCAATCAAGTCGCCACAAACAACTCAAGTAATTGCTAAACACTGATGCAGCTTAGGTGAAAATACCCTTTGAGACATTCAGCATCCTCCAGGCAGACTGTTGTGGGTTTGTTTGTGTTTTTTCCCCCTCCTATAATAGACCTTATTAAGTCATTTCATTATGTTATAAATGATGGAGCTCTCCCACCATCAGTATCTCACAGGAATTGAGCCCTCTCCGCATAATCCACAAGAGTTCTTTTCTCTGAGAGATGAAGAACAGAACTATTTGGAAGAAGACATTGTAATTAGGACTATGTTATTCGTAAGACAATTGGCACCAGGCTGTGCTAGCTCAAGAATAATGCAAACTAAGATAGATGCAAGTAGAAAGATGAGGAATTGAAGAACTCATGGAAGCCCAGAGTCTTATGATCAACTGCTTTACTAACTGCTCATAGCTAGAACACGTATTCCTGGGTAACCCTAGGTTGTTACATGTCTCTACTCTCGAGCTGCTCATTCCAAAAGCAGGACTGTGGCATTTATCAGCCTCCCAGGGTTATTTGCAGTCCAGCCGCTGCTGCAGGAAGCTTGAAACAGGTCAGCAGAAATGTCTGCTGCATCTTATTTTGCATCTCTGCTGTACTTTGAGATTTGCTGTGAAGACTCCACTGCTTTCAGCAGAGTCGACTCAGGTTCTCCAGATGCAATGACTTAACAGATCACCATTACTCAACAAATCCTAACTATCCAGTGAAGTGGGGATCTGAACTTCTTAGATACACAGAGTAATACAAGCTGGAAGGGATCTGTGGGTGCCTCTGGTACAACCTCTGCCCAAACCAGGGCAGATTTCTCAGGACTTTGAAGCTGAGTGTTGAATATCTCCAGGGAGGAAGGTCCTGGAAAACTTTCCCAGTATATAGTCTGAATTTTCATTCTTCCAACTTTGAGTCCACAGCTCCTCATCCATCTGCTTCATCCTTCCCAGAAGAGTCAGGGTCTATCACTACACCATCGAGTAATTGTTAGTAGAGAAGGATCTCTAGTGAATGTCTTCTCTTCTCCAGGCAGAACAAACCCAGGTTCCTCGGCCTCTTCTCACTCATCCAGGGCACCAGTCCTCCAACCATCCTGGTAGACTTTCACTGGGCTCACTCCAGTGCATCCATGTCTTTCTCATACTGGGGTGCCCCAAACTAGGCAGTGCTCCAGCTGTGGTCTCACAAGGGCCAAGCAGGGGAAGGATCACTGTCCCCACAGTTGCTGGATACAGTCCTGCTGGTGCAGCACAGTATGGGGTTAACCTTCTTTGCTCCAAGGGCACTGCTGACCCACATTCACTTTCTTTTCCACCAGGACCCCCTCGTTCTTTTCCATAAATCTGTTTTCCAGCTCAGCTGGCACCCAGTCTGTGCTTTTTGCTACTACAAATAGAATAATTACTTCTTCCAGGTTTGTTCTCAGAAATTTTAGTTAAATTGACTCATCAATAATTCCTTCACTCATCTTCCTCTCCATTTTTAAAGATAAGTACACCATTACACCTCCTCCTGTCTTCAAGTACCTCATCCATCTTCTATGTGCTCACTAGAATAGTCATTACAAGCTCTGCAATTCCACTGTCTGCCTCTTAAATATTTAAGGATGAAGTGATGGCATCCAATTTGAAATTCTCTCATGCATTTGAGCGTTGAAACTGGCTCCTTCCCTACTCTAGAGCGAGAACTCACTCCTTTCCCTGGTGTTGACACTGCTCTCTGGCCACAGCCAATATTTTTAGGACAGACTGCACAAAAAGGGCACTTCAGCCTTCTCAGCATCATCCATCAAGCTCTCTTCTGCACCACTGAGTAAAGAACCAGCTGTCTCTCAGACCTTAGTTTTATGATGGAGTACATATAGAACCATAAAAACAGCTGCAAAAGTCCATATGTTTGTGGTATTTCCTTGCAGGAGACACTTGTCCCTTGACTTCACAAGGTGTCCTGCTTTCTGAATTTGTCCCTGCACCATTCACACAATGCACACTGGTGGGCCATTCTCAGCCAGTGCTGCACCCAACACTTGGGGTTGAGAGAGGCAGCTCTCTCCATCTCCACACCAGATGGGATACAGATTGGAAATATCCAGATTTAAAGCACCAAGCCTTCACTGAATTCTTTATTTTGTCTGTTTTCTTCCTCCTCCCTCTTCCCCAGAGAGGAGATATAATTTAGTAACCCAGAATGTAATTAGGAAGACAGCTAAGGAGATTTTGGGTATCCAAGCTGGATCATGGTGATATTGCCTTGAGCAGAGCTCCTACCGTCCTTCTCATGCCCAATTGCTTCATCCTCGCCTTGGTTATTCACATGGCTCTGGAAATTCCCATGGCTGTGGTCACCAAACTGCTTGACTCAGAAGAAAGCTTCTGGAGCAGGTCCCACCATTCTGTTTATCCATGCATTGCCATGGTTCCCATGCCACCAGTAAGTTGTCACTCCTGATTTTATGCTCCATCTGCCTGCCAGTGGCGGAAAAGCCTGGCATGACACAACTAAAATGCATGCAACAACAAGGTGCTCAGAAAAGTCCTCTCTAAATCAGAAGAACCTCAGATGGGCGAGCTAGCAGCACATCAACCACAGAACAGCACCAGGAGCTTCTGAGGTGAACGTCAGTGAACACATGGCCCTCACACTTTCCACCTGAAGACCCTTTGTAAGAAAGAGATCTCCTTGCAGTCAAAGTTCATTATCCTGCCAACCTCACCATACACCACTCAGGAACAGGCTTCTTCAGCTAATTATTTCTGATTGCAGTGTTCCTGGTTCTGCTTCTCACTCCATGTTGCCCTAATGCAGAGGTATGGAGTGAGATAGAGAGGTTTTTCATTGCATTTCTACTCACATGTAACCACTAGGACTCTTCCACGCACAAAGATGTTCAGCCGCCCCTGAGAAGATGTTGGGAGGTTTCCAGTACCCAACAAGCACACTAGGTCTGTGACTGAGGACTTCTCTTCTGCCAGAGTTAGACTGGTGGAAAAAGGACTGATTTTAAACTTCAAGGGATCCCTAAAACTCAGCTGCTTAAGCAAGGTAAGACAACTGAGCTAAAGGTTTTAATAAGCTATTTTTCTCCTCTCACAGACAAGAATTCATGATTTCAGAAAAAGTCAGTGTTGCTATCAGAAAGAAAAAGCATCCTTCCCTTTTCTTGCATCAGAAAGAAATAAAAATCTGGCCAAAATCTTACTGCATGAGCTGCTAAGGCTTTGGTGTGAGTGTGGGCCAGCCTCTCCTTTCTTTACATCAACCTACTCTCACACACACAGAGACACACACGTGTCCTGACTCAGCACCACCGTGGGTGGGCTCATACAGACCCAGAAGATGAATGCGAAGATTCAGACCTCAAAACAAGCCCTGCTTCCATCTGTGGGTCTCCCAGGAAAAATACTGTATGACTCCTGATCTAGCAATGAGATATTCTCTCTCTCCTCACCTTTCCAGCTGGTTCTTGTAAACCAGAAACCTGAGCTGATCTCTTTCTGCTCCTCTTGACATACTTGTGCTTGCCCTCTACTTTTCCTTGAAAGCTGTATCTCAGATGTTCCCTTGTAAAAGATGTTCTGGGGTGTTCAGCTCTCTCTCTCTCTGTGTTGGTCCTGCTGTACAGGAGGTAAAACGTGATTGCTCTCCAAAATCAAATGTGCAACAGCCTTGTGGTGACACTACATCAAGTCAAACCGAGCACATTTACCGCAGGTACACCTAGTGCCATCTGACATACCTTAGGATGTCCTCTTTGTCCTCCAGCCAGCGGTATAAAAGGGCACAGATGTCTCCTAAGTCCTGTGTCACATTTGCTGAGCCCATACAGATGTCTGAGATACCTGAGAGCATCTTAGAATCATAGAATGGTTAGAGGTAGAAGGGACCTTAAAGCCCATCCAGTGCCACCCCCTGCCATGGTCAGGAACACCCCCTCCTAGACCAGGGTGCTCGAAGTCCCATCCAGCCTGGCCTTGAACCACTCCAGGGATGGGGCAACCTCTTCCAGTGTCTCACCATCCTCACAGCAAAGAATTTCTTCCTGAGACCTCATCCAAATCTCCCCTCTTTCAATTTAAGACCATCCCCCCTCATTCTATTGCTCCACTCACTGATCAAGAGTCCCTCCCCAGCCTTCCTGTAGCCCCTTTAAGGACTGGAAGAGGCTCTAAGGTCTCTCTGGAGCCTCCTCTTCTCTAGGCAGAACAACCTCAACGCTCTCATCTTAAACACCTCCTGCTGCTCTTGTGTGGACAAGTGAAGCAAGCCCCAGATCTCTACTAGTGAGAGACCTCTCGCCGTCTGCCAGCAATGGGAGACTGACTTCCACGTGGTGTCTGAAGCAAGAGCTGACACCCACCCTACAATTCTCCTAATCTCCATAGTCTCTTGTTCACTATTGTTGAATGTGCTGACACAGAACCGGGGAGGGCATAGTCAAATTTGAAGTTATTTACTGTGAAAGGAAAACAATTTCATGCAGCTCCAATTAAGCTGTCATAGTCGTGGGGGGAAAAAGAAAAAAATAAAAGAAAAAAGGAAAAAAAAAGAAGTCTTGCACATTCTGCTCCAAGTCAGAGGCAAATCTTCAAGCACTGTCATCAGCAACAGAGCGAACTGGGAATCGTTTTTCCCTCCTGCTGGCTCCTCTTTGATGCTTCTGGGAGACGGCAGCATGGAAGCCGGGTGGAAACCTCTCCGCTTGCCGCAGCTGGTAAATCAGATATCTTAAAACTGCAGCTGGAGTTGCAAATTTGGGATAGCCACTCTCCTGGCTGCCTTCTGGTTATGTCAAATTGCATTTGTCACTCTTTAACATCCCAGGCATCCTTCCTTTCCAGGAAGCTTGAGCTGCCTGCTTTATCAGCAACTGCAGACAATGCAGTTTTTACTGCAGTTGCTCTTAGTTTGGGAATTTTCTTGTTTGGGAGGTAATGATAACATATTTGTAGTAACAGACTGTCAGGTGGTACAACCAGGCTCACAACTTCAGAAGAGCAGACCCATTTTACCCCGTGGAGATCTAGTCTTCCCTAGGGTATTGTGAGCACTTTTCTCCCCTTCAGTTAAAACCTTAAGAATTGTGAATTCCAACTTGACCACCCTTCCCTATCAGTGATATCATAGAACGGTTAGAGTTGGAAGGGACCTCAAAGACCATCAATTCCAACCCCTCTGCCATGGCCAGAGACTTCTTCAACTAGATCAGGTTGCTCAGAGCCCCATCCAACTTGAGCTTTAATGTCTCCATGGAATAGATCATTGACCACCTCTCTGGGCAACCTGGGTCAGTGTCCCACCACCCTCATTGTGAGAAATTTCTTCCTCACATGCAGTCTGAATCTATACTCTTTTGGTTTAAAACCATTACCCCTTGTCCTGTCACAACAGGGTCTACTAAAAAGTCTGTCCCCACCTTTCTTTGAAGCCTCCTTGAGGGACTGGAAGGGTCTTGAAGATCTCCCCAGAGCCTTCTCTTCTCCAGGCTGAAACTCCCCAACTCTGGAGCCTGTCCTCCAGCCCTTCCAGCATCTCCGTGGCCTCCTCTGACCCTGCTCCAACAGGTCCATGTGTCTCTCCTGTGCTGAGATCAATTGGCCAGGGTGGCATCTACCTGCAGAATCAGCTTCTCACATGCCATCGCTCTGCACCCGAGTGGAACAATAGCAGGAGAGTTTCTGGGTGGTCCCTTCTATAGGAGACAGTAACCGATAGGAGGAAAAGCTGCCAAGCTTTGGGAAAGCACAGACCCTGCAGGAAGCTGTTGAAGCCTCTGTGGTGAATACACATGCCAGTTGAATTTATGTCCTGGGTGGATGGGATTTATTACAGCAGTGGTAGTGATTAGGTTCAGAAAAAGACAGTGGTGGAGCTCACCCGCCTCCTTCCTGGAGGAGGGGAAGGACCAACACACTGCACTCAAGGGCCAGCATCTCGGGAAAAACAGACACACTTCTCCTGGGCAGAAGGATAAGGAACTTGAAGAGAATGAAAGACTCTGAAGTCTTGGATCACGGCTCTTCACCTTCCCCTTCACAGTCTGTCCCCGGACCTGTTTCAGACCTCAGCGACGTCCCACAAGGTCTGCACATGAATTAGGGCTTCCGTACACAGCTCCATCACCAGTAATAAGCCATCTGTCTCTAGAAATGAAGAAGTTATCACAAGGACTTGCTGATGGCAAATTAGCAGAGCCAAGGCACTGGAATACCCTCCCATTCCTGTGCTGTGCCACTCTACCTGGCTTCTGTGGAGACAACAGGCAAGTTGCAGCCACATCAGAGCCAACCCCAAGCCAGATCACTCTCAGCATACTGTCATGCTCAGGTTTTGATGTGTGTTCCTCTCCACTCTGGCATTCCTTATCTGAAATAGTGATGAATTTAGACTTGCCTGATGTTCAGAGTTTCCCAGGACCCAGCTCTCCTTTTGCCCAGGAACCCTCCACACTAGGAACATCACATCCTATTTTCTATCTTACCTGTTATGTGCCTGCTCATATTGTCAGCTACATGTTGGTCCAAGCTGGATCTCTCTCTTCCTGTACCTGCCCCGTACCCAGTGCCTAAATCCAGCTAAGCCCACACCACAGAGCTCATGAGACACTTACAAGAGGAACAGCATCAGCAGTCACTAAAGCTTCTTTCAACCCATCCAGTTGCATCCATCCTTGCCGTGTGATGCTCAACAAGTTACTTTCTGGAGCTACCTCTTCATCCTGCACCCTGTGCTTCATGTCTTTCCTCCAACAAGCTGTCACTCTCAGGCTGCCTCCAAAACAAGGCTGTGGAGCAAGAAGAACCCAGCTTTGCCCTCACAGCTTCCTTCTGCTTTGACATTTAGTTGACTTGTCTGCCTTTAGCATCCCGCCATGTGACAAGGAGCAATGTATAGCCTGTCATCAGAGGGAGAGGAGATCTCTCAATACCCTCCTCTCTCGTTTCGCTCCGACTGAAAGCCACCCATGTGGATTTTTAAGACTCCAACTCATTTCCCTCCAGCTCTGCAAGCTATCAGCTGCCTATGCCCGTATGAATATTGTTCCCTCTCTCAAAGAGGGGAATAATTGAAACCGAGAAAAGGAAAAAATATTTAAAAAAAAAAAAATCTGAAGGGAGAACTCCAGAGTCTCAAAGGGATCCACTCCAAAACAGGCATCCCCCTCCAGGGCTTGGACTCAGTCCCAGACACGAGAGCGGGGACTGGAAGCCTACCACCCAACAGGACGGTGGCCTGGGTTTTACAGCACCCCACAAGGGACATCATGACTCTCAGACTGGTGAGCTTTGTTCTGAGATCCCAGGCTGCATCCCGAGGGACAGGAAGGGGGAAGAGATGGGATGCCGGGGAAGCAACCAGATTCTAAAGCCAGGGAAAGCAAAAGAAGCGGGAAGCTCTGTGTTGCCTGGTGTAGGAGGCTCAAAGAATCCTTATCAAAGACTGAGCAGCCACAACCTCAGATGTTCATTAACATGTTCATTCTGCTAAATCATCAGCATATGCTAACTGCCAGTAAAAGCACATAACATGCTATGCACTAGGAAAACAGCTGCTTCCTTAGCCTGATCTTCCTCCAAGCCTGCAGATACAGCAACGATGTTGGGATATCTGCAGGATCTTCCCCCCCAAGTGTGTCTGTTCTGTTTCATCTCTTCATTTTCTGCTTCCTCCACTGAGTGACCAACAGTTTGTGCTTGACTCGAAAGTCCTTCTTCAACCCTAGGTGGACTTCTGTGAAGCTCTCACAGCAGATATAACCTATTTCTACCTGTTCCTGCTCTCAACCCAAATTGTCCAGGTAGGAGTTTCTGCTACGAGCAAATATCTGGCAGGAGCCACACTTGGCGGTGGTGGACCATCATGCCTGAGTCTTGGACTATCACACAAGACTCCCCACACCCAGAGGATGCAGAAGGCAGGGGCTAGTACTCACCTAGAGCATCACCCTTTACACTCTAAGACTTAAAAGGTGTGATTTTTCTCATCTGCTTTTAAGAGAAGGATGTAATTGTCTAAATAATGCCATAGTGATATATTAAGGTCCTTGAACGGTTCTAAATTACTTGTTTTGGCAACTAAATCAGGTTCTGCACATCTATGGGGCAAAATCTTTCTCTCTACCAGACATGCTGGCCTCATCCTAAAGTCAGGGGAGGGAAACAGGCACCTTCTGAGTGCCATTAATTAGACCTATTTCCAAACACCGACCTTAAGATGAGACAAATCATATTATCCACTCTATGATCCCACCAACTCAAACTCTGATATTTATTATTACTCATTATTACTGATTGAAAGCTCTCTGTTGCATACGTTCTCCTTTATTCCAACAAAAACCAACCCCGACTACTCAAACCAAGTCCTTAAGGAGCACCCGTTTTTTTCATTAATTTCTGTGTCACCCTATCCAACACACAGCTACTGGCTCAGGACAGGTTTAGTTTCCACAGGTCATGGACAGATGGTGGTTGGAGTAGCACTTAGATTTTCCTCCACTTGAATCAGCACCTTCTTTACAAACCTCCACAGAAATCTACTTTGGGGTTACTATGGTCCCAAATACCACAATTCATTTTAGGATGTAGAAAACATGGAGGGTTTGTATCAGGAAAGGACAGGAGAAGAGGAGGGTTCAAAAGCTTATTGTTTGGGGTTTTGTTTCTGTCAGCAGAAATTCTGAATTTAGGTCAACATGAGTCCCTTTTCCAGCTGAAGACATGTTTGCAACATTCGGAGCTCTTGAGCAGAGGGAGAAGCTCATGTAACCTGGTCCATCTGGCATTTTATCATGGCTGAAGTCAATGGCTGGCATATCTGGTGCTAAGACAGAAAAACCTCTTGCCAGGAATGTGCATGAAGAGATTTTTGTTCTTTGTAATACAAATGAAAAAAAAAATCAACCCAAAAAACCAAAACCAACAAGCAAACCCAAACCTGTGAAGCTTCTCAAATGTCAGCTCCACAGTAGAGGCTGCTGTACCACCGTAAAACAGAGCAGGCTTCTCAGGAGACGGAAAACAATTAAAAGAGAGAGAAGTACATTTTACTCTCTCCCGCCAAAGGAAAATAATCTCAGCCTACAACAGATTTATTTTGGCAAACTGTTGCACAAGAGGAAAAAGAAAAGAAAGAGAAGTGGGAAAACACACAGAGAAGTCTTAAGTGTTTCTGAACAATTCTCCTTTCACCTTAGCCCCTGCCTTCACGATGCTGGAAGGCTGGAGTGCATCCCCCTCTCTCGTCTCCTCTCCAGACTGAGGACTCCCTGGCTTTTTTAGTCTCTCTTCATGGAGAAATGCATCCATCCTCTTAATCACTATAGATCTCTGTACTTCTTCATACTCCACTGCATGTAGGTATGCTCTGGTCCATCTGTAGAGACCAGAACTAGTCAGTAGCTGTGGTGGGACATATCATAGCAGTAACTGAGGACATATAATCCACCTTCTACCTCATATACCTCTCTCATCTCTCTAATATGGTCATGAAAACCTCCAGTGAGGGAGGTTTCTCTCTTTCCTCAGCTAGTCAATTTAAGGTTTCACCTATTTATTGCTATTATTTCTATTTATTTCACCTATTATTTCCTATTTATTTTACCTATTATTGTGTTTCCTAGAGTCTGCCTGATCTCCTGTCCACTGCAGCTTTGGGCCACCTCTTACCAGGAGACACGTGTAACAATTCAATCCTTCAATCTCTGCAGTTGCCTCCAAGGTGTTTGAAGACCATCTCCACGTCTCATCCCCATGTCATCCTTTCTATACAAACCAGCTCTTCAGCTTCTACTCCTGCTTCCAGTTTTCTGTTCTTTGGGATCTTCCCCGGAGCAGGATGCTTCACAACTTTGCAGCACCGCGGATTTCACGTATAGCCACATATTCCATCACCTGGCCCTTCATCCCCTTCTACAGATAGTAAAGAGCTTTTTTTTTTTCTAAATAGAAAATAAATATATTAAAAAGTGCATGGGAGGTACAACAGGCCCACAGCTCAATACAGGAACTATGGGGATATATTCTCTCATCATCTCTAGAAAGCCTAGAATATCTTGATGGCCAGGAAAGGAGGACTGACAAATACTGTCCTAAGAAAAGAAAATAGGAAAGGTTTCTTCCAAAGGAAGGGACAGTGATAGAAATTTCTTTCTTTATTATTGTGTCCCAGTTTCTCATCTTATTATTTTGCATTTTTGTAGCAATTCCTCTTTTCCCATGGTTACAGACATATTAATTAATAATGAACAAGCCAATAGAGTAGGGACACCTATGCAACAAAGGCCATATTGGGGAAAATGACAGGGTCTGGTGGTGAACTTCAGTTTTCCAATAGCTTTTAGGTGGTCTCTTGTGCCACAGCCTCTGCTGGAAGGCTGGAGAACTCGGCTTTACATCAAAGTCTGTGTTGGAGATGAGATAAGAAAGAAAGTCCCCCATATCAAGGCATAGTCAATTGTAATTCTCTAAGAGCTGAGTTCAGCTCTCCATCCCCTGTCATGAGTACTTTGATCCGTCAAGTTAAGCAGCACAATGACAACTGCAAGGTCCAAGGTGACCACAGATTTGTAACAATAATCACTGGTTCAACCACCATTTGTAGGATCCTTGAATTACTTGACAGTCTTTGTCATCAGCTCCCACCGTCTTCCCAGAGCTCTTCAAAGATGACACAAGTGCTAAGCTCTGCATCTAAATCAAGGTCTGGTCACACAGTGTCTGCAATAAATATCAACCATTACAAATGGTCCCTTGTGTGAAACAGAGAAATATATACCCTGTCAAGCAAAGACAGACTATTTGGAAGATTGAATCTCTTTCTGACACAGAGTACATCAAAATCACTACCAGTTCATCTGGTATTCATAAGATGATTTATGAGAACAGGACTTTCATCCACAGAGTGATTTATTATTGCCACTTCATGAGAAGCATTCAGCATTTGACTGGCATTATTGACCCCATCCTATCAAACCCAGCTCTTGCAACAAGCCATCATTAATATTTAGACTCTGATGGGATTGTAATAGTTGCCCATTAAACCTTAGCAACCAGTTAAGGATCTGACCTGCCAGTATTGTAAAGAAACTAAAGAAAAATATTTATCTTCTAACTCTTTTTATTGCCTCGAGCTCAGATGCCTGCATTTTGAGAGTGCCTTCTACCAGGATGGTGAGGCATTGGAACAAGTTGCCCAGAGAAGCTGGGAATGCCCCATCCCTGGGAGTGTTCAAGGCGAGGCTGGATGGGGTTTTGAGCAACCTGGTGTGGTGGGAGCTATCCTTGCCCACAAAAGGGGGATTGGAACTCAATGATCTTTAAGGTCCCTTCCAACTCTAACTATTCTATGATTAAATGGGGGTCACAATTTCATGGAATCAGAAACTGAGAAAAGATTCAGTAGCACATTTCTTCATAGTGAATAGAACCTTTTTCCCTGTGGTCGCCCACTGAAGCTAGTGTTCCGGAGGGAAGAGGTCAGAACCTGGTGCAAGACAGCTACACAATCTGATTTACTCCCACTGATCCACATTCAATCCAGGTGAAAGGCACTGACATTACTTCAGAGACACACGAGGTCTCAGAGAACCTCTTAGAGCCAGCCTCAGGCTCTGCATACAGTTGAAGACCTGGCCGGGCAACATCTGTAATGTAGAACAGCTGTTCTTAAAAAAGAAAAAATAATAAAAATGTTTTGCCTGAAAGAAAGTGACAGAGCAAAGAGTGAATGCATTGAGCAGAGCCCGACTTGAAGTTGCTGCGTTCGTTTACGCAGAAGCCAAAAATCTTTCAAAATCGGTCCTGATGGGGAAACCACTGAACATTTTCACTCATTCATAAAGCGAACAAATTTCTCTGGGGCTTGGGACCCACTGAGAAATGGCTTCCCCTGTTCCAAACACTGACTTCATTCTCTACAGGCAATTATAGTAATACAGCGGTTAAAAAAAAATACAGATCAATCAAGTTTGCATAAAAGTATGTTAGTCCCTCTATGGTTCACATCCAGGCTGTTCTGAACAGATCCAGAAATCAGTACATTTTCCCCTAATTCTTTGGCCCCGATATCATTGCCACCACAGGACTGGAAGGCTGATACTGGACAGATAAGTATCTCTAGGGCACATTCTCTATATCTATTCAGACAAAGCAAAACTTAACAAAAAGCAAATGAAAAAAATTTCAAAATTCCCAATTCAAAATAAGCAACACAGTTTTCAGAGAATCACAGAATGGTTTGAGCAAGATGGAACGCTAAAGATCATCCAGTTCCAACCCTCTGCCCTGGGCAGGGACACCTCCTACCATACCAGGTTGCTCCAAGCCCCGTCCAACCTGACCTTGAACCCCTCCAGGGATGGGGCAGCCACAGCTTCTCTGGGCAACCTGGGCCAGGCTCTCACCACCCTCCCACCAAAGAAGTTCTTCCCCGTATCTCATCTCCATCTCCCCTCTTTCAGGGTCAAACCCTTCCCCATTGTCCCCTCACTCCCCTCCCTCCTCAGGAGCCCCTCCCCAGCTTTCCTGGAGCCCCTTGAGGGACTGGAAGGGGCTGCAAGGTCTCCCTGGAGCCTTCTCCAGACTGAATATCCCCCAAGTCTCCCAGGTTGTCCTCGCAGCAGTGGGACTCGAGCCCTCCCAGCATCTCCGTTGCCTCCTCTGGACCCACTGCTGCCAAAATAACTTCTCCAAACCATAGGTTCCCTGCATTCGTGGGCAAAGAAACTCCTCAGGAGGAATCACGACATAACTGGCACAAGGAGACCCATTGAACCGTCATTTTTTACATATGGAAAGGACCCCTCGTCCTGTCTCCATGTGGGTTTGTTTACACTTCAGATTTGGTCTTTTCTAGGGTCAATAGGATGAAAGAATTTAAGCCATCCAGGCAGTCACAACTTCCTGAGGCTGTAAAATGATGAAGTCTTCAAGGCAGAAATGATATAGCGCTCAGCTTCTCAACAGGCTGAGACCACAACAGAGAGGTTATCCCGGACAGAGGCGAAAGCATTGAGTAAGTTGCTCCCAACCATGACCATGAAGCAGCAAGCTCAAGGAATTGCACATGACAGGTCCATTCTCCCCCCCCGCCCCAGAATTAGCTTTTTCTACACATTTTCCAAACCAAAATGGACATAAAACTGGAAGAGTGCAGCTTCCGTGAGACCTCAGTGGCTGAATGTTCCTCCAAGTTGACCCTGGTCCCACCACAACTCTTGCATGGCTGTTGGATCAAGCTTTTAATGCCCTTACCTTAGTCAGAAGAAGGACCAGAGCAGAAAATGCAACCACAACCTGGTTCCTTGGTGTCACATGTACGTCAGCTGTGTCTGGAAGAGCAAACAAAGCAAGGCATAGGCTTGAATTCTTTCTCTGACACCTCTGTACTACTTAACTGGCCACCTTCAGACCTCAAATTATGCTTGGAATTGTCTGCTAAAATGATAGAATAAAAATCAAAAATAAGTAAATAAAAGAATAAGAATAAGCCCACACCAATGAAACCATACCACGGGCATGTTTTTGGGGGGGAAGAATATTAGCAATTCCATAGTATGGATCATCACATGTCAGGAGTGGAGCCCATAGGTTTTTACCACCAAAGGGGCAGCTTTGGAGAGGCAAACACCAACCAGAGCCTCCCTTTTTGACCAGACCTTCAAAACCAGCAGGGAAGAAGCCCCAGGAGACAGGAACCAAGATATGTTTGTAATAAAAGCAGCAGAAAAAAAGAGCAGCAATCTCATTTCCACCCCAAACATCCCTGTTCTTGCACGAGGAAGAGTTCTGCAGCTTTCCCACTCGGTGAAGCAGGACTAAGGAGCAACCTGGTGTGGTGGGAGGTGTCCCTGCCCAGGGCAGGGGGATTGGAATTTGATAATCTTTAAGGTCCCTTCCAACTCTGACCATTCTATGATTCTATGAATTTATGGAAATCTCTTGATTTTGCTATCGTGCCTCTCCATCACCCATGTTCAACAGGTCGTTGGAGAGAGATAATCCATGGAAACAGCTGCTGCTCACTCTCTAAGTGGATCAAGATAATAAATAACACACGTTTATTTCTGGCGTTGCTTGGATTTTATTGCCTCATCTCCTGAAAATAACTTGCCTCTGTATTGGATTTGTCACTTTGTGATTAGCTGTTTGGACCATGAATTTATATCCCGTGGCAGGTTCACTGTCTAGAGAGGAAACAGATAGTTAAAAAAATATTTACTCACAAGTACAATGATGTATTAAAAAAATATTGTAAGCTGACACAAATACCTTCTCTAGGTGGTAGTCAAACTTTGGCTGCGGGGTTTGATGTTTTATTGCATGAACCTCTGTGCAAGCAAAGGATTAGAATTAAGAGCAAGGAACCTGAGTGCAATTAACCCTCTACAGACTTTGAGGTTCAAAAAGTAGAATGATCTTTCCCTCACTGACACAGGATGGAATTCAGCCACCGTGACTCCTCACACCAGAGGCAGTCAGCAAAACTGTGAAGCACTGCCCTGGTAGAGCACAGGGCTGCTGAGTCAGCACATTTTAGAAAGGTTCAGTTTAATTATCAAGCAGATTTCTGGAGAGAACGTGACGACAGGCTCATCCAGAGGTCAAAGTGAGAGGTTTCTACTAGGGGAAAAGCACATGAGGAAAGATATCCCAGAGCATCCTTCCCAGTGCATTAAATCATAGAATCACAGAATGGTCAGAGTTGGAAGAGACNTCCATAGCAAAGAAATAAAAGGTGGTACAATCCTGCCCGCTGTCTCTAGGTCCTGAAGGGGAAGGTATGAGCGCAGAGAGCAAACCCAGATTGCCAATGCCCAAGGAAGACACCTGGAAGTCTGCCATCATCCTGTCCCTATCTGCTGGTGGCTGATAGTGGAGATCCCAGCACTCCCGCTACTGGAGACACCCTTGGGGCATTCTGAGGAGCTCTCAAATTGTTTTCTTCCCCTCCAATTAATTAAGCAGCTATCTACGGCATCCAGAGCAGCAACATTTTTAATCTAGCACGTCAAGGCAGCCATCTGTCCTTCCTCCCTGGAGCTATAGGAACTGGTTCTGTTATAGATAGGGTAATGCAATCACGCTATCAATTAGATAAACACGCTGCCGTGTGCTCTGGCTCTTCTCTCCCTCCTTTCTGCTCTCTCAGTCCCTTCTGCCATCCTGTAATTCCTTTCCTTTCCCTTCCTCTCTCCTATCCTCCTTTTTTACTCACTTTTCTCCCACTTCATTCAGGCATTTCAGCCTACTCTCCTCTAGTTCCCACCAACACTTCCCAATTCTCCTCCCCAGTCAATGGACATCTCTACACTCTCAACACCCATATTTTTTCCTGCTCAACTTCTCTGGGCAATTTTTCCCCCATATTCCAGGAGTTCCTCCACTCTCTGGGGAAAGGGGATGAGTATCACTACATGGAGCAAAGCAGAAAGCACAATAACCTGAGTCTCCACTGCCTGTAGGAAGGTTCCAGGGCCACCCTGCCCTTATTCCCTCTCCTGCTGCAGAAAGTCCTGTACGATGGTGTTTTATTTCAGCCGAAGACCAAGACTAAATCAAATTAGGAGCATTCAGGTTCCTGTTGTGGTTCATTTCTCTCCTTGTCCATCTCATCTCAGGTGCTCAACGGGCTGACAAGGGACTGCATGAGTCAGGCAGTTAGAAAGACTGATGCTCCCACATCACGTACTGTTCTTCCCAGCCTAAGCCTACTGACAGTCCTCCCAAAGACCAAATTTCTGGCATCACTGACCACACGACTATGCAAACACTTCATTTCTTTACGTCAAAGTCTCCTGTCACTTTTTGAGGGTATTTTTCATCCTCATTCTTGTGCTAAAACGCTTAAAATCAGGTATCCTACAGGAGTAATATCCATCAGGTAGATTAATAGCACCATTCACGTATGTAATTAGGTATCAAGGGGAGAATGGAGACCTTATTCAAGAGTCCTTAAACATCAAGACTAACAGCCTGGGTCTATTCATGTCCTCCCCAAGGAAACGGTGACTTTGGAAAAGGGACTCAAGCATCTTTTCTCTCTCATTGTGAGTTAGTGACGTGATGACTTGATGGTGCTTTTGAAAGGATGATGATGTATATAAGCACGATGCCTTGCGAGGAAGGGTGTGACAGGGAGAATACAAGCCTGGAAAGGATGTACAGATGGACAACACCCTTCCAAAGTTGATTTATCACTGCAGCCTAGTCGAGGGAAGTGTTTAGAAGATCCCAGCTCACAGCCAATGTACACAGAGTTCAGTACATCCCCTTTTAGTGAGTTAAATGGCCCTTCCCATATTGTACTTTTACATTAACACCTTATTTATTTATATGTGTTAGACTAAGGCTTAAACTGCCCAGCACAATGAGACTGTCAGTATTCCTAAAATCCAGTAGAGACAGGAACACCAGCAGCAGGGTCCTAGGCTCCCCACGTGAGATTAAATGGTCAGTACAATGAAAGATTTAACAAAACCCAAAATATGGCCTGAGTTAGGCCAATGAATTATTTAATTTCTTTGGGGTTTTGTCAGTCCTTGAAAGAGAAGAGATTCTGAGAAATTAAAAGGGATGTTTCAATGAAGCTTTTCCTTTGGGCAAATTCCTCCACATCCTGAGCCTTTCCTTAGACACATTTTAACCAATTTGCAGCTTCTGATGTAAAAATCTGCTTGGAATTTCCCCCTATGGGTCTAATAAAGATAGACAAGCTCCATTCTACTGGTGGGAAGGCAATGACTTCCTCTCCATTTCATACATTAAAATACAGAAAAGGGGAGAATCAATCTGTGTTTACTTTGCCTGTTGAGACTAGTCTTGATTTTGACATGGGGAGTGTATGGACCCACTGTTGTAGGTTTCTACTCCAACTGATGCCTGGGCTGGTAACAAAGGTAAAACCATGTCCCATGCTGGGAAACTTCTGAATCCTTCAGCCTCCAGGAAAAAACGACCCCCATCTACATCATGGGTAGATCCAAAATAGTCTTTACCTCCCTAGGTTGGCTTTAATCATAGATTCATAAAGTCATCTACGTTGGAAGAGAACTTTCAGATCATCAACCTAACAATGCCACAACCACCACTAACCCATGTCCCTCAGCACCACGCCTGACTGGCTTTCACATATCTCCAAAGATGGTGACTCCACCACTGTCCTGGGCTGCCTCTTCCAACATTTGACAACCTTTTCAGTGTAGAATATTTTCCTAATATCCACCCTAAACATCCCCTGGTGCAACTTGAGGCCATTTCCCCTTGTCCTTCTGCTTGCTCCTTGGGAGAAGAGACCGAACCCTCTGGCTACACCCTCCTCTCAGGGAGTTGCAGAGAATGAGGTTTCCCCTCAGCCTCCTTTTCTCCAGGTTGAACACCCCCAACTCCCTCAGCTGCTCCTCACAAGACTTGTGCTCCAGAACCCCCATGAGCTTCATTGCTCTTCTTTGGACACACTCCAGCCCCTCAATGTCTTTCTTGTTGCGAGAGGCCCAAAACTGGACACAGCACTCAAGGTTGGGGGAGCTGAACGGTTTTGGGTTCAAACTGAGCAAGGAATTCAAGCCTGAATTTAAGGTTTTAACAATTTGGAATCAGGGGAAGACAATTTCAGCATGTGTTTCAGCAGGGGTTATTGTTCCCCCACCCTTATGCTATCAACTTTCTCAGCTACTGCAACAGTAAAAAATCATATCCAGACTGCAGAGGAAATCATGCTGGTCTTTGTACGCTGGACCTTAATTCACATGAAGTGTGAAGTTAGGTGCAGAAAGATGGTCATCAATTTGGTTTCTCAAGAAGGAAGGAAAAATACTTCTGGGGGAAAAAATGATGATAATGAGAAAAGAAAGGAGAGAAAGTTATATCAGGAAGGAAAGGGGGACTCGGAGAAAGAAGGTGAAACATGATCAATTAAAATTTCCCCCGAGAGCCCCAACCACTCTTTCCCTGGAGTAGAAATTGGAGCTAGGGGCTGCCTTTTAGCTTGCAAGCCCTGGCTTTCCTTTCAGCTCCCTCTATGCAGCCCTTGTCCAATATATTGCACTTGTGGAACTGATTAGTCCATAGAGAAAAAACCATCTTGAAAAGGGTTATTTGAAACTCCAGCAATAATCACTTTATTCTGAATTCCTCTATGACTCCGAGAGGGCAATTGCAGGTCTCAGCAAAGAGAAAGAGCATTTCATACACTAATAGCATCAACACAAAGCAGCCTCACCAGGTGATAGGGTTCAGCGGATGGGGCACATGGAAGGAAAAAGGTCAGTCATTTTACTAGAAATAGGAGTGGAAGGCTGATAAGTACATACAGAGCTCTAAAAACCTGATGTAGTGCTTCTGCTAAAAGGTGACGCTACACGTGGACCTTCTGCAAATCCCAAGTGTCACAGAATGTACCCTTGTGGAAAGTCCTGGTCCTGAAAACCCTGGGAATGGGGAGGGCAAAAGAAATAGAGAAGACTCAGAAGGCTCCAGAAGAGAGATCTTTCATGGTCCACAGGCAGCCCTGGACAGAGTTTAGAGACTACCTTGTAGCCACCCAACTTGGTCTGACAACATGGATTATGTCGAAGGGAAGGGGAGCCATTCTGGTCACCTCCTGTCCACATCTGCTGGGTCCTGACTCTCTACATCATTTCGGAAAAGAGCTAAAACCCATGAAAAATGATGCTCTGATGGATGATTCATGGCTCTTTAGCTGTTCTGGTGTGAACACCAGTCTGTGCAGGACTTAGAAGGTTTCCCTTCTCCATGACATTGCTCTCTGATCACCCTCTGTAAGAACAGGTATATTCCAGCATGAGAAACAAGATAATTTCTAATCAAAGTCATAATCAATCATTTTACTCCCTTCACTGACAAGGAAGCAGAAGGGAGAGAGCTTTGGCCCTCATGGCTATTGGCAGTCAGGGCGTTGCTCTGAGTATCAAAATTCAGAATAGAAGCAAAATTAAAAAAGGGAGAAAAAAATAAAAGAGGGAGAGAGAGAAAAAATGCCCATGATTGACTGGATTGATAAAAATCAGTTAATTTGAAACTTGGCCTGCCTTTGTGTCAGAAATTCACCTTGGATTCACTCCAGACCAGGCCTAGGTTTAGTATGAAACGCAATTCAGCCCTGCCAGGGACTCAACCAAATTAACGTGGAACTGCACAAATTGGCCCTGGACCATTCAGGGTTTTGGCCTGGGTTCACTCCAAAGCAGCTCTGATCTCTGAGGACCTGGGGGAGGCTACTGGGGATGGGGAGAGCTCAGAGAGGAGGCATCACATTCACCTGCTGCAATCCAAAACAACAACCCTCATCCAGCTTTATTTTCATCTGGGTAAGAGAGATGCTTTTTTTTGGTTTTGGTTGAGTTTTTTTCATTGGAGGATAAAGGGAAGGGAATCGGTTTGAAACCCCACATGGTAAAATGATGACATACTGCTTCGCAAGAAGTTAATTATTTTCACAAAGCCTCACATGCTTTCCATTGGCACCGCTCTAGGCTCTGCCCTCCTGCTCTTTGAATTGCCAGACCTCCTTGATTAACTCTGTCACAAGAGCGAGCACAGCTCCAAGCCGGGGAAGTTAAACCGGCTGGATTTCATAAACACTTTCGCAGGCTCGCAAATCTTTCGCTGGAGCTCAAAGGGAAATTAATTTGTTACATAAATCTCCAGGATAAATGCCACGTTTGGGAGGCTTCCTGGTTTCGTTTTATGAAAACGGGGTTGGGCAGAGGCACAGGTTGGTCTCGAGGGACAAAGGCTTGTTGTGGAAACCCATAAGCTGTTCTAATCGCATTAAAGCACCTGCCTTCAAAAAAAAAAAAAAACCAAAAAACCATCAAAGCTGGATGAGAAAACACTTCAAATTTAGGAAATGCCAAAATTAAGGTCACTGTGCAATAATGTTGGGCAAAGAGGAATTATTGGGTTTTGGTTTGCTTGCCAAAAAAAAAAAAAAAAAAGAGAAAAAAATTAAGTCCAAATGTAAACAGATTACTTATTTGACTGGGGGTGGAAGAGATTGAACTCAACCCCTTGAAATGGGTTAATGAGATTAAAAATAAAAGTCTTAAAGACTTCATTTGGGATCAGCTTGGAACAAAACCGAACATATTGCAGATTTATTGAATCTTCCCAAAATAATGTCTAGCTTTGAACCAGAAACATTGCTTCCTCCTGGTATTTTCTGTTTGAAATGGCTGCAAAATCCTCACAATTTTTCAGCTGATTTCTCCATCGCAAGTCCTGTGTCCCGCCTTCCTTTTACTCCCACACACCCACACAGACAGCAGCTTCCAACCAATTTGCTATTTACATCCCCAATGCTCATGCTTTTAATTGCCAACATCTATCTTCTGTGCCAGCATGCATCCCAGCTTAACCAAATAGGAGGATTTTATGCTCCTCTGACCCAACATTTAGGGCTCACCACCTATTTTTCACATAGCGGGGATGGGGCTTGTTAGAGAAGAAACTGTTAGAAGTGTCCTTTCTTCTCCTCATTCACTGTCATGACCAATATTTTTGTCACTGACCCATCCCCACTCTAAAAGATTGAATAATTTGGTGTTCTTGACATCCCTGCAGCACTTCTTATGCTGATGCCTGGGTTCACCTGGAAGCATTTAAAGCCACCCTGGAAGCACTTAAGGCCAGGCTGGATGGAGCTTGGAGCAACCTGGCCTGGTGGGAGGTGTCCCTGGCCATGGCAGAGGGGTTGGAACTAGATGATCTTTAAGGTCCCTTCCAACTCTAACCATTGTATGATTCTTTTTTTAAGAGAGGAATCCATCATCANACTGAAATTTAGATACCTTAAAATTAGCTGTCAAGTCAGCCTGCACAGACTCCCCCTCCAATCAACCAGCTATTTGAGAAGACAATCATACCTTTTCTGTGGGAAATACATCCTGTGATGAGAAGAGGGAGCTCAGGACATGCCTATTTTCTCCAGTAATACAGCCAGAGCAGAACCAGCTCAGACTCAGGTGCTCAACTTAGGAAAAGTAAATATTCTGTCCCAGGATCTTTTATTTTAGAGGACCCATCAGCTGCAGCTGTGAGCCCTCAGCAATTTGCAAACCAGCCCCTGTTATTTCCCATCAGGCATTTGGATTTCTTAGATGCCATGGGCAAGTGGGGAGGGACTCTTGATCAGGGAGTGGAGCAATAGGATAAGGGGGAATGGTCTTAAACTGAAAGAGGGGAAATTGGAATGAGATCTCAGGAAGACATCCAGAGGGACATTGGCAGTGCATCGGCCTAGTTACAACATTCTCCCTTTATCATCCAGGAGATACAAGGCTGGAACAGAGCCAGGCTGCCTGCATTTCATTATGTAGGCAAATACAGCTTAGTAGNCCAGGAGCAGAAAGGATGCCACCACAGCAGCCTACAAAACCAAGGTCTATACAATAAGCCTGAGAACTTCTGCTTGCTTGCAGCAGATGAGAAAGGGAAATCTACAGGTGCTTCAGGAGGGATTTCATAGAATCATAGAATGGTAGAGTTGGAAGGGACCTTAAAGATCATCNCAGACTCAGGTGCTCAACTTAGGAAAAGTAAATATTCTGTCCCAGGATCTTTTATTTTAGAGGACCCATCAGCTGCAGCTGTGAGCCCTCAGCAATTTGCAAACCAGCCCCTGTTATTTCCCATCAGGCATTTGGATTTCTTAGATGCCATGGGCAAGTGGGGAGGGACTCTTGATCAGGGAGTGGAGCAATAGGATAAGGGGGAATGGTCTTAAACTGAAAGAGGGGAAATTGGAATGAGATCTCAGGAAGACATCCAGAGGGACATTGGCAGTGCATCGGCCTAGTTACAACATTCTCCCTTTATCATCCAGGAGATACAAGGCTGGAACAGAGCCAGGCTGCCTGCATTTCATTATGTAGGCAAATACAGCTTAGTAGGTAAAAAAAACCTCTGTATTTTAATAGACAGCATAATACAACTGGGGGAAAAAAGGTGAATTTACACGTACAAGAAGCCTTTTTTGGATCTGAAAAAGTACCAAAAGTCATAGCTAAATTCAAGTTAACAGCTTGGCTTAATGAGCTGTGGGTCCCATAGATTATCTTACAGAAAGATTTTACCTGCTAAGAAGAAGGGCTGGGAGCAGGATGGGGAGAAGTGGCAGCTCATCACCTTCCTTGAGGAAGGAAGACACAAGGCATTCATCACACATGGAGCAAAGGGCACTTGATGGAGGAGGAAAGAGATTACATGTCAGATGGCAAAGTTTTGTGTCCAGCTTCTTCATGAGGAGAGGTTTTGCACCAAGGTTCAGGGTGGAGGTCAGAGTCCCCTCATTCTTGTGTGAGAATTGTTCCCTCAAAGGTTGTAGGTTGTTTCTGATCCCTCTTGGTGGAGTTGGCTCATTGTCCTGTCAGATACCACACACGCTCCCAAGGCATTCTGCCTTCAAATGACCATTCTGCCACCCTTCGGACTATGGCCTTGTGCCATGTATATGTTTGTTAGGATTTGGAGTTTGGTCCCACGCACGTTACAGTACCATTTCTCCAGATGGCCAAAGGTGGTTCCACTCCTTTGGTGGTCGAGGTGGTTCCACTCCTTTTTTGACTTTGGTGGGAACTGGTGACCTTTACGGAAGTGTCCTCCCTACAACGGGATGTGATGGAGGTCATCAGAAAGCTTAGATCACTACTTGAAAGAAATTCAGCCTCTTGGCAGGGGGATTTCCTTCCAGGCATGGGACTGCGAGGGCGATAAACATTTTTACAGCTACAATACATGAATGGCTCCTCCTGGAAGAGACCACGTGATCTTCTAAGCAGACCCAAACAAGAGAATAATCATCTTTTTTAGAGAACAAAAGGTCAGAGGAAGGCAGGGCTGTGAGATCTGAGCCTGGAAAAAACAGACCCTTTACCATGAAAGAGTCGGGGCAGCACACACTAAGACGTCACACGCGTTGGGAGGGAATGAGCCTTCCCTATACAAAATGAGATGTTTTCTATCACATGGAAACAATAGCTCATTTCCGTGTGAAGGCATCTGTTTCAGCTCGTGGGAAATGGATTTTTCTCACTGTCCATGGGTTCAACACATGAATGCTCTGGTGGTCTTTGGCTTTTTTTTTTCCACATGTCTCTTTACTGCAACACACACCCTGCTACCCACACTGCGCACCTGAAAGGGATGCTCCAGCAGCAACCAGGATCCAGCCTTTGGCCTAGGAGCTCTCAAATCTCCTGTCACACCCCAGCTCTCCTCACCCTCTTGTTTAGTCCTGGGAATTCTAGGTCCCCACCTGCTAGCAGAAGATTTCTCCATTCCCCAAGAGTCTTAGAGATTTTGAAATGAAACCAAAACCCAAAGAAAATGCTTCACCTTGCAACAACTGCCCTCTTGCCCCCTTCCTTTTTAGCAAGTTTAATAATAACATTTCCTGGCAATCACATGAGCCATCTGGAACAAGAGACACCTCGTAACCAGAAAGCTGAGGACAGCTTGATTGTCTGTTTGCTATTAAACTTTTAATTTTTTGCTCTACAAGGAAGGGTGGGGATAGGAATGTTGTATTTATCTGCCTGCTGATGGCCCTGGCTTGGATTGCTCACCTCCCACACGCTTCACACTTCGGCAGACAGTGAAATGCCTTGATCATATGCCTGTTTCCTTTTGGAATGCCTTCCTAGGGAAAGCGTTATGACCTGGTGTTATCTTGGATATGCACAGCAGGTGGCATGTCTGGTGTCCCCACAAGAGCAGAAGTCATGACAAATGTGAGAAGCAATGACAGTGACAGCCTTGATGCTCCCCTACTTCACTAGCAAGGAGGACACGGCTTGGCTGAACCTGATTTCAGGAGCTACAGCTGTCTCCTTTCTTCCCACCGTTGGGATTCAAGTGCACCAAGCCGCCCTTCATCCGGTACATCCACATGATGTAGTGAAGCCCATGAGCTGAGCTCATGAGAAAAATCATGTCAACCACCGTAGTCTGGCAACCTTCTTTATCAGAGGGCAGCAGAAAGGTCTTCTCCCATGAGGGAGGTGTGTGCTGAGGGAGAGGAGCGTAGGCAAGGAGAGAAATAAAGCCTGTGATGTTGGCCGATCTCCATTTCCCTCCGTGTGTATGCACAGCAATCTGCTAATTATGGAAGAGGTTACACAAAAGGGGCTGGAGCTGGGATGCCATGACATCCTCATCTCTCCTGGCTCCGGATTCATCCCACCCGTTACACACCCCCCAGACAAGCCAAGGTCAGAGCATCCCTTAGCTTAGTGGAACAGTCAGTTCACACAGTGGTTGAGAGTACTTCCAGAGGGCAACTGACTGCTAAGTTGTGTCAGCTCAAGACATGCTAAAGCATCCTTCATTACAGGTGATAAATCTCCTTAGATATTTGGTTTTGGGGGAATACTTTTCTCCTGGACTTTGACAGCCTCCTTCCAGGCACATTGCGCCACCACCACCTCCTAAATATTAGAAAATGGCATGTCCGAAGGAGTTTTGGCGATGGGTCCCTGGCTGGACATAGCAAAACAATTCCAGTCTGTGTTTGTAAAGCCAATGTTGTCTGTAAAGCAAACACTAACCACATGGTTCAAGTTCAAGAAGAGCGTAATGAACTCATTCATGTAGCGAAGCCGCCCATGGGGACAGATAAATGTCAGCCCCAAGCTAGAGAAACAACCACAGAGGAGTTAAAGAAAGAACCTACATCTGGGTCGCAATCCTGGTGGTGGGCACCATCTCCTCATCTCCAGCAAAGCTTGAAGGCTTCTCTGCTGGATGTTTTTCCTCTGGGCTGGGAGTCTCCGGGCAGCCCAAGGGCACGGTGTTCCTGCCCTCACTGCAACCCTTCCGCTCGTCCCAGGTGTAAGCATTTGGACTGCGCTCTGCTTTGTTTTCTTCTGGAAGGAGGTGAAAAGAGCTGGGGGGAGAGAGGGAAGGAGGAGATTATCTCACCCATCATGAAATCCTGAGATATTAACTCAGAAGCAACACCAGTGAGGCGGCCAGATGAAAGAAAGAGAGAAGGAACCGTGTTGTTACAGCTCACAAGATGCTTTGGCCCCGCAGGAAAGCAGAGCAATGGCATCACATCCCACGAATTCCTTCTTGCTGATTATTTATTTGCAAACATATTTTTCGGGCCAAGATAAAGCTGGGTGACAAATGGAATCAATCCTCTGACCCCAAATGACTCAGAAATCTGCGGGTGAAAATACAGCTAGGTTTTAAAAACAACTGTGTTCACTTTGAGAGAGCGACTGTCATGTCAAACAGCACCGAGGGTTTTCACGATGCAGATGAGCAGAGGAGCCATGTGTTAATAATAACCATTAACTCTGCAGGGCTTTGTTGGGTTGGCAAAGTGGCCCCGGAGGAAGACCTGTAGCACGTGAGAGACCATCCCACGGAGGCACAGGGTGGGAAAAGAGTTTGCCCACGACCACGCCGTCTGGAAACAGTCGCTTCTGTGCCCTTTAGGGCAAGGGGTTGACTTTGCCGAAGCAGAATTCAACCAGCAGTGATGGCTTATGAAAATCCCCTCCTTAATTAAAAGCAGGCACAAATTTGCTGTGGATATTTTTATTAGCTGTGTTGTTCCAGCCACGACGATCCAGAAACGGAGCACGTTTCAAGCTCTAAGCAGCAAGGTAACTTCTTTTATTCGGCAAAAGTCAGGCAAGCTTTCCTGCCTGTGAGTGTTTCCACCTCGGTGAAAAATCCAGTGGAACGCACCCCTTCCAACCAAAATTGTCTTTCTCTTCTTTTCCACCAAATCTTCACAAGTGAAATCTTCTCATCAATGCAGCTGGAAACCAAATATATACTTTTTTTAGTCAAAAGTGGAGGAAAAAAGAGACTGGGATGGGGGGGCAGGAGGGTGGTGGAAAGGAGAGGGTCTAGCTGACAAGTTGAAATTTTCCGCTGAGTGTCTTGCCAAAGAGGAATGTTTCATTTCTGTTTAAACGCCTTCCAAGCAGGTCTGTTCTTAATACATACAGCTTGTAGTGTGCCCCACAGATCTAATCGTCATGCCAGCGCTCCTCTTCTCCCAACATCTGCTCGCAATGGCCCTGGCTGCGTCAAGAAGCTGTGAGGATCGCCTCGTCGGAAACCCATCCTGCAGAGAGCATTTTCCCGGCTGTGACTTGTGCCAGCTGGGAAACAGGGAGCAGTGGCAGAGACACAGGACTGGGAGGAGGAAGCTAGGCTGATCCATACCACCTTTCTCTGAAGGGTTGCAAGAAGGGATTGCAGCTTGTGGAGGTCCAAGCGGAGCAGGAGAACAAGTTCAAGTCAAGTACCATTGACTAGGTGGAGCTCTCCTGGTGATTAATTTGTCTGGAGGTGATGCTCCAGCCTTCCCAGCATCTTCTTCTTCTGTTAACACCACTTTCTTGAAAGGTATTACAAGTAGATAAGCATTTCAGTTTTCCTTCACCATCAAATTAGTCCCTGAAGGTCGTTTTGACCAGTTTACTTGGAAGCCCATTCAGTAAATCGTATGACCTTCCGGGAGCTCTCTAAATACCAAATTGAGTCCAGATTTGAGCTCATCTGTGTTGTTTATACAGGTGGTCACTGTCAGGCACGGAGTTAGTTTGAACCTTCTGGCAGGGAAGGAGCAAGAACTCACTCATCAGCTTGCCAAAAGCTCTCAAAAAAAACCCCAAACTGTCAGCACAGCCAGGATGAGTCAGTTACAGGAGGAACTTACCCTGCCGCATCTTTGTCCACCACCTGAGCACATCTGGGACACCCCAGGATGGATTCAGCTCCAAATGTCTCCAGGGTCCACGTTAACACCACAGGGCCTATGGAGAGAAGTGGGAAATGTTAGGAGTCAATTCATAGGTCCTGCTTGAAGCACCTATGCTGGATTGAAAGCAATCACACCCTCAGCTTCCTTAAATGTATTGATTAAGATTCAGTAAAGGGATTCTAGGTTGGCGAGCTCAGGAAGAGGCATCTGTCTTGTCAACATCCAGTTTTGGGGAGGATGGATCTCACCCACTGGCTGTGATCTAGGAGGCCAGCAGCTCAGGCAGAAAACTTACAGACTGCAGGACTCAGCAAGCCGATACCCACACTCCAGCCTGCTATTTGCTTTGTGGTGTAGACATTCCTCCCATCTGGCATTTGAGAGGAGGAGGGGGTGTCGAGACAGGGAAAAGCAGAGCAGTCCCGGGCACCACCCCTGAGGTCCCGTTCCAACTCTCCACAGAGGCTGTCACGCAGGAGGCAATCGCCAGCCTCAGTTATCACTCACACACACTCATCACTTCTCATCTTCGCAAGTTCGTGGAGCACCAAGGAGGGAACACGTCTTGCCTCCAAATTTTTGGTGTTAGAACCAGGGTACATCACATCCAACACAGATGTCTCTTCAGAAATGAAAATCTGCTGCGGTCGGAGGATTCTGCTCCTCTCTTGCAGCCTGCATCTATTATCAGATTCAAATTCCTCTCCCTTATTGTTGGGTTTGGATGCAAGCAAGACCCAAAATCAAATGCAAAGGGTCCAGAACTGGGTTTTTCCCGTTACACCCATTCCTTTGTGTTTGGCAAAGGCAATTGGCAAGGTCACTCAGACAGATGGTATCAGAGTTGTCCCAAAAATACTGCACCTTAAAAAGAGGGATGGGGATGAACGGGTACCACAGCCACGTCCCAGTGACGCAGG
Organism: Thinocorus orbignyianus; assembly: GCA_013400375.1. Classification (NCBI taxonomy): domain Eukaryota; kingdom Metazoa; phylum Chordata; class Aves; order Ciconiiformes; family Thinocoridae; genus Thinocorus; species Thinocorus orbignyianus. The sequence continues at coordinate 180,516 of VXBW01002996.1, forward strand.
CACTGGCATGGACCTTCCAGTTACGTCTCATATGGTCTTGCACCTGCTCATTTGCAATTTTCCAAATCCAACCAGGAAGCATCAACCCAACAAGTTACATTAAACTCACGACAGCTCTAGGCACTGATTGGAAGCTCTTGAATAAACACTAATACTGTGTTTAAGGCAGATCACATCTCTTAAAACCCAACCACAGTTCCTCTTCTTCCATGTGCTTTTTCACGTTCTCCTGGCTTTAGTTGGGTCAGTCAGAAGATTCACACTTGAACTATTGGTCTGATTCCTGTTTCTGCCAGAGCTTGCCCACATGGCTTCAGATAAGTCTTTGAGTACTCATGGTGTCAACTATGGGTACCTAAAGAGGCAGATGTGTGCCTACTGGGGTCACCACACACTTAGATGGCTTCATTCTTCTCTTCTTTCTCCTTTGGCTGAGTTTAGGTAACTTCAGTTACTTAAATATTGAAAGTGCAGTCAAGGGGAGATTTTAAAAATGTAGATGCTTCCAGATGACCTTGTCTGAACTCCCCAAAGCAAGTAGGCACAAACCCAAAGATACACATCAGATAAGAGCTACAGACTGCTGGGAGAAGGAGAGGCTCTTAGATGGTCCCAAAGCATCTGCCCTCATCTCTGATCTTGCCATGGCATCTGCTGCTGACCAGACCATTGAGGATCTTGGCCAAGGGAGCATTTGGCCTGACTTGGCACAAACCCTTTGAGGTCCCTGAAAGAGAGGGGTGCCTCTCCCTTTTGGATTTGGCTGGAGGATGAACCTGCTTAGACTGCACACCCAGCTTTTAGTTACCACAAGTGTTAAAGAGGACAGCTGTGACAGTCAGCTGATGGGTGTCACAGCTATATGCCTCTTCAACATCACCATTTGTGGGAGATATTTGAGATTTCTGCACTAGATATACCAAAAAAAGAAAAAAAAAACTGAAAAAAATGAAACATGAAAAAGAAAAAAAGGAAAAGGGAAAAATAGAGAAGAAAGAGAAAAGAGGAAGAGGAGGAGGAGGAGGAGGAGGAGGAAAGAGGAGAGAAAAAAAGAGAAAAATCTCCACCACCTTCTTAGGTCCACAGGCAAAACCAGGACTGCATTTTGTCTACCATTCAAAGAACAGCAGTAAGGAGAGAGAGGGAGGAAACAAAACTGATTTGGAAAACATTGAGGGGCTTTTAAAACCCCCAAACTCCCTCCTAGAACCGAGCTTTCAGAGGAGGATAGATGTTTTGCCCTTCTCATTGTTAACATCAGAGCACCACACATTTTCTGCAGATGCTCATGTCAAACCATGGAAGAGCTTTGACAAAGACTATCGCTTGTCTGACACAGCCGGGGAAATCTCTCCGTGACAGATTAATTGGTTCAGTGATTGATAGGAGAAAAAAAACAACACAACCAGTCAAAGAACAAAGAAAACAAACAAAAAACAAAAAGGATTGGCCTGCGTGAATCAGCCCAGTGGATTATTTATTCCTAGTTTAAATGGGGCAAAATCCACCTCAATCTGCTCGCTCCCCAAACCCAGCCTTGATATAATCTTTGCAACTGCCTGTATCAAACCACCGCACATCCAAAATAACCTGGAGACCAGTCCAAGCCCAATTCCCATAGCGATGCAGACCAAGTCCTTTCGGGTTTTGCCAGGCCATAATACTATGATTTTCCATGGATACAATAATAATAATCCAGCAGCTGAGCAGGGCCCTGAGGGTTTCTACTCTTGAGGATATAACGTCTTCAAAAAACAGAATAAGGGGAGGGGAGATGGGTCTTACTCTCCCAACCCACCAACCAGAATCTTGATGCACTTGGCACGTCAGAAATTCAGGATAATTTGATCCTATGAACTGATTTTAATCTGATAAATTCCCAAATTTTCCCCCCACGAGGTATCCTTAAAAACATGGACATACCACACATTGACCCACCCCTTCTCTTCCACCAGATCAAAGACCAGAAAAGTAAGGATTTTGATGACGCTACCACAACAGTAATAGGAAGTTGCTCAACTCAGCGCCTGGCAGGGCTGAGATCTTTCTACATGACAAGGAATTAAGTCATGATTGACCACAGAGAGACCTTTACAGTGGCTGCCAGGAATGACTTTCCTGATTTTGTTGTTGGTTTATGTTATAATTTATTTTTTTTCTCCCCAGGAACAGGTCACTATTTGACTCAAACCCATGAATCACCGCCAGAGTAGATTTTTCGGGGTGAGAAGGTGATTGCCCTAAGACGATCCAGCAAACCCTGATACGCAAATCCCACTCTCATCCATAATTAGTCCATCTACCTGTAAAGAGCTCCAGAACTGGAATGACTGCAAAAAGGAAATTATCCTTCTGGCCACTGAACTTGATCTCGTTTGTCAAGGGTAGAAAAACACCATTTCCACTTTCATTTCAGCAGCATTTCTGCATCTGATCCAGTTGTTATTTTTAGTAATCTTTGGCTACTTTCTCCTAAATTAACTGCATGCTCTGGAAAAAAGAGTGACTGTAATAATAATGACGTGGTATCAAAGCAGTGTGATGGTGTCACTTCAGCTTCTGTACCACCATCACTTTTCACTACCCTGGTAAATACAACTTGAAGACTTCACCACTGGAGATTTTCTTCCCCTCTCTGCTTGAAAAGTGGACATCCCCCAGGTTCAGTGACCCCTTTGAGTCATCGGGATCATTGATCGTAGAATCCTGGAATGGTTTGGGTTGGAAGGGACCTTAAAGACCATCTAGATCCAGCCCCTTTGCCCTGGGCAGGGACATCTCCCACTAGACCAGGTTGCTCCAAGCCCCATCCTTGAACCTCTCCAGGGATGGAGCAGCTTCTCTGGCCAACCTGAGCCAAGGTCTCACCACCCTCACACCAAAGAATTTCTTCCCCAGATCTCATCTAAATCTGCCCAATAGTGACATGATATTTTATATCACTTTAAATGTAGGTTCTCTCTGGTGCCAGTTGTTGAATAGTTGTTTCTGCTGATTTTTTTAATGATTGTTATTCAAATGAACTTTAAATAAACATTTTCCCTTGTAAAGAAAATCCCAGGTTTTCCAACAATATGTAAAGCAAAGCCATTGATTTTTTTGTTCTGCTGGACAAACGCTTTCCCTTTCTTCTGCCAGTGGAAGAAAACAGGAATACTTTTTTTCTCTGAACACATTTGGAGGAAGGGGGGAATTCTCTTCTAAAATTCATAAGCAAGCTTAAAGAAAGCCCAAATGATTTAATGAAAAAACCCTCTAATTTATATGAAGGAGGAAAAAAAGTCTTTCAAACTGCTTTGGGAAATAAGCTTATCTTTCTTTGAGCAGATTTTGCTAGTTAGCACTTGAGTGGCTAATATTTCTGTCATCACTGCAACGGATTTTAAGGAAAATATCTGTGTCAAATGATTAATTTAATTGTACTTGATGAACATCAATCGTGATTGCAGCCTTCCTTCTGGCCCAGAAGCCTCCATTTTGTAGCCAAGGAGAAAGATAAAAACCCCAGATTTGTTTCCAGAAATAGATGACATTGAAGCATTTGACACACTTAGTGTACCCAAGCAGAGTAAATTAACTCTGAATCCTCGACAGAAATTCAAGGAATAAAACATATGAGCACTCCATTTAAAAATAAATAAATAAATAAAGCTTTGGCATGGACTTAAATGTCAAGTTTTAGACAAATAAGAATCCACTAGAAAAGATGGAGGCAAATACGTGAGAGAAAGCCCTGGAGTGAGAACCCAGAAGAACCAAGAACTAGATGCTGAAGGAATTACAGCTTCCAAGGAATGTCTTCACACAGGTTTCCTTGGTCTTGTAAAACAGGGCAGATAAACAACAGACAGATCTCAAACTACTCCAAAAAAGCAAGAAAGATGGAAAAAAAATAATGAGATGACACTAACTGTGTGCAGATAAGTATAAACCCCACATGCAATGGCTTCAGCACAACACAAGAGAGTGCCCAATGCTGTCAAGAAGATGATGATGGTACATTAGGACACAAGCAAACACGGTTTTGGTGCTTATGTCCTCCACAGCTTCATTTATTGGAGTTTTTTCAAAGTGGTTGGTTTAAATTCTGCCAGAAATTCTTTCGGTGGAGCTGATCCTGCCTTGGGACCATGGATGGATGGATGGATGACCCAATTTCTCAAGGATTCTCCCAACCCCATTTCAGTGATCGTTTCTCCAAGGAAACACCATGTAGAGCAAACGAATGGACTCCAGCATGAAGGTTAAATGGGACACTTAGTCCTTCTCTGGAGTTGCTCCAGAAGGCTGCCAGAAGAGAAGTAACTTCGCCTTGACTTCTCACCAAGGCTACGCAACATCTCCTAAATTGCATCGAATGCCCAGAAACACTTTCATATGCTTCTCAGTCTGAGCCTTTTCCGGACTATAGCAAGGAGAACTGAATTGTTGTGATGCTAGCAGGAGAAAGAGGGGAATGGTCGGGAACAATTCCACCCGTGGGAGCCACGCTAATGGCAAGGAGTCAATTGGTGCGTTTAATGCATTTTTCCTATTTCATGGGACTGAAGATAATAGAGAAGAAAAGCGGGTTCGAATAATATCATTTTGGAAGGTAATGGGAACAATAATGTTATTATCAATAAAGTCTAAGAGGACGCAATGTTGTTAAGGGAATCTGAAATGCAAGTTGCAATCTTTCATATCGCAATTCGTCCTGACAGTTTATTTGAAGGCCAACAATTACAGGCTCCCGTTGCTCATCGGTTATAATAACTACGGTGGGCAGAGCACATCTCAAACCACTTCACCACAATCAGAACTTCAACTAAGAGGTTTTTGTTCCCTTTCAACTTTCCAAACAATAAGAACAAGTGCTCGGAGTAAGATAAAGTCCCAGAATGGATGTGAATTAAGGCCATACATTTACTGTGACTGCGAACCACCTCTCTAATGCATATAAATAAGAAATTAGTTCCCATTTAAAACCGGATCCAGGACACTACTGAGTCTACAAATAATAATCCACTGAGGAGGATTGGTGAAATGTCTAGAGACAACCCCATGTAAATGCAAAAATTACGCAGACACCCAGATTTCCGTGACTAAATATAGTCTTTACATCACTGACAAATATTTTCGTACAGGTATCAGCCATCCTGCAAATATTTGTGAGCTGCAAAGAGCAAACCATCGTATAATACACCTGAGTCAGTCCTCCAGGGTTATGTGTTTGCAATTCTTCTTTCGCACTCCTCCAATATCTCTGCTGCTTGGCACCAGAGGTTTTCATCAAGGTAAACCCATGAATCAGCTGAATGAATACAACCAGAGATTATGGATCTCTAGAAACGCATTAATTCATCAACCAGCAATAACCTGGTGAAGCATAACCAAACCCTAAAAGGAATGTGTCTGAAGCTGGCTCTAGAAAATTTCCCAGGAGAACTCAGCAAACTACACAATTTTTCCAAAGCTTCGCAGGGGGCCGTGGAGTGGCATCTGAATTTACCCATCACAAAGGGAGACCTCTTCTAATTGTGGAAATGTGCTGAAGAGCATCCCCAGAGCCCTGGAGCTGGGTCATCATCTGCCAGGTTCAGCTGCCCTTGGAAAGTGTTCAATCATGTCCTTACACAGGGGCTTTATGCAGCAAACCTTGATTACAGATATGAGCCAATTATCAGAGCTCGATGATAATTTATGCCTTGGAAACTACAGAGAAGCCAACAGCATCTTCTGGAAGCTTTAATATTTTTTTTTTATTACTTTTTTTTTTAGGGTCTCTTCTACACCTCTCTGAAAGTTAAGTCTGGGGGGTTTTACAGGGTTTTTAAAAATGTATTTTTATTACTTTTATTGGTCTGTATCGCTGTAGGATCTTCCCCTAAAGAAGCATCATGTGCTCATTCTACCCTTGCTCAAGCTAGGAAAGCAAATCCTCAGGAGGATGGGGTTCACCTTGCCCTGTGTGAGCCCCCTCTATGACAAACCCCACCTTTGTCAGTTGAGGAGGTGCCTCCAGAAACAGTGGGGAGGTAAAGAGGCACAATGCACTTTTCTAGGAGCAACCATTATCTACCCAGTGGTTTGCTCCAAGGTGAGCCCTTGGAAAAAGATGCTTAGGAGGAAGATTAGACTCTAGAAAACCTGTCCTTTCTGGGATGTCTTGAATAAATAGGGCAGAGAGAGGGTAGGAAGAAGAAAGGAGAAGCAAATAGGATTCATCTCTCATCACTCATCATCCATATTGGAGCAACACACCCCAACATTTCTTTGTAGAGACAGCAACACTACCAAGATGCAATCTGTCCAACCTATTCTACACTTCTGCCCTAGAACAAAAGAAGCCCCATTCCAGATGGTTGAGGGCACTCAAGCTGACAACTCCCACTGCAGATATCTGCTTTATAAATGTTTCAATCCCACTGAGATGAAGCTCACTGGGGATTTTCCCATGATCAGACAAGCTGTGTCGATGGAGACCTGTATATCCAGAGGTAATGAGGGAGAGTTGGACGATGCGTGGCCTTTCTTCACTGCAATCTCTTGCTCCCGGCGTATTGATAAGGTATTGGGGGCGTTATAATCCTGCCATGACTGATGGTATGAAGAGGGAAGAAGCAGCCACACAAGACTCTTTCCAGGGAATTTCCCCATGACATGCAAGTGCAGTGGCACGGGACAGGAGGAGATAAACAAGCTGGTGTCACTCTAAGTGCATGTTTCTTGGCAGGTTTAAAAAAAAAAAATCAAAAAAAAACCAAACAGCTGAGAGATTTGCAAAGTGACATCTGATCCAGATGCACGCACAGAGACAAAATTAACAGGGTATCCCATGATGTCATTTCGAACAACAGTTTTCCTGGCTGACACAGAGGTAGACAATTCCCTGAATCTGTCTGTACATGAAACCTCATGGAGGCATCTGCCGTTATCCCTTTGCTCTCTTTATCCTTTCCTCCACTACGACAGCTTTGCCCAGGTCCTATAAACATCCAGGTGGCAATCAATGAGGTGTGAATATTTAGCTTATAAAACTGCTCGAGTGTGAAGGATATCCATTCAAAGAGGTTGGGAAAGCAGCAGTGGAAAGTTATTTCCAGGCTTACTGTCACTGCGTTGCTGCTCTTTTGGATGCTCCTGAACTGTATCGATGCACCCAATTAATCAGAGAAGTCAGGTATGGGCTCTGAACTGGAGACCTACCAGGCACACTGCACTGGGCATGAACCCATGTGCTTGGAAAGCAAAAAAATTCCATTCATCACTGGATTTTCCTCAGAGCACTTGGAAGTTCTTCACATACCACCAGCAGTTTGGAAACCTCTGCCTCTGCTCAGCCTGAACCAGGAGGTCAAGCTGCCCGTGACCGTATCTACAGTAGTAAATGGGAGGTACCAAGGCAACCTTTGGTCCTGTATGCCCTCCATCACAGGCATCAGCTGGCACAACTCATCCTGTACCACTTTATTACTCTATTTTCATGCTCAAAGCATGGTGACCACGTGTTGACACGACACAGAAGTAGGCTATGTCCTCCATATGCAGGCAACTCATGGGACATGTCTAGGAGAACACAGTTTGTCATAGGTCAAAGCTGTGCAGCAGAGCATGGCAACTATTAAACACCCTCAATGGGCAAGTTCCAGCTCTTGAGACTTGATTTTCTCTGGTTTACGAGTATTTGTTGGAAGCTTGTTGCTTCCGAAAGATTTTACACTTCATTATTGAATATTCCTTGTGAATTCCCCAGAGTCCAAAGCCAAAGAAGTCAACAAATGCTGAAGAAAGACTTTGCACATGGTCCACGGCACTGTGTTTTGAGTTTTGTCTAAGCTGTTTGCTGTGGGAAAACTCCAGCTCCAGAAAAAAAAAAATGAATAAAAGTTTGAAATGCTGCTATGTTTTGCAAAAGCACAAGGGAGAGAAAGGTTATGATGTGTTGCCACCTAAGAAGTGAAATTTGGGATATAGCTCCAGTTCTGCCCCCAATATCAGATCAGTGCTTCTAACAAGGATAAAACCAGTAGTAGGAAGAAAATTAACATTGGCATCTACAGATGGAGGCTGGATCTAGGAAAGAACAGGATTCATCCTGGACCATCAGTTCTAGCCATCAAAAGGTAGCATCTAGTCTAAGCTGATTGTCTAACACCTCTTCAAGAACGAGAAATTGCCTTCAGAAGACAATTCAGGCCATCTTTGCTGCACACCAATCTTAGGGAAGAACAAGTCACATTCTGCAGTCCCCAATCTCTCCTTATTGACTTTGGAAGGAGCCTACTGAGCTGCTGCTGACTGAATGTCCCATATTTAGGCAGCTGCAGTTGATGGAGATAAATTCCACCCATGGAGACCAACCAGCTGGTTCCTTCTCCAGGGCCTCCCACCACTTCTGTTGAATTCTCTCTCTATTGCAACTCAGTCATCGCCAGAACTCCACCAAGGCTGCTCCTTGCTGGAGAACCATGGAATAGCAAGGTCACAAAGGGTTGGCATGTGGATGCCAAAGCCTGCGGTGCCATGAATGATCTGAGCCATTCAAAATCTGGATCTAACATTTTCCATTGCTCCCTTTGCTGAGCCTGCAGAGTCTGAAGACAGGAGGGGAAGGTGGAATAACCCATCGGTTGGTCCATCACCCCACACAGCTCAGTCCAAGCCCCATGGGAGAAGCTGGAAGGGATTCCCAGGGCAGGATGGCACCTTTAGGCTAAGGGCTGCTTCTCAGAAGTCCCTGAGAGACAAGAAGAGAAGGGTGGGGAGGACTGAAATGAAATGAAAGCATGATCCTGTCTGGACCTAGGACTAAACATGTGCTGTTCTTGGCCGTAGCTGTTCTCGAGCTGTCGGCATCCTGACAAGGCGGCTCTGTAACCTCTGGGACGATGTATCCCTGAGGAGTGTGTTTATAATATTCGGGCCATATGTACATCTGCTCTTTACTGACATCAAGGAGCCTTTATGCCAGTCTGGGCTGAAGAAGGTGGGAAGGTCAGCCTGCATTGAAGCAACAAAGCCCCATTTGAAGCAAGGCCCAGCTCATCTTAACCCAGGACTGCAGACAATTCCCACAGGCTCTTCGCAAACCGTTCCTGCAACCTTTTGCTCTTGGCACCAGAGGCCTGACTACGTCGGCAGTGGGAACACGTTCTGTTCCCCTATCTTCAGAGATGAGCATTTTCAAGGGAAAGTCAAACCCAAGGGAAAGTGTGGTTCCTCAAGTCACAAAACGAGCCAGTCAGTTTTGGAGCAGACGAAGTCCTTCTGTAGGAAAAAGCTTCATTTTTCAAGGGGAAAAAAGTCCTGCAACACTTTAATATCCCCATGGCTTTGGAAAGCCAGCAAATATGAGTGCACAATTAGCAGAGGACAGGGGAGAGGAGAGGTTTAGAAAGATGTTCCCAGGGGCTATAGGACTTGATGAAGGCTGGGAGCTCAGGGAGGCCTCAGAGTGTCCTCTCCTTCAGGAACAGCCAGTTAGCCTTATTAAAATTACAGTATACATTGTGGGACCCAGAGTCACTATATACATATAGAAAATTATTGCAAAAACCTGGCCCAGGTTGCCCAGAGAGGTGGGAGATGCCCCATCCCTGAAAATATTCCAGGCCAGGTTCGATGGGGCTCTGAGCATCCTGTTCTAGTTGAAGATGTCCCCGCTCATGGCAGGAGGATTGGACTAGATGGTCTTTAAAGGTCCCTTCTTCCAACCTAAACCATTCTGTGATCCTAGGAGGAGCTGGACCCATGGAAGGAAGATGGAGGTGTGGGAACATCTGAATTGGTGCATGTGTAACAAACATGAGCCACTTGCCTTCGCTTTATCAAGCAGCCAAAGGTGCAGCTGTGCAAAATTTCAGACAACCTCTCATTACACCGGGCTGGGGCTGCTGGTTAAGACCTCAGTCTCACCTCCAATTAACAGGCCTCATTATCTTCTCTGTCTGTTGTTAAGTCAAGTATAATTCCAGCAAAGTTCAACAGAGCCTCAACTATGGGAAGCTGCTGGAGACCAATTAGGATCAATTCTGTAGTCCCTTGCTACAGAAATGCTGTAGTACAACTTTAGCTTCAAGTCTAGACCTTTTCTATTTCTGCTGTCTTGTTTTGAACATAAAACCAGAGTGCAATAGTCAAGGGAAGACTATGCCATCCCATTTTACATTTGTGGGCCCCTGGCCACCAGCCAAGCGAGCACAAACGTGCCTGATCTCAAAATAACCTTCTGCCCAGCTCCTAATTTATTTTTTATGGCCGTACAATGTTGAGCAGATGACTTCATTGATTTGAACACAACAGAGCCCAAATAGAGATAAGAAATAACCGAGCAAAGCCTTGTAGAAACAGGCGAATCAATCACGTGTGGCACAGTGGAAGTTGAGACAAAAGATGATGCAAAACACTCTGTGGAGGAACACACCATGCTGAAAATAAAAGAGCCCTCTTGGGTCACATACTTCTCCTGATGTGGGCAAGACTCCTGGAGAAGCAATTCAATCATAGTTTACACAAAAATGCAACAGGAAAAAGGATTCACATTAAAAAGTCAGCAGTGAGCTCCAGCAATATGTGGAAGCAGAAGATGAATTTAGACACGTTCAAAGTAGCTACTCAGTGCACCTTTTTCAAAGTGGTGGCAAGTAATCCTCTGAAAATGGAATGGGTTATCCTTGGAAATGTGGGCTTTGAGTGTCATTTTTCATTTACTCTGAGTCTTTTTTTAAAATACTGCTGCTGGGAAAGAAATGAGAATTAGGTCCTTGGAACCAAGAGTTCCCCCGATTACACAGCCTGGTGTCGGACTCACTGGATGACATCTCCAGTTTATAGAATGGTTTGGGTGGGAAGCGACCTTAAAGATCATCCAGTTCCAGCCCCCCTGCCCTGGACAGGGACAACTCCCATCACACCAGGTTGCTCCAAGCCTCATCCAACCTGGCCTTGAACCCCTCCAGGGATGGGGCAGCCACAGCTTCTCTGGGCAACCTGTTCCAGTGCCTCACCACCATCAGTGCAAAGAATTTCTTCCCAGTATATAATCTAAATCTCCCCTCTTTGCGTTGAAAACCATTACCACTTGCCCTATCACTCCCTGATAAAGAGCCCTTCCCCAACTCACGTTCTGCAGCAGTTCGGATCATCCTGTGGATTATTTATGATCTTATTAACCAAAGTCCTGATTATGTGGCTGTCTTCTGCTTACACAAGAAGGATGAGACTTGCTTCTGCCATCAGCATGGTAAGGTTTATGCTCTTTCTGCAAAACCACAAATTAATTACAAAGAGCAAAGCTGTGCTGCCCCTCTACTCTTATATACTAAATAGTATATATAATATACTGTATATAATAACGTATACAATATTACACAAAGTTAAGTTTCCAAAAGGGGTTTATGCCTCCACTGGAGAGTTCCTTCTGGTGTTGTACACCCTGACGCATATCTGACAGGCAGGAATAGCCAAAAGTTGTTGGGACACTGATAGGAGCAGAGAAATCTAGACACAACAGACCTGCGGGAAGAGGCAAAGAAGGTGGAAAAGAGAGAAAGATGGGAAAAGAGGTTTATTTTAGAGACTAATTTTCCTTTAACATCCAATATGAATAAAAGAAACAACCTGTGTACTTAAAAAACAACATGGGCCGCAAGTGAAAGCCTGGAGAATGCCAGGGAAAAAAGTAGAGGAGGAGAGAAAACAGAGTGTGAGAACTGCTCCAGCTCTTCCCGAACACTGGGGGATTCAGAAAGGGCTGAAACCACAGCAAAGAGCCAAAGATGAGGAAAGCCACAAGCACGTTTCGAGCACGGCCAGCTCCACTCGAAGCAGATTAGCAGCACCAATAGATAATTGCAGAGTGAAATGCCTGCCGTGTGCCACAAGACTCAAGCTTCCCACTGGGGCTTTTTCCAAAAAAAAAAAAAAGTCCAAACAACTTGAGCTATAACATGTTGAGCGGGGAAAGGAGGAGGATTGAGTCAGATCTTGGACCCCCCCTTAAGGTACGAGGACAAACAGTCCACACTGAAGGAGGTCATCACAGCTGAATGTTGAAAAATCCAAGAAAAAGGGCTGGGAGGAAAGCTGTGGATATGAAACTGTGGCAAAATCTGTGCCAATGTAGCAAAATTTGGGGAGGAGAAATCATCTTTCCTCCACGTTTGAAAGTCTTTCCATCACATTTGAAGGTTTTTCCACCACAGGTTGTAGTTTTTTTGTTAGCTGCAGGATTCAGATTTGTCCCTTGTCTATTCGACCCGGTACAAGCCAAAGGTGATCGATCAGGCATCAACAACAACAAGGTGTTTCTTCAACTTCAGTGTTTATCCCTTGTTTACATTTCCGGAAATTTTCAGTCTCCCAAGAAGGAAATGGAAGTGTTGTGGCTTGCTTAGCCTCTGAAGCTATGAAAATGTCCTTTATACAGGCCAAGGAGGAATCTGACCTGGAAAAAAGGTGTTGAATGGAGGAAATGCATAAGCATACTTAGATGAGGAACTTTGTGAACTTCTGTGAGATTTCGTAAGTGCTTGGGAGCTCATTTTGAATGCTTTTCTCCAAGAAGAGAGCTCTTCTGGCCCACCACTGGCTCACTTCACTCATCAAAAGGTAATTAGGACAGAGAGGCAGGCTCTGGGGGAAGGATGGTACGCCCTTTGGTGATGCTTTGCTCAGCAACCCAGCTCCTACACTCACACCACCTCCAGCTTTTGAGCACTGGAGGGATCTTCTGCAGAGAAACTTTCGCTGCATCACACATTTGGCATCTGGATGCAAGCACACGGCTCCCAGAGTATCCATGGGGGACCTTGAGGATTGGCTACAAAATTAAGTTCTGTACAAGCAGGGTTTCTGCAGAAGCACATCTTTGGGTACCTCTGGAGGGGAAGAGCCAAAGCACACACATTTTTTTCAGCCAATACTCCAATCTCAGCTATTTCTGAGCACACAGCGTGTTCCTATCGATGAGAAACTGCCCTGGACAGGCCCTCTAAAACCTACACGGGAACCATCTCCTTGCCTTGCCTGAAGAAGAGGTTCAGGGACTGGTCCAAAGACTTCATAGAGCAAGATTCATTTATTTTTGAGGTCTTTAAACTACACACAAAGCCTTTCTGTGCATCACTAGCCCATACCCTAATCGCTTCCTCCTTCATTTGTTAAATCAGTGGTTTGAGTCAATTTTTATGGCTGATTCCAGCAAATGTGATGTTTCTCTGAACAGAAAGTTCTTGCTTTGACCTGATATACCGAGCCTCTGTTGGTCTGTATCTACACCTCAGCAATCTGTAATACCAGAATTACCCAGAGAAGCTGTGGCTGCCCCATCTGGGACTGTTAAGCCTGGAGAAGAGAAGGCTCCNGGAGATCCCTTCCAACTCTAACCATTCTGTGATTCTATGATTCTAAATATTACATACCAGCTGTTAAAATTATTATTCCAGCCCCGTGACCCAAATATTGGGTGAGAAACACGGTAAAAACATTGGAAATAAATATACAGGAAACATTCCAAAGGATGCAAATAACCACAATGTCAGGTTCTTCCCATAAAGACCTCAACAGCCTGACCAAGTTCTTATATTTAACAATAGAGCTGAAATTGTTGATGGCCTATAGAGTTAATGACATCATTGCCAGGGGCCTAAGAACTCATTAAAGAGACACCTTTTAGGAGTGGTTCACAAAGCTCTTGTCCCACCTTGAGGTCAGAAGTTGGCTCACTCAGTTGCTGAAGGTCCCTCACAATCCTATTTTCTCCAAGTCTGCAAAGTATTTGCAAAACAGCCCCTGTTCCAACACATCATTTTTTCAATTTTTCCTAAAGAAAAATGGAATTGAGCTGGACAACTCCCTCGCTGTGTTTCTATCAAAGTTTGGAGGGCGTAGATTTGGGTTTTCACTATTAAAATTCTCCCAGTTCATGAGCCAACCCTCTGCATATGAAAGTCTTTGGCAACACTAGATGGTGCGTTTCAAACACCAAAAGCTGTCTTTGCTCACTGTGCTTTTACTGCTACTCACTTTTATTTTTGTTCTGTTGGTCTTTCCTGTAGCAATTCAAGACTTTACGAGGTGAAGGAATGACAGAACAGTGATTTTTTTCTTTAAATTGCATCCTTTCTTTTTCTTTCCTCCGTTTCTATTTTTTGTTTTACTCCCCTCTTGACACTGGATGTTTTTTATGCCCGACGAGATTGAATAAAGGGAAAACCAAGAAAATTAATTTCTTAGAAAACAAAAAAAGCAATTTAAAACCCAGTCTATTTTAAAATGAACTCTATAAAACCACCTACGAAAATAATCTGAGATAGGTAATGGAAATAACTCCTAGACTTGCCACAAAATGGAGTTATGTGGAAGCTAGCGAAGGTTGTCACCAATTCATGAGGCACAACCTGACACCATCAATAATTACTCCCCTGAGTAATTAAACGGCTGTGCTGCCTCACAGGCAACACTGCCTGGAGCTCAGATACTCCTCCAAATGCAGAGGCTGGTCAGGGGGAACATCAGACTAATCAGGATAGATCCACCAGATGGACCAGGACCCACCTCAAGGAGACATGGGATGGACTCGTCCCTCCTCCTGCCAGGGAGCTATTTTTTCTTCCAGAGCTTTGCCACACTACAACCATCTCTCAGCTCCTCCATCTCCTCAGCTCACCAGACACACATGTGCCGTGGTGTCAGGTAGACACACCAGCTTCCTTTCACAAAAACACCCCAAGATGCAAACCCCACCTCTGCAAAACAGGGTCCTCTACCTGAGGTGAACTCTTCTTTCTCTACAACAAGAAGAGCAGAAGCCATTTTTTAGACAGGGCTACATTTTTCTACAGTTGGCCAAACTTCGAAGAAGAGGATAATGTCCTTTCATTTCATGTGTTTTGAGATCTTTGACAGGAAAGATCATAAGAAACCACGACAGAGGTTTGTTACGACTGAATCGACACACAAATATCTTCATCTTAGAGCAGGAAGACCTTCAGTAAAGCCAAGCCTTCTTTCCAGAAACTAAGTTCAACCTTGATCCAGGAAGAAAGAAACTAAGAATAAAAGGGAATCAATACTTATCTCATAGGCTACAAAGCAAGAAAATAGTCCACATCAATTACTTTTTAAGTGCAACCACATGAGCTGGGGCTCTGAACTGTCCTGATAACATCAGCACCCTTTTCTCCAGTGGAAAAATCCCACCACCAGCAGACACTCATCTGCAGCCCTGGCAGCCGGGGAGCAAAGCAGAAACAAAGAGAACCATCAAACCAAAGGATCTTTAAGGTCCCTTCCAACTCTAACCATTCTATGATTCTACATGGCTTCCTGCTGACAGAAAGGACTGAGCATAACCCTGGTACATTTTATATTGGTATCAGGATCAATATCGGTTCTTTAGCATTATTAATTATTTTGTCTTATCCTACTAAATTTGGTTAAATTTCAACTCTTTTGTTTCCTTGTTTTTTCCCCTTCCTGCGTGGGGAGGGATCATTGGGTGACAGAAAAATCGTCTAAACAACAACCAGTTGTGAGAAAAATTGTCTGAAAAACAACCAGTTGTAGTTTCTTCAAACCCTAACAGTGACTCACCTTCTCCATTTCCCATGGAGGGGACCTGGACCAAGTGCAACCCCCACCTTGACAACTTAAATTGGAAGATTTGAAGCCACAAATCTGGGCCTAGACACATTAAAATCACCCCCTGCTGAACATCGTGCACCAGTTTCACTTTTGAATTTCATCACTGTAATAAAACTGGATCAAACCTCACAAATACATCAGACTGGGAAGGGACAGGCAGGCATGCGATAACCGGAGCCTCCACAGAGGCAGGACTCCTGAGTGGGAGAAACTTGGCCATGAGGAATGCAAAACCCAGCTTCGGACTCGGAGCCAATTCCAGGATATTAAAATAGAAATAGTAACACTCCTAAATTTAGCCTCCCCGTCTCCAAATGTTGAAGTTATGGGGCCTGATGGAACAATATAGGCTGTAACAGTGCACCTCAGAGGGATATGGTTTTGGCTGGCTTTTAGGGAAAAGTACCTTATTTCATCACTGGCCATGTGCAATTCTGCCTGTGCTATGCACTGACCAGTTCCAGCTGCTCTCAAGAGCTGGGCTGAAGCTCTCAGAGATATTGGGTTCCCACAATACTTCTGAAAACAAGAGGCTGGGTCAAGGAGATAGAAAATTGCAGCATCCCCCCCTTCCCCAAGGAGGGAAATCTGCAGCAGGGCTCGGCCCTGAAGAAACATCAGGAAACAGGGGGTTTAAATCTGCAGTTCATGAAGTTTTGCCATCGGTGGAACTATTTTCTTTAAAAAGAAGACTTAAATGACAGTAGTAAGTGGTCATACAGGAGATGTTGTACAGAAACACCTGCAGAGATAAAATGAGATTTCCAGCTCCAACCAACAGTGATTTTTGGCTGGGATCACAGAATCACAAGCACGGATTGGGTTGGAAGGGACCTTTGAAGATCATCTAGTTCCAACCCCTTTGCCATGGGCAGAGACACCTCCCACCAGACCAGGGATGCCAACACAGTTGGATAAGTGAAGAGAAAAAGTTGGGACAGCCCATGCAGGGTCTGCTCTAACAGAGCGTGGGACCAGAACTGTGGTTATATTTTCAGAGCAACACATAAGCCACCCACTGCAGCTCTTCTGCTGGAGCCGTGGCACGTGACAGGGATATCAGGGCCAAATCCACAGCCATGGGAGGGATGGGGAAGCAGGAGAACACCTTCATCCCACAGGACGCCCAGCCCATCCACAAAATCTACCTCTGGTGCATGCCCAGGTCTAGAACAAATTGTCACAAGTGGAGATATGTGGCCATAGGGATCCAGGGGAGGTGGCAGCATTGCCAGCTCTTTGCTAGGACATCTACAACCCCACACCTGGCAGTGCCCAGGATGTGATGCAGCTCCTGTCCTTTCCCAGTGATTGTCATCCTGGGAGCTTGATACAGCTTTGTATATACTGTAACTATTTCATAGTTTTCTTCTTATTTTAATTTTACTATTAATACTTCATTCAAGTAGTTCACTCTAAACTCCTAAATCTCCTTATCCCTTCCCCTCCTTTCTTTCTTGGGGGAAGGAAGGGCCATCTGTCAATCTGATTTTGGCAAATTTGGCTGAAGCCAGGACAAAAGCGACCAGGAAAAGGGAGGAAATTGCTCAGTAGACAGCCTTATTAGCCAAGAGTGCCATTGCTGCACAAAAGTGATGTGGAGAGGGAAGTCAGATGTATGGAAGAGTGAAAGGCACCCCAGAGATTTGAGTATTTAGGACAAATCCCATGAGGGTCTGAGAGATTTTAGAGCGGAGTAGCAGGCTTATCAGAGACTAGCAAGGAAGAAAGCATAAAACACTTTAATTAAAATGTCAGTGTTGGGCAGGTTGGTCACAGCAAAGGCAGCCGGTGAAGGATGGCTTGGCCCCGCTCTCCTTAAGTCTGGGTTCCTTCTCACAGGTGAGGAAAGATGCCGAAGGATGGGGAGATGGAGTGACCTTCTACGGGCAGAGCTGGGGTTTGTGCACAGTGGGTGCTTCAAGAAACCAACCAACCCCTCTCATGATGCTCTGACTGGGTCCAGTTCCCCCATCTCCAGTTAAAGCCAGAGAGGTATAACAAAAAAAAATTAAACACTGATGTTTGGGAGTGATGAAAAAAGCTGAAATTTCCTAGCAGGGCAAAGCCATCTTAGAGTTGAGATGCTTGTCGCATCTCAACTGGCACCTGTTATCAAAGCCCTCTGTCCCAAAATATGCCAGAAATCACTAGCAAGAGGGGGGAAGCTGAAATCTCATTGGGTTGGGATTTTGTTTTCTTTTTTGATTTTTTTATTTCCTTCTGACATGAAACTCTGCATCAACGGCAGAGACAAAGGCTGTGGTAAACAACCCCTCTCCCTGCGCAGTTATTTACAAGCCAGACACGCTCCAGATCGCAGTCAGGGACTGAGGCAGGAGGCCTGTCAAAGCCATCTCTGCATTTTTAAGATTTCTGGGGGCACGCAGCACCCTGGGACCACGGTTTCTTTCTACACAGCACATCACAAGTCCTTGGTTCCCTCCGAAGGGGGCCAGAGAGGTGGCTCAAGAAGGAACAACAAGGACATGTGTGCATTTGGTGCTCAGCAGAGGATCCATATTCAGTCTCACTGTTGGGGTTATCTTCAATAGCATCCACAGACTGTTTTTCTGGCTCATGTTACACATACATTCATGCCGTGCCACAGCAGGAAAATTGATCTCCCCTTCCCAGTCCAGTGGCAAGCCAGTTCTGCTTAACCCTTGAAGTGTCTTGGGAGCGCTGGAGCAGGAAAAAGCACACACGACTTGATCAGAAAAGCCCAATCCTGAACCTGGTGAGGTGGACAGGAAACTTGCCTTCAGCTTCGGTGGAGTCAAGTAGAGAGGATCCCCCACCCACTAGAAGACTGAAAGCGAGTGGGAAAATCATTTGGGGGGATTTTGGCCCCGAGGAAGGTGAGGAAAATTGTCCCAGTTGTTGCCAGACAGAACTGCGGATGGAGATGGTCAGAGCAAGCCCATAGAAAGAGGTCTCCAAAGTTGGAAAACACTGCAGCTCACAATGTTTTTGTCAAATATACATTTGCATTTCTGCAAACAGGACCCGGACTTTGCCACCATCTCAGCTCATGGTGGCTCTGTGACCATCATACACTAAGCCATCCCAGCCTCATGGTCTCCCAGATTGGGAGGACTCCTGATACCTCACTGTAATCCAAGCATTCCTGGGGGTAGGGACTGCAGGACAGGACACAGCACAGCGCTAAAAAACACCAACCAGTGAGCAGTTTAAAGAGGCAGACTGTTTCTAAACAGTCTTCCCAAAACCCTTTGTCACCCGAAGTAGCTGTGAAAGCCAAGCAACAGCCTGACACATGCACAGCCAAGGCAGGGTGGAACACGTGAACTTCTCAAAAGGCATTCTCTGGGCAAAGAGCAAGCACCAGGGTCCATCCCCAGGAAGATGTCTTGGCATTGTAACACAGAGTCAACCAGTTACCACACACAGTGTAAATGGGGAGAAAGGATGGGAGTTGGATTCATGTAAGTAATTAGTCACCTACCTCAGAGTCAATCGAGTCTCAGGGACATCATCTCCCGCCGATTTCAAGCAAGGCTGAGGCAGCATTCATCTTCTCCAAGCACTATGCATCTAGCATGGCATTGACATCTGCGCAAGATGAGAACTCTTCACAGCCACTGATGGACCCAAAGAGAAATAGCAGTGACCTTATATCTTAGCCATACATCTTACTATGGAATGAACTGCTCTGTGGAAGTACCCACTTCTGCCCAGAGCCTGTAAGACAGTAATGAGTTCTGGGTCAACTTTATCTATCAGGAAGCTATGAGGGCCTAAATGGATCTTTGAATACTGCTCCCAAACCTACAGGAGGCAAAGGAAGCTACAGAGCCCGGCACTGGCTTCAACCCACCACATGAAGATCTAAGTCCGGAGTCCCTTTCCTTTCCCTGTGCACTAAGTAGAGAGAGGAAGGCACCTCCAGGTGGTAATTCAAGGTCTCCAGGTGGTACTTCAAGATCCCCGCCCCTCTAGGTCTCTCCATTGAGTGGAGGGACTGAAAGTGGTGGAAATGGTTCAGCAGGTGTTATCATTTCAGACTGTACTACCTGAGAGAGGAGAGATTCTTGCACAGGGAAATCTATGTTCTTCATTAAACTTCTCCCATCCTTTGATTCCTCGATTCTACGACAGGGTTACTCATCTCTGTGACTCCCACTATACCTTGAGGTTTTCTCCAAGTTACATGCCCTCTGACTAAGAGAGAAGCCCACCTTGGTGTTGCCTCAGCTGCTTTTGCTCTGAAATCATAACTAGAAGCTGCAGTCACATTGCATTCTCTCTTCTATTTTTTTTTTTTGAAGGTAAGCCCATAAATCAAGTGAGGAACACTCAGCATTGAGCACTGGCTTGAGTCATTTGTGAGTCATTGCAGACCACTTCGACCTGTTGGGGCTTGGCAACAAGTGATGACCTTCCTCCTCCTCTTGGGTTCTGGATACCTGTCAAGGTCCCAGCTGAGCACGTTGAGGAGCTCAAACATTGCAGAGAAGGTTAAAAGACCTAGATGAGAAAAATATGCAATGACAGAAGGTATCTGATGTTTCAGAGAGGCAACAACAGAACAAGCTCCTGATGGCAGTGGAAATCAGAAAGGTCCAAAGCAGTACTCATGCACAGGATTATTCTTTTAATGGCATATATAATTCAATCCAATGGAACAACTTCTCTAAGGAAATACAGATTCTCTACCCAAGACGATTTATCCTGGGGATGAAAGAGAATGTAATAATCTCCCTCACTCTTATGCAGTTGCTACCACATGGCAGGACATATGGTCCTTGTCATATGATGGGAGATTGGTTATGTGCTGGTACAGCTGCAATCCAAAACATGGCCTTGCCTACATTCTCTAAACCAGGACCAGATGCTTCTTTTCTGGAGGTGATGCTGTGGCCTGACTCCAAGCTATGGAGTTGGGTATCATACCATTACAGAATAACTCAGGTTGGAAGGGACCTCGAGAGGTCCCTAATCCAACCTCCTGCTCAAAGCAGAGATCGGACTGGGTTATTCACAGCTTTGTTCAGCTGGGTCTTGAAAACCTCTGGGCAACCTGTTCCTCTGCTTGACTGATACATGGAAAACTGTGGGATGGAATTCAAAGGCGTTTTTTTTCCATCCTTGAATCCCAGCCTTGCTGAAGCAAGTCTTCTAAGTCTGGTAGACACTTAGCAGCAGCAGCTTTCTGTGCAGGATGGCAGGTTGTGGCTCTTCACAAATCCCAACCCAATTGCCAGCAGGTTCCTCATCTGTTGTCTCTGTGGTGCCTCCCAGATCTCAAAAAAAGAAATCCACAAAAGCCTCTAGTGAATACTCAAAGACCCCAACAGGTCCCATCTTTTTGGTGAGATGTGGAAAGATTAGTGCACCTCAAAAAGCTCCAGGATGAAACTCCTGTTGGGAATGGCAGAAAAGAGCTTTTGGTACCTAGTAGCATTGCTGCCAGCTGCTTTTTTTATCACTGTTCATATTTATATTTATCTTTATCATTTATTCATATCTTTGTCTTTACCGGGGTAGGGGCTCTGTAGAAATCCAGTTCACCCCACCAAGCTGTGGGTGTGCTCTCCCAGTGTCTCTCATGTGCCAGTGTTTAGAGACACCTACTTACTTTCAAGAAGCCCACGGACGTTCTTTTAGAAGGTGACCATTACAGAAAAAGACCAAAGAGCTAAATAGTCCCCTTTTCCAAGAGGACACCACTGGTACCAACCAGAAGTATTTTTTCCCATTAATGTTGAAGCTACAGTGGGAAGATTTACTTGGATGCAAAGCTCGTGATACGGAATATTTTACCATGCAGATGGTGCCATAGGAATCTGAAGCACCACTCATGGACCACAGCTCCACCTCTTTAAATCATAAAATTGTCCAGGCCAGAAGGGACGTCCAAAGGTCATCTAGTCTGACCTCCTTGCAGTCGCAGGGACATCCCCAACTAGCCCAGGCTGCCCAGGGCCTCATTGAGCCTCCCCTTCAATATCTTCAGGAAAGGGGCCTCAACCACCTCCCTGAGCAACCTGTTCCAGTGTTCCACCACCTTCAGAGGAAAGAACTTGTTCCAAATATCCAATCTAAATCTGCTCTTTAATAATATTATGCTTGTCCCAGTTTTGGGTGAAGATGACAACCAAATGATGGCTGGTTAAACTGCCCAGCCAGCAAATTGTGAGCCTTTTGTGGACCTCACAGACGGAGGAGATGTTTAAGAGCTTCAAAGGTGAACAGTAAATCAGACCTACAAATGTTGTCAGGGGTTGGGGTGAATACAAGGAAGACTGATGCAATAACAAATAGTAACGCAAGCATTTCTTCTTGCCTCAAAAGCAAAGGAAATGAAAAGATGGCACAAAGAGGTCCAGGCTCTTGGCCAGTCTCCTCTGAGTCCAGTGTCCCCAGGATAATTCTCCGTCAGCCAGACTTGCCCTTCTCCGTTGATTAATCCCAGCAGCACTCTGATGCAAATGCATGAAGGTTTCTCTAAGTGGCATCAGACCCTCATTAAGATCCCGGAGGCAGAGGCTGAAGGATGGCACCTACTCACTTGCTCCCCGCTGCTACCATGACAGATTTGAAATGACAAACTATTATTCATTTTAAGGAAGAAAAGGGAAAACACGCCGCACGCACATTTTGAAACGATTGGGAGCTCACTGGGATAATGAGGGACAATGTGTTTTGTTTTGCTGCTGAGAACTAGTGATGAAATGTGGAGGTAGAAAGTGCAAAAGCCACTTCCATTTCGAATTGACAGCCCAATTCATCCGGGACTGATTTTCTGCAGTGGCAAAGCCACCGTATCCTGTCCAGGAAGGGTAAATTACTGTCATCTCTGCTCTTAAAGGTGTTTCTCAAGCGCAGGGAAGGTTTAAGTAGCTGTCTGGCTAAATAAAAGAGAGGACTGATGAGAAACTGTTCTAAGAAGTCTATCTGCCCAAACCTAAACAGTCTACAACCTGCGTCAGGATTAGGGCTGCTGGCTGATAGGGAAATGAAGAGGAAGAAGGAGAAAAACGGGAAGAAAAGGCTTGAAAATCAGCCTAAATACAACTGATTCTGATTCAAGGTAGCATTTCCTCACCTTGCTCTCTTCTGGTTAACCACCACAAAGTCACAGCAAAGATGAAGCCATCCACTTGGTTTCCTGGGTAGTCAGGAGGTCCAGGTAAATGCTCCTTTTTTTTTTTCCAGAGTCTTCACCCAGCCCCACTTGCTCCTCCAAAAGCCACAAGAGGCTACAAGGGAAGAAGAGATGCAGGGCACAAGACTCAAAATGAAGAGCAAGAGAAAGGAGTGATGACTGAAGGGAGCCTACAGGAGAGATGGGGAGGACCCTTTATCAGGGATTGTAGCAGTAGGATGAGGGGCAATGGTTTTAAATTGAAAGAGAGGAGATTTAGATTAGATGCCAGAAAGAAATTCCCTACTGAGAGGGTGGTGAGAGACTGGAACAGGTTGCCCAGAGAAGTTGTGGCTGCCCCATCCCTGGAAGTGTTGAAGACCAGGCTGGATGGATCTTTGATCAACCTAGTCTGGTGGGAGGTGTCCCTGGCCATGGCAGGAGGGTTGTAACTCAATAATCTTTTGAGTCTTTTCCAACTCTAAGCATTCCATGATTCTATGATCCTACGAAAGCTCAGAGTGTGGCATTCTCATCAAGGACATACGTGGTGTTAGACCCATCTTGCCTGATCATGCTCATAAATACCCCTTTTCATCCTGGCCTGGAAAACCGTCGTAGACCCACTCCATCTCCAAGAGGCCAGGGTGGGCAGTGAGCGTGGGTGTGAAACACAAAGGTTCGCCAAGGAATGTGTGGGATTTGTGGGGACCAGGCAGTGGAAAAGATGAGATAAACTTGCGCAAGAGGAAGAAGAATATCATTAAGAAATAAAGAGCCACCACTGGAAGTAGAGAGGAATGTTTAAAAAAAAGTAGAGAGAGGGGAAAAATAATCAAAAGACCTAAACATCCCTGGTTTGGTTGAGAAACCCAGCATAAAGACAGCCTTTTTGGGAAAGAAAGACAAAGCGCTACCTTTTCTGGAATTCAGGGATACAGACGTCTCTTTTTGGGAATTGTTTACACCTGGACACCAGGGAGTGGACTGAACAGCCAAAAAAGACTGAGGTAACTTTGAAAAAATCCACGTTGGGACTGTGGGTTTTGTTTTATATTATTTGTTTATTTAAATACTTTTTTTTTTTCAAATGAAGCAGCCAGTGTTTGAAGAGATTGAGCTCGGTGGGATCAAGGTACATTTTTAGGTTAGTGGTAGCCCTATTTATCATTTTTAAGACAAATTTGATTACCCTGATGGGAATTCATGTCTTCGGGGAAAGCTGCCCAGTTGTCATATTAATCATGGCTTTTAGTGTTTTCATTAGGGTTTTGGTTTTGGGTTTAGTATGGGATATTCATTTTTTTTTCCCCCCTTTTAATTTAGCTCTCAGTTGCCCCAGGGTTTTGGCCTGGTAACCTTTGCCGAGTGTTTTATTTTCAGTCCCTTTCCAACCGATGAATTTTATGAAGGCCGTTAATTCGTCGCACTGCCGTTGCTAAAGATCTGTCACTCCTTCCACTGATGGGGAACCAGTGTTCAAGGGATTCTTTCTTGCACGAAAAAAGAAAGAAATTAAAAAATAGCAGAGTAAGGATGAACATTTGCAGTTTCAGCTACGGAGCGTATCATATTGATGTAAAGAAGTGTGAGCAGCAGGTCACGGGAGGTGATTCTCCTCCTCTACTCTGCGCTTGTGAGACCCCACCTGGAGTCCTGTGTCCAGCTCTGGAGTCCTCAACACNCAAAGGTTCTGTGGGGCACCGTTGCAATCTTCCATTATGGTAGCATCTCAATACCAGCATCACATCTCAAGACTGCCTTGTGCTTGGTGAAGAAACCCTGGGTATTTCTTACTCCTACCTGTTTGCTCTGAAGCTCGTGGAAGTAGATTGCTCAAGTGAAGCTCACAGAGTCCTGGAAGGGGTGAAGACAGTCCAGTCTGAGCCCGTGGAAGCTACAGGATTCCATCCAGTGACTCATTTATTCAACACCAAATCCTACTGGGTGAAAGTACTTGATTTGTGGGACACCACATGGTGGGACATCGTGTACAATCCAGCCCAGGGAGACTGTTGGTGGGTTCAGCCGTGTTTCCCAGCTGTGCTGTAGCTCAGCTGGGAGCTGTTGGTCCTGCTGCAGCCTTGATGTGGCCTGCTGTTTTTCAAAGGTCAGAAGAGAGAATCACTCCGGTCCAGTCCATAAAACATGACCATTTTCAGGTGACCTTATCCACTAATGTCAGTAAGACAAGGCCAACCAGGCAAACTGAGGCAGCTGGGGAAAAGAAGGACCCTGTGTCAAGGTGTTTGCACCATCAGTGAGATGAATCAATAGATGAAATGAAGCAAAATCTCCTTTCCGTGATGTTTGAAGGTGCCTAGACCACTCCTTTGGAAAAGAAATCTATGTTTTAGACAAGGAAAGCAAGATGAAATCCCAACTTAAATGAATCGTGGGATATTCCTACACTGGGCCACCCTCCCCAAGAAAAATGTTAGATCTGAGCTGTAAGGAAGTCTTTGTAACAGTTTTAGAGCTGGAGCAGCAGTTTTCTTGACATCACAACATG
Organism: Thinocorus orbignyianus; assembly: GCA_013400375.1. Lineage (NCBI taxonomy): Eukaryota > Metazoa > Chordata > Aves > Ciconiiformes > Thinocoridae > Thinocorus > Thinocorus orbignyianus. Next base: position 205,766 of record VXBW01002996.1, read on the forward strand.
TTGCAGGAATGGTGGGAAATATTAGTGAGAAAATGCTGAAAGAGATGGCTTCTGTTTTCCCATTTTGTTCCAATGTCTAAATGTTTCCTTCTGATAAAGAAAACGCATCTATCCCCTTTATCACTGCGATTCTCTCAGTTTCCATCTGTATTTTACAAGCTGCTGCTTCCAGAATCAGGCTACATTTCTTATCTTTCACTTTCTCACAAATTATATCGCTGTGGCACTTTCCAAACAAAACCATTCTGTATTGCCCAAGTGAAGCAATTCAGCATCATCACAACAGACTAGGTCAGCACTATCAAAATTAAGTACGTAGATACTCTTGGAGATAAGCACTTGGTAATCTCTTTCCTGTAAGAAAAGTTCCTCTTTGGAATACAAATGAGAAGTAAAAAGAAGTTTTAAATGCCCAATAAATACAAAATTATCTTGCTCACTTAGAGCTGGTAATCTGGGGGAATATAGGGCAACTCACAGTAGTAGATCAGGGGAACAAAAGGAAGTAAGAAATCTGCCATAACGACCTCAATTCTCATTAATTCCTGAAATCCAAGAAAAGTTAAGAACTGCTGCAGTCAAGAACAGTTGAGCCTCATCCCACTCTCAGGTTTTTAAGGTCCCGGAAAGACAGATATTCATCCACCCACACTAAAATACCAGTTTGAAACATTAAGTTTGGGATGTAGGTGGCTTCAGGTCTCTGCAGGGATAGAAAAAGACCCCCTGCACCGAAGGCATTCGTCTCCCCTTCCCCAACTCACAGCAGGGTCAGCCCCACAGGCAGCGCAGGCCCAGACCCAACAGCAGGCAAAGGACTGGAAGAAGTGACAGCTCTCCAGCATGTTCACCACGGCCTTTTCCCCCTGTATCTCCACCCTGGAGCAGGGAATTGAAGAGCTGCTGAGAAAAATATGGTCCTGAATGAACTGGGAATGCATAAACCTCGGTGCTGGGCAATGAATGGGATAAGGGAGGAGGAAAGCAGAGGACACCAAAGCCTTAGCCCACTCCAGTGCATCCCTACAGTCTATGCAGAGAAACACACCTGGAGGTGAAACAGACCTTAGGATAAGGGGGATCAGCCTTATTTGGAGGAGCTGGATCCTCTGTCACGACAGCAATAGCCTGGGTGAAGATGGTTTCTGACTTGGGCATCTCCATCAAGTGGCTACTGGTGATAAGAGAACCAGGGGGGTGAACATCCAGCTGCAGCAGGAGGGACCGACAGAGCCACAGTGTGAGCTGGTCCATTCCCCCGGTGCTTCACCCCCGCTCCCTGAAATGAGAACAGGAAAACAGTCAGTAAAAGTTAACTAGTGGACACGTTTAAAAGAAATGAGAGGAAATGGACCCACATCCTGTGGAATTCACCCCTGCCAAAGCCTGCAAAGCCGAGTCCTGTGGCCAGATTTAGAAAGGGAGCGGAGAATTTAATGGCCAACAACATTAGCTGAGCAAAAACGCCAGTGCACGCCCCGTGGTCCACAATAGTGAGGCTTATGTTTCTGCTCAAATAGCTGAAAGCGTCTCTGTGACACAGGGCAGGAATGCACGAGGCATCCCCCCTCAACGTCTCCGTTACATTTGCAGACATGCAAATATTATTAGCCCTACAAGTACAGCAACAAGGGCACCCAGGAGACCCGGGCAACCCATCCCAGGCTTTACAGAGGTAAAATCTGCCACCCCTCAACTAAACCTGCCTAAAGTTATGGTCTAAATAATCTCAATTTTATCCTCAGTCCAGCCTACTTTGCAAGAGATCACGGAGAAGCAAACGAGGAGAAGCTTCTACCCCTCTGAAATAGTGCCTTCAGGGAACAAAGAGCCCAAAGAGCGTGAACATAAAGCTCCTGGTCACAGCACTCGCCTGAGAAGAGTTTTGGGTGCTGGTCCCAATCTCCAAAACGTTTCTGAGAGCCACCTAAGTGGCAATAACCACTCTGCAACTTTTCTCCACTGGTAGTCCAGGTGCTGGGCTGTCTGATGGTTTCCATCATGAGAGAAGGTTCAAATTCAGCTCACAGCAGAGAACCGATCCTGAGAAACACTGGTGGCTTCAGTCCTGCAGTTACAGGAATCATAGGCGGCAGCAAAACCTTATGTTGAGAAAGACAGGCTGTCCCAGTAAGCCTGAGCCTGGGACCACAGAGACCGGGCTCCTCTTCCCAGGGCCTCTCCCAGCCTGTGGACCTACCACCTCATCCCACTGTTTCCTCGCTCAAGCTTAAAAAGCCTGTGTAACACACTTGCTGACATGAGTTATCTATGAGTGAGACACCCAAGCCATTTTTCATCACTTGCATGAAGTCACAGAATCATAAAATTGTCCAGGCTGGAAGGGACCTTTCAGACCATCGAGACCAACCATCAACCCCACACTGACAAACCCACCACTGACCCATGTCCCTCAGCACCACGTCTGCCCAACTTTTAAACACCTCCAGGGATAGTGACTCCACCACTGTCCTGGGCAGCCTCTTCCAACATTTGATAACCCTTTCAGTGTAGTATTTTTTCCTAATATCGATCCTAAAAGTCCCCTGGTGTAACTTGAGGCCATTTCCTCTTGAATTTGTCCCGTTTTCACCTATTCTGCAAGTACCAAGCCCTGGTTTCAGAAGAGCCAGGCTCTGAAGTTCAGAGCAAGGGCCACAAGGATGGTCAGTGGCGTGAAGCAGATCCCAGATGGGGAACTGAATGCATGGACTGGAACTTTCCAGCCCATAAAAGTGATGATTTATAGGAGACAGGAAAGACGTCTACAAAATCACAGCAATGCAGCAAGAGTGTCTGCTCTGTCTCTCAAGCCACCTACTCCAGTGTTTCACTATTTTTAGGACAGAAAAAACCCTTCAGGATGGAGTTGTCAGTGGTAGGCTTGAAGTCCCTCCTTGCAAGGAAGGCTGCGACCTCCTAATGTCACAAATGTTGCCTTGAGCCTTCTCAGATTGTTCAAAGAGTGAGCTAGAAAGAAACTGGATCATCGCTTCTATATTGGGCTTCTGAAAATGTCCAGAAATAACCAGAAATAGGACCAAAGCTGGAGCTCAGTAAAAGCACTGGGCCACATTGCCATCTCCTGTAAATTTTAGCTCCAGCAGAGTTCCTGGAGCCCCATCAATCAGCACCAGCTGGGAATTTGACTCATCACAGAGCCCAGATGTTATTCCCTCCAAAGAAGGAGCAGGAGAGAAAAGCTGGATCATTTGGGTCATTTCAGACAGATTTCCAATCAAACCTTAGTGACCCTGCTTTCGGGATCCAGCCCACGTTGGAGCAGGGAGTGAGATTATCTAACCACGGAAAACTCTCCTATTTCCAGAATATAATATCACATAAAATTAGGACATTCAGAATGAGGTCTGGTTGTTTAAAGTCCGTTCTGTCAAAGCTGGACCTTAAGATCCAGGTACTACTCAGATCTTGCTGAAAGTTTATGAGCGACTTACAGTTTTCTACGTGTTTCAGACAAGCAGAAGCATTTCCAGTATCACTTGAGAACTAACTGGCGTGTGCTGGTATGTTCCCTGTCATATATCTGGGCTATTTTTATTAGTTGCATGCTCATGAAAGTGAGATCAGAAATTGAAATGTCATCTGCTACTTGATATTGATTACCAACTTTCTGGACATATATTTTCTTCTTAATATTTTTCATATGTCCATGAAAAATCGGGAGAAAGCATCCACGGTGTTGTTTAATAAACTGAACAGGCTTTGTTATTTTCATTTTTCCTGAGGGCCAAGGGAGTCCTTTCAGCAATTTCTCCCGTCCTTTTTCCGTGGTTTCCTTCCAAATCGCTGACACTTTGCTGGTATCAAGATGTCCACACATCTTTTTTCCTACCCTGGATCTGCCTGGTGAGACTCCTTGCTCCACACTGTCGATATGAATATGAACTCCAAAATTCCCCCCGAATTTTATGGCTTACATGGTATTGGAGTGTTGCATCAAATAAATCACGCATCACCTCATCTGCTTTCTAGAGTGCTCCACAACTCAGGGGACCAAGAACGCTGGCTCAGCAGGATCTGAAACGATGATGATGGGGCCACTCAGAGCCTAAGCCTGACCCCCTCAGTGTCCAAACAAGCTCATGGAGAGTGAGGTGTCCAGGGGATGTCCGATCCTGACAGAGACAAGATACAGCAGGAATGTGCATCTGGACTGTCCTTCCCACAGCACGGGCATAGGCTGAGAAGACACACTTGTTCTACTAACAGCATCTGAAGAGCTTAAAAACAAAAAATGTGAGATATAGCATCCACCTGGTGTTTGGAAGGAAGGGCTGAATATCGGGCATGGCCCATGAGTCATTATTAGAGGTCTCCTGTCCACAGACCACGTTTTGATGCACAAATTTTGTGTGCAGTAGCATTCAACATATTGCCCCAAAGCTGTTGAGTCTTGCCTCAGTGTCCTGCCCAAAGCCAGAGGTGATCACACAGCGATGTCCAACCCAAATGTGAGCCATGCACACCCTCCAGCCTTCATGGGGCTGTGAGGCAGCTGGGACTCAGATCACGTCAGCTTCGTGGTGGGTCCTCCAGATTCGTGGCACCCAACACCACTGACTGAAAGGAGCAAAGTGTGAGGAGCAGAGAAATCCAAGATGATCCTGATCCTCAGAGAGTCCCAAAGGAAAAAAGAAAGTTGGAAAGGATCTAGCAATAAAAAATAAGAGTAACAACAAGCATTCCTTTAGCCCCTTGGTGGAGGTTGTTAAAGTGCAGCCAGACCTTACTGTCATTGAAGATTTGCAGAGCCCTAAACAACAAGAAAACTAAAAGGCAAATAAATGCATGAGCAGAATATTTGAATGCCGTATCCAGAGTATTCTTTCAAGCCAAAGGACTACGCTAGAGTGTCCATGTTAGCCAAGCAACGTCAATAGAAAGCAGAAAAGGTATCACATGAAAACTGACTGGAGGGGAAATTGAAAGAACAGCCAAGCCATGAAGGCAACCAGCAGAAAGTTGCATATGAGAAAGAGGAAGCCAATATATTGGAGAGAAAAAGAAGAGAAACCTCACAAAGTCACCAGGACTGTAATACATCAGTGTTTCCATGAGCAGACCAGGTTGTGCTCTGCTTCAGAGGACCCACAGAGAGATGTCTGAGTGGACTGGGCCTCCAGAGGTGGCATTGGCTGCAGCTCACTACAATGAGGAAGAGGTTCTGGAGGTGACAAAGGCAGAACCATGGCCCACAGTTGAGCACAGACCACAACACACAAGCCAGGGTGCAAAGGTAGCTCATAGTGCTTCATTATCAGTAGATCTGCTCTCAGTACAGGAGCTCTGTGGAAGAGCTCACAACTTGTACCATGAGTGGCCACCTCCTCAGCTCCATACCAAAATCCTTCTATGGCCAAGAGATGCCCGAAGAGCCAGGCAAGTGATCCTGCAGACAAGCAACACAAGCCCCTCTTCATGGACCATCATGTGTAAGCCACATGAATGCAAGGCACTCAACTCAAGAACATCAGTTCAACACTTCTGCTTTGCTGCATTTGAGTCTCCACCAATGAAATACAAGAAAAAATGACCCAAAAGCTGGATTGGAGTAAAAAAACCCAACATTTGAAGCTTAGGAGTGTCCTTGTCATCCTGAATGTATACAAGAAACAGAGATCATCTTACTTTTATTCCTCTGACAGCAAGTAATTTTTTCCAAATGGATGATTTTTAAGAAGCTGTCACAATCCCAAATTAACTCACAACCCATGATCTGCAAAACTGGGCAGATAAATCGTTCAGGAACGCCAGCCACGGTCTCGATGGAAAGATACATGAATCCACAATATATTTTGTTCCATCGATGAGTTTTGAGATCCGGTGAGATGAGGGGTAGCCAAAAAACCCACCGTCCTGACAGCTAAATGAATATATTCTTCCTTTTCCAGTTACCAAAACTCAGATGGGGGTTTGTTTTCCTTTGTAACCTTGTTAATTTGCCATTAAAAATCACTGCCAATCACGAAAACATCCTGCAAAGTCTGAATATCGACTGGATTTGAAAGGATCCCAAAATTAAAGACATTTACAACGCGTCGGAATGAAGCCCACTCTGCAAAGTGAAAGAAAAAAAGCACTCACCCATGAGATTTTATCATTTTTACCAGTCTACAACCGATGGGAGGTGTGGGTGGTAGCAACGCTGTGGATCATCACCTACTTCTCAGCCCCTTAATACCAAGGATGAGGGTGATGTGGTGATGAGTTGCTGAGAGGTTTCAGTGCGTGCAGTCTCAGCACGGACCCTGAAAGATGCAAATCCAAAGCTGCCTTCTCAAGATCCCCTCCAAGTCCTTACCCAGCTGGTAAAACTCGGGATGGTTGCATGGTGCCCCCCCAGACTCGTCTCTCTGAGCTGTTGATTGATGGTTGTGAAAATCAGAATGGCCAAATTCAGTTCTCACAGCGTTTGTTCCTGTCTCAGCAGGAGGAAGAGTTGAAATGTTGGAGTTTTCCATTCCTGGAGAGGTCAAAAACCTCTGCGGAGACATCTGAGCAGCATTGTTTTAAGGGGAAAAACCATAATTATCTGGATCAGCCTGAACTCCTGGTGTAAAGGACAGGCCTTGTACTACACAAATCCTGGGGGCTGTCTTCTTTCTCAAGGATGAGGGAGCTCAGGTGGAGTTGGCTTGGTTTTTTGTCATTGTCATTCCAGACATGAGTTATGGCATCTCAGCCGGAGGAGAGACCGCAGTGCATCAAGGATGACGTAGTCTGGTCAGGGACCATCCAAAAGAGCAGGGGATGAGCCATGGAAGTGACAGCTCCAAGAAGCATCAATGTAGATTGACCCAAAAATGGATCACTTTGCTTCCCAGAGGCGATTTGGAAAGGGCAAGGGGGGATTTGGTGAAAACAGCGTTTCATCCAAATATGTTTTGATAGAAAACACCCAGTGTTTGTGTACAATCAGCAACATCCCTGCAGACACTTGTCCCAGTGTTGGGATGAAACGCTCGTCACCGCCTGCTGAAGGCCAACTAAAACGAGGGTCCAGAGCTTCAGTTCTGATGTTCCAAAAACGTGGGCCAAGAGTCAAAAAGAGCCCTGGTCACCCTCATTATGCTTGCAGACACGGAAAAAGTACCCAGAAATTTAGTCCTGGGCAGGAACAACTTTTTTTTCTCATGTGTTTGGGTTTTTGGATGAGAAAATCCATCCAGGAAACCAGACTTGTGCAAACAAGCCATGCTATCCTCAGACACCCCCTTCCTTCTTCAGATCCAACCTTTTGAGTGATCAGAATCTACAGGTTGATGTCTAGAAGTTTTCCAGAGATCCACCTTGCCCAGACCATCAAGTCAAGGAGGTGGTGGGGTCCCAGCTGCAACCCTGGAAGGAGACCAAAGCCCTGGAAGTGGTGAGGGCAAGCAATATCCAGGAGAAACGATGCTGTTTCCAACCAGCCCTGCCCTCTGTTCTTTGGGTTTCACAGAAGGTGGCCAGGCATGAGCCTGGATGAGCCTGAGGAGAGGATGTTCCTCAGGTAAGAGGTAGATGTCCTCACCCCAGCAGGTTTTTCACCAATTATGAAGTCCCCAATACAACTCGCCTCACCTAAACCAAGGCCCAAGTTAGGTCAAGTGAACAGTTCTTTAAAGACTCCGTTCCTCTTCAATGAATAAAATAACCTGAGGATGAGGGAAGGCAGAGACCAACTTCACAGAAACACAGAGAACTCAAGTAAACTTAGAGGAGATGCTCATACATCTCCCCAAACCACAACATTTTCCAAGACCAAATCGGGACCAGCAACCGAAATAATTCATTGCGTTATGGTTCAAATCTGGAGATCATCATCCCAGACTGTTGAACCCTTCAGGAGACAGAGCCCACCTTTTCCTCACTCTTACTGGCCCACTCCAGCACTTTCCTCTGTTTTATCTGGTGTGCAATGTCAAAACAGAGTCAAACCAGAATGAGCCTTCCAGGTTAAAGCTCAGAACTGGAAGAAACAGAGACAACAGCTCATCAGCAGCTTGAGCCACCCAACAGTCATAAAGAGCAGAAGCTCAGGTGATGGTCACACACATGAACCACTGAATATATCTAAGCAGTGGCTGCTGAGTGATGTCTCCAGAGAATCTGTTGCACCTGAGAAGCAAAGAACTGACCTGTCTGCACCGTACGTCATCTGTCCATCTCTGAGCAGGCAAGAAATACTACTGTTAACACCAGAGCACAGACCCAGGGCCAAGTTTCTTGTCTTAAGAGCTAAGATCTGAGGTAATTGGATGATTTAATGGTTTAATTGGGTAGCAGCTTATAATCGTTGACCTAAAAGTGCCTTCAGTAACCTTTGGTTCCACCTACAAACTTTTCAGACTATTAAAATGACGAGCAGTCACGCCGCATAGCTCCAAAAAGCCTGTTGAGCTGAGAGTCTTGTCTTCAGCAGTTACCAAGAGCAGACAGAGACCAAATTTAAATTGAGCCTAATTATACGGAGCCTCATGCAAGGATCCCATTATCCAGCCAACCTGCAGCAAGCCCAGGGGTTCTCCAGCAAGTGGAAGGTCTCAGCGCTGTGACTTCAATGAATGGGATCCAAGCCCAACAGCTGGGATGCTTGCACAGTCCCTCCAACATGAAACCATGTGGGAATTTCCCCCGCCTGATTTGGGCAAAAATGCTCTAGATGCTGAGAAAGGGGCAAGAGCTTTGCTCGTCTTCCACCTATTTATGGCAAGAAGAGAGGGATCACATGCAACTCCTCTTGTATGTCCTTCCTGCAGTGATTGCAAAGAGATTCATGGAATGTTCTGGGCTGGAAGGGACCTCTGAGATCATTGAGTCCAACCATCAATCCTACACTGACAAAAATTGCCACTATACTAAGTCCCTCAGCACTACATCTACATATCTTTTAAATACCTCCAGGGATGATGACTCCACCAATGCCCTGGGCAGACTCTTCCAATGCTTGACAACCCTTTCTGGGAAGGAATTTTTCCTAATATCCATCCTAAACCTCCCCTGATGGAACTTGAGGCTGTATCCTCTGGTCCTATCACTTGTCACTTGGGAGAAGAGACCGACACCCACCTTTTTACACCCACCTTTCAGGTAGTTGTAGAGAGCAAGAAGGTCTCACTCATGGGCATGGAGTTTTCTTGCCAAGGCACCAGCTCAGCAGGGCTTCCTTTTCCCCATTTTGCAGGGGAACAGGAGAGGGGGGCAAATTTCAGAGCATTTACAGTCCAAGCATTTGGTACTCTGCTCCACCAGGACCTCACTGCTCATCCAAGGCTGTCAGCGAGGCAGGTAGCAAGGCGGCTGGAGCCCCCGAGCCTTGCAAAGAGAGTTTCTCAATCCCAACTCCAAATGAAGGGGAGGAGGGAAGCGGAACGAAAATAAATAATTTCTGGCTCCTCTGAATCAAAGCCTGTTACAATCAAAACAGCCCTCCGTCTGCAGCCAGTGCCCTGGGGCCTCGTTTGTCAAAAATTATACCCGTGCTAGAAGCCACAGGGAAAGTCTCTTCAACAGAGAAGACCCTCTTGGTGTCAAATTGAGCTGGGGAATGCTTTTAATCCTCTATCTCTGTCCCAGGGTCTCCTGGAGCTTGTGTGGACTCTTTGTCCGGTGTCCAACCCGGAGTGGGTTAATCCTCCAGCCCTTGCTGCAGAGCCCGTAGCAGACCCTGCCCATGGGAGCGATGGGCTGCCCAAAGAGAAAGGAGTAGAAGGAAATGAGGATTTGGGGGATAAATTGAAACGGGAAGTGGACAAGAGAGCATTGAAGGAGGCTGGCTGGAGAAACCCTCTGCACAAATGCAGGCAAGGAGCCCTGATTTTGGTTTTCCTTCGAGTGGTGCAGTGCTACTCATTTCAGGGGAATTATTCCTGATTTACAGCAACATAAATGAGATCCAAAGCAGGTCCTCTGCTTTCAGGAAGCTTGTGCACTTAGTCGTCCATCAGCCTCTGTGTGTGTGCAGGGACATATAAACACACATGTATGGATGCACAAGAACAGAGGAGCTAAAGCGAGGAATCAGAAGTCCTGGTACAAAAGGGTGAAGGCATCTGGGATTAGACCCTCAAAAGGCACTGATTTATGCTTCATATCTGGAATAGATGTTGTCCTCATCTCAAGGTGCCATCCCACAAGCTCCACTTCTCCTTGAAATCATCTCGCAGCTGTCTGCTCAGGGTTGCTTTTATCGTATGAAAATTTGTGAGCGACTGTCTAACGCCATCACTCATCCTGGGGATGTCATTTGGAGTAAAACCTGTGTCCTCGTGCTCCAGGGGATCTCTACAACAGGTCTTTTCCCAGCCTGTTCCAGGGCTAGCAAGGAATCTGCATGGAAAGTCGCTTCACAAGGAAGACGGAGCAGCAATTTTGCTCATGCCAGAGACCCAAAGGTGCAGCCGGTTCTCAGGAAATTTCAGGCAAACTCCTTGACACATTGGCTTTGCCAAGAGGTTGGAGAGGAAGGAATATATAGTCAGACCCCTAATTACAGTGAGGGGATGCTGTAGGAAAGAAGTATGATACAGCCAGTAAGGAGATGGATCCAATGATGTTCAGAGGGGCCTTCCAACCCTTACCTGGTCTAGTGGGAGATGTCTCTGCCCATGGCAGGGGGGCTGGAACTAGATGATATCTAAGATTCCTTCCAACATAAACCAGTCTATAACTCTACAACTGTATGAATCCCAGTTAGTCTGTGATTTTACATCAGTGTAAAACAAAGCCACAATGCCCAAGACACAGGCATCGCCTGCGTAGAATCTCTCAGGAAAGAAGAAGTGGACAAAAACCATCTTCTCTTGGATTCTCCAGCAGCGAGGGCATTTAGAGTCAATTGGATGTTAATATTATGATCTGGAAGCAAAAACACAGTAAAAAAAAAAGAAGCTGAGAACAAGCAAGATGGGAACCAGAGACTGAATCACCTTTAAGTCAGTTACAATAGTCCCCCTTGTCTTGCAGCTGGAGTCTGGCCAGCGAGGTCACGAACAAGCGACTGCGCTTTCCCTGTGTGACAGATATTATTTCATTGCTTGGTTTTATTTAATGTGGCCATAAATTCACGTATCCTACATGACTGGAATGGTCTGAGGTCTTGCTTATTATTATTATTGCCTGACAGCCTAAAATTGACAGTGCAAAGTGAAGAACCAGCCATAGCCAGATGTTTCACCATCAAGCCAGTAGACAGACATATTCAAAAGATGATCCGGCCCAACGAAGGTGGGAAATTCTTACAAGGTGAAAATCTTCACGGGTTACAGAGACACCCCAAGACTCTTATTTGGGTAAACTCATGAGTGGGACTCAAAACAGGACAACTGTCTTCTGGTCTATTCATCACCAGATTTGTCTCAAGCCTATGAGTGCAGGTTGTCATGCCTTTCCCAGTCCTGTGTGCAGATAAAGCCTTGTTTGAAGACAAGGAAGGAAAACTGACCTTGCAGTAGGTAAAATTCAAAACATTTTAAGTCACACTAATAGGATTTGGGTTGTGGGGCTGTGGAATATTCATGCTTATCAGTTTTTTTCAATGGGCAAGTCATTTCTGCAATGTCTCACCCTTTCTTGGCCCTCATAGAATGGTCAGAGTTGGAAGGGACCTTAAAGATCATCAAGTTCCAACCCCCCTGCCATGGGCAGGGACACCTCTCCCTACAGCAGGTTGCTCCAAGCCCCATCCAGCCTGGCCTTGAACCCCTCCAGGGATGGGGCATCAACAACTTCCCTGGGCAACCTGTTCCAGTGCCTCACCACCCTCACAGTAAAGAACTTCTTCCTAAGATCTCATCTAAATCTCCCCTCTTCCAATTTAAAACCATTCCCCCTCGTCCTGTCACTAGACTTCCTGACCAAGAGTCCCTCTCCAGCTCTCCTGGAGCTCCCTTCAGATCCTGGAAGGCTGCTCTCAGGTCTCCCCGGAGCCTTCTCTTCTCCAGGCTGAACAGCCCCAGCTCTCTCAGCCTGTCCTCACAGCAGAGGTGCTCATATAACCCTATAGAGAGTCCATCCAGACTCAGCTGGAAGCTCTGGACTACAGTGATGTTCAAGCAACACCAGGATTGGGAACACGTAAGCACAGATGAGCCAAACTCAATCTGACATCAGTTTTGCCCTGCAAGGGAAGGGATGCCCTTAAGGCTGTGATGGGTTTCATATCGGTGTCCTCCTTTACACTCCTCTGCTGCTGAAAGAGAGGTTATCTGCCCTTGGCTGCTGTGCTGGCCAATCTAGGCTCATTTTGAGTGAATAAAATGGAATTTAGCACTGGCAGACATCTCCACCACCTGTCAAGTACGCCAGGTCTTCTCTACAGCCAACAGAGACACAGAAAGTAGAGCCAGCAGGGTTCCTGAAATAACTCATCCCTCTTTAATGTCTGAAATAGGTCAGATGAATCACACCTTCAAACCACTTGTTTTCCTCTGTGGAATATAAACAGAGCCCAGGGTGACAGCTCAGCTGGATGTATCTGCCTGTGGACATCTCCAGAGAGGTGAGATGGGTTCATGCAGACTGTCACACGAGTTTTACACAAGCCATTTCCTTCAGCCTTCCTTCAAAGCCATATCTTTCTCCTTCTGGAAGCATACTAGACCATTAGGCACACCAATTAAGGTTGAGCATGTTGGAAGAGGTAATGCTTTCTGCTCCAGAGCTTGTGTTAACCTCTGACTTCTGGAAAACGGGATGAGATTTAATCCAAGATGCAAACTATCTTGCTGCTTTTTCTTCCAGTGCTTCATGTCCGTCAGAGACACACAAAAAACCCAGGATAGATCCACAATGATTGTTCTTCTCTCACCCCAGGTCAATCAAAGTGCTTCACGTTGACACGAGGATGGAAAAGCCCTGAAGATGCCCAGTGCTGTAGCTGGTTTGTGCAGGCAATGGGTCTGCTTCTTCCTTCTGCTTTTCCCCTCTCCAAGGGACCACTTGCCCTGGACAACAGTATCTGAAACTTCACAGGTCTCCAGGCACAAGACCTCACACTTTTTAAGTGGTAGCACCAGACCTAGAAGGGTTCTCAGGTTTCCATTTCAATCAAGTTCTTCTGCATTCCTGGGAAATATATTTCTGCTCCGAGAGGAATATGGGATTTATTTGCTAAAAAGCCCAAAGGTACGATTCAGCATTGAACTATTGCCCACAGCGTTTCAGTTTAACAAGAGAAAGAAGAAACCCAGCTTTTAGAAAGGCTCCATTTGACTCTGGTAATCTTGTCACGTGGGGACAATAAAAATTGAGGCGTTTTGGAGACCAAGAGCTCTATTGAGGGGATTATTAGAGTCAGGAATACTCATCTTTATAAACTGTTTTCCAGCTCTGCTTGAGGCAGGGTCAGCCTGAGCAGCAACGAATGCTTCTCGTGATGCCTTCACGAATGAGCTACTCCTTTCCAAGCCCATTAAGGTAATAAAGATGGATATTTGCCAATGCTGTTTTTCATAGAATCATCTAGGCTGGAAGAGACCCTTGGGATCATCGAGTCCAACCATCTACCCTCCTCTACAAAGTTCTCCCCTACACCATACCCCCCAACACCTCATCTCAACGACTCTCTTTGCCCACGTTTTGGAGCCTGCAGAGGCAGCGTGTGGCAGGAGGCCACGCAAAGTCATCAGGAGGCCAACTCTCACCACCCCACTCCTAAAATCCACTTAACAGCAGAGTCACCCACGGAAGTCGGGCATCCAATTACCAGTCGCTTGTGGAACCCTCAGCTCCTGGCCAACACGCCCCACACGAGACCTGTCGCTCTCATTACACTCGTGCCCAAGGAGTTCAGGTGGGACAGGGGCAGGTCATCATGCTGGACACAGTGCTGGTGCCCACAGAAACATAGAATGGTTTATAATTAGCCATGGAAGCATCCAGCCTCCTGGCCATGCTGTCTCACACCATCTGGGCTCTCAGGCCATTTCTCCTCTGCCTCCGCAAGCATTTTCAGTCTGTGTATTTTTAATCAATGACAAAGTTTGGCTGGGAAATCCTCTTACTGCAGCATTCACACCCCAGAGCCACACTCACAGAATCATGGAACGATTTAGGTTGGAAAGAGCCTTAAAGATAACCATGTTCCACTCCCCTGCCCCGGGCAGGGACACCTCCCACCACACCAGGTTGCTCCAAGCCCCATCCAGCCTGGCCTTGAACCCCTC
>VXBW01002997.1:6410-43933 GCA_013400375.1 Thinocorus orbignyianus
TTTTTCCTTCTCCTTTTCTTTCCTCTTTCTTTACTAATGGATTTGCAATTCTAGCACTGGGTGCCATAAAAATGAGAAAATAAAGACACTTCAGATACTATAGTAAAAGAAAGGAAACAAGAGGGGAAAAAAATCATCATCATAATAACATATCATATATAATAGCAACAATAATGATAATCATCACCATCAAAATACCTTGGTATGTACCCAATACCCAATAAATACCCAAGTAGTGAAAGGTACACTTAAGTCTTAAAAAGACTGCGAGCTAATTTTGACAGCAGCTGGGATAAACAGTAATATTACAGATTCAGTTCAGCAGAGTTCAGCATTCACACTGATCCTGTTTCTTAGCTACAGGACAGCCATGCGACTAGTGTGTACTAGTGACAGAAAAATGGTTCTGGCAGGGCTTTGGTGTCAATGATATGTCCAGAAGGTACACAAAACCAGCCCATGTCTACTAGAAGTTTGCAAAAGTTTTAAGCAGGGTATGTTATTTTAAAAAACAAAAAGCATGAAAATCACATCTAGAGAAAGAAAGGCTTTCTACCTATTTATCTCTTTCGTTACTCCAAGGCTGTGTGGTAAATGAGACAACCAAATGCCAAAATATTCCTTCCCATTGCTGCCATTTCTTAGCAAACCTCAACAAGTAACACTGTCAAACATACATGAATGGCAAAGTAAGAAGTCCTTCCTGATTTTTCCTGCAGTTCAGAAATAGACACACAGAGCTATCAGGGAAAAGAAGACTGCTCTCATGAAGACCAGCCTCCCAAAAGTTGCCTTTGCAAATTCATAAATTCTTATTCTCCTGGCCAAGAACTGAAAACCCACTCGTGAGAGAAATGAAGGTATTTCAGGTGAAAACGGTTTGCTTTGGAACTGGCATCTCAGACAGTGTTTTCCTTTTGCTCTGCATTTGCTGGCTGGAGGACAATTCCACTGTCCAGCTGGCAGTAGCTTTAAAGAAGCTGTTACACAGTTGGAAGTGACTTCTTCCCATTTCAGAGTTAATCATGCAAGGATAAGTCAGGCAATCATGACTTTTGAATAACCGTTTAGGGAGGCACTACACCTTTCGTAACTCTATTACAAATGTGTGCTGTAGGTAGGCATATTAAATACGCACATAGACATTGACAAAATGCCAAATAAATACAAATCACNGATCAAGTAGGTGCAGGTGTTACTAAAAGTCCCCATCATCTTTTATATTACTGCTTTCACTGGGAAGAACAGACATTGCTGACTCCTGCAGGAAATCAGCAGGGATGCCTCTCAAGAAGAACGAAGTATCACAGGATAATATGAATATTTGGGCATACAGTGGCAAGGATTTGAAAACAAAACAAAATCATAAAAATAAACAAAACAGGCAAAAAAGTTTACAAAATCTACTAGCTGGGTGATAACACAACTGGAAGTTTGGGCTTCCAGTTTTCAAAAAGATCAGTTGTTCACAGACCAGTTCTCCTACCAGCTGCACCTCACAGTAGTTACGTGCCAGCTCTGTGGTCTGCTTACCTGTAAGGCCCCCATTGAAAGATTATTCCCTGTAACAGTATTATAGACACAATATATATTAAGTATACTGCCTGTATCAGGGACACTTAACCTTAGCATCTGAGAATCTGGCCTTGTGAAAAAGTCTGTTTCTTCCTCAATTTCTTCTGCTTGATCTGGCAAGAAATTAGCCTAGTTATTGCTGGGCAGGAAAAAAAGTTATTGGCAGGTTTCTCACAGATTTGTTTTCTTCCAGCTAACACCCCTTAGGGAATAATATTTGGAGTAGGAGGTTCTGTTCTTCCTTCAGCTGTGTTTCTTTCTTTGGGAAGATAGACAGCACTGGTGAACTGACATTCCTTGTCAGGATCAAAATTAATACAAAAATAAATGAGACTAGAAAAACATGCTGGTTTTGGATCTCTTTCAAGTGGAAAGATGAGCACTAGCTCAAATTTAGGTGTCTCATTTTTAATTATATTGACACTATATTGCAAGTGGACTTTCTCTTTTTTATCCAGCGGTTCTTCATGTATTCTTTCAAACAATGTAGACATGAGCACTACAAAGCACTGTTTCTGACAATTTCATGGCTATTTGCCAAGCTGTGTTTGCAATGAACTTTCCATCTTATAGAAGAAGAGAGCGTTACTGATTCAGTGAGAGAGCCCTTGAAACTTGCTTCCATGGCTGGTTTCCACACTGGGTGTGACGATTTTTCCCTTTTGGCTTTTTGACAGAATATTCTCCCAGAATAGCTGAATCTGTGGTCTAGGAAGCACTCGAACTAGAGAACGAATCAGTGACTTATGTCAGAGAGCTGTAAGCTACTGAAACACAAGCAGATCCAAATGGGCTATCTCCTCTGTAAGCTATTCCTGATTTTGTTATTTGAGATTTAGCTTTGTTCCACCAGTAAGTTTCCTGATGGCCCAGTGATTTGGTCCTGTGATTTATACTGTGGAAATGCTGATAAACCACAAGATCATAAAATGTGCTGTTGCAATCTAGGGCGTTTATATAGTTATTTTATTTTATTTTAGATTTTAGATTATTAGATATTTTAGATTTCATATCCAAAGGTTTAGCTGACTACAGAGAAAGACATGAATGCAGAATACAGGGCAGACTCCCCAGTTCACAAAGTGAACACAGCCCCAGCTTGCTTTTGAGACAAAACAGCTTGGAATCTAAGTAATAATTCTCATGTCCCCACCACTTAACTGCACAGTGCTAAGAAAATCACCTTATCTGTTTGGCCCTTTTACACATAGAATCATAGAATAATTGCCTAGGTTGGAAAGGACCTTTGAGATCACCTAGTCCAACCATCAACCTAACTCGTAAAACACAACAACCCATCACTAAACCATGTCATTAAGCACTGTATCAACCCTTCTTTTGAATACCTTCAGGGATGGTGCTTCAACCACCTCCCTGGGCAGTCCATTTGAATGTTTGATAACCCTTTCAGTGTAAACATTTTTCCTGATATCCAATCTAAACCTACCATGGTTCAACTTGAAGCCATTCCCTCTTGTCCTATCACCTGCGACTTGGGAAAAGAGACTGACCCTTGCATCTCTACACCTTTCTTTAAGGTGGTTGAAGAGAGTGATAAGGTCTTCCCTCAGCCTCCTCCAGGTTGAACAACCTCAGCTCCCTCAGCCTCTCCTCATAAGGTTTCCTCTCCAGACCCCTCACCAGTTTTGTTGCCCTGCTCTGGATCTGCTCCAGCACCTCAATGTCTTTTTTGTGCTAAGGGGCCCGAAACTGGGCACAGCACTCAACATGGGGCCTCACCAGTGCTGAGTACAGGGGGATGATTACTTCCCAAGTGCTATTCACTGTGCTGTTCCTGATCCAGGCCAGGATGATGTTGGCCGTCTGAGCACACTGCTAGCTCATGTTCAGTCGACAGTTGATCAACATACCAGGTTCTTTTGTGCCAGGCAGCTTTCCATCCACTCTTCCCCTTCCCCAAGCACTGCACGGGGTTGTGACGCAAGTGCAGGACCTGCTACTTGACCTTACTGAGCCTCATCCCATTGGCCTCGGCCCATTGATCTAGCCTGTTAGATCTCTCTGCAAAGCCTTTCTACTCTCAAGCAGGTTGACACTGCCACCTAGTTCAGTGCCATCTGCAAACTTCCTGAGAGTGCACTCAGTCCCCTCATCCACATCATTGATAAAGATGTTAAAGAGAACCCGCCCCAACATCAAGCCCTGGGGGACATCACTCATGACTGGCCACCAGCTGGATTTAACTCCACTCACCACCACCTTCTGGGCCCAGCCCTCCAGCCAGTTTTTAACCCAGCAGAGAGCACTCTCATCCAAAGCCATGATCAGCCAGTTTCTCCAGGAGGATACCGAGGGAGACTGTATCAAAGGCCTAACTAATGTCCAGGTACAGATGGTGTCCGCAGGCCTGTGGGACAGGAGGAGAAAGCCTAGTGAATTTGTGATGTGTTTTAAGTGTAGAAAGTGAAATGGTAAAATCTACTGTGCAGCCTGTTGGGCTTTGTGATTCTGCAGTTGCAGGGAATGGTCGTCTTCTGAACATCTGTCATAACGCATTTCAGAGTAAGACACGCAAAATACTCTATGAGCACTAAGCAGTGCTTAACATGTCAGGCAGATGTCAAGCATCTTCCACCATCAGTGACTATGTTATTGAATTCCATAAAATTCAGTAACATTGTCACTGATGGTGGAAGTCTTTCATTCAACATTTAATCCAGCCCTCAAGTGTATGTACATGGATTTAATGGCCATTTTTTTCTATTTTGATCAAGAATCCAGTGGCCAAGTTTAGCTGTTAAAAGCCGCTGACTTTCTCACTACAATTTATGTGCATATAAAGACATGTTGAGAATCTGTGTGTTCAACTTCATCTTGTAGTAAATTATCCTTATCTCTTGCTCTTTCTCTATAGCTATGCATTTATATCTCCACAGGGAACAAAGGAGAAAGATTTCCTAGTTCAGTCAACTCTCAAGGATATGAATTATTCCAAACAGGGTTGGGAACATGAGGGTGGTGCATTTAGTGCATTATTTTAACACACAGAAATATTGGAATATGAAATTTTGATTTACCTGAGGCCATAAACATCAGGCACTAATTACTTCTCAATTTTTAGTCAGACCTCTTCTCAGCTGATTGCAAGCTGAGCTTGGCTAGCTGAGCATTTAGTGAATGTTCCTGAATTTTTCATGCAGCAGCTATGCTTGTCCTACACAGAGGAGGTCAAGACATTTTTAAAAGCTGACCTGCAAAGAATTTGGATTAAACTAGTTTTGATTTGCATTTCTAAACCCAGGAAGTTTTAAGAAAAAGAAAAGCTTTGGGAGTTTTCTTTCTTTTCTTTCCCTCTAGCCCACTCTGCTTCGTACTAATTTTCATCATGAAAACTAATTGTTAGGAATACCCAACCTTATCTTCCCAAGCTGGCTCTCAGGGTACTGAGGATACGAGAAATCCGGATACTGTTAGTACAGCTATTGCAAAGCCCAAACCAAGAGTCACTACATAACACGCTTTAAGCTATCGCACTATAAACCCCAAACATTTTAGTGATTTTTATCTTGTCTATTAATTATATCAGTTTCCAGGGTCATACTTTCAAACCTGTTCATAAAAGCTAAGATCTTTCCCTAGAAACTGGGACTATCAGAAGATCAAGAAACAGGATAATGTCACTCTCCAGACTGGCCACACCAAAGTTCATAAAGTTCTTCAGAATGATGAAGCAATGGTCAGACTCTAACCTCAGTGTTCTTTTTCCAGAACATTCATTAAATGCTAGAAGTACGAGTTTAGCTGAAAACTAGAATAATATTTTCAGTTCCTTAAGCAGTTTCTTTCCAAATGTTGAACTTTCAAATCCTTGCCTTCTGGGCATGCCACAATTTTCACCATTACCTAGGGTTCATATAGCTAATGAGAAGCTCAATGTGAGCCAGGAGATGTGCGCTCACAGCCTAGAAAGCCAATCATATCCTGGGCTGCATCCAAAGAAGGGTGCTCAGCAGATTGCGGGAGGTGATTCTGCTTTTCTACTCTGCTCTGGCAAGAACCTACCTGGAGCACTGCATCCAGCTCTGGAGCACCCAACAGATGAAGGACATGGAGAGGGTCAAGAGGAGGGCCAGAAAGATGATCGGAAGGCTGGAGCAAATCTAGTATGAGGACAAGATGAGACAATTTGGGTTGTTCAGCCTGGAGAAGGGAAGGCTCTGGGGACACCTTATAGCACCCTTCCAGGGCCTAAGGGTGCCTGCAAGAGAGCTGGTGAGGGAATTTTTATAACGGCATGTAGTGCTAGGACAAGGGATAAAGGGCTCAAACTGGAAGAGGGTAGATTTAGGTTAGATATCAGGAAGAAATATCTCACTGTAAGGGTGGTGAGGCATCGGAACAGGTTGCCCAAAAAAGCTGTGGATGCCCCATCCCTGGAACTGTTGAAGGCCAGGCTGGATGGGGCTTTGAGCAATCTGGTCTAGTGGGAGGCATCCCTGCCCATGACAGGGGGTTGGAACTAGATGATCTCTAAGGTCCCTTCCAACCCAAACCATTCCATGATTCCAAAATGAAGGATACAGACACTCTGAAAAGTTATTGAAAAGTCACCTGCTTTCCCACTTTGCCTAGTACCTTTTGAACATCAAAAATAAGTCTGTCGCTTGCTTTGTCTTTTGCTATTTCTCATTCAAAGCCCTTCTCCAATGGCTGGATTGCAGCAACATGGAAAGAAAACTGATATCTGAGGCTTTGGTCATACCCCGCTGTCAGTCAGATCGAAGTATAGGGTTCCGTGCTGCAGAAGGGATGGAGAAAAAACATAGGATGAAGTTTCAGTTTCTGTCTAGCTTGCCTTCCACTTTTGAGGATGGGCTATTTTTCTTTTTATTTCTTAATAAATTTGTTAAGAAGTGTGTATTATAACTGCAGGGTATGCTGCCAAAACTGACAGTAGGCAGTTCTAGAGGCAGCAAGAAGGGCTGAGGGATGTGTTTTGAGTCTGAGCCTGAACTGAGGCACAGAAGAACGTAGCAGATCTGACTGAAGGCATTCGGTATTTCTGTATGACTGATGATGGGATGTTGTTGGGTGTTTGGGTTGGTTCACTACCCTGCAGTTTTTATACACAATAGCCTACCCTATAAGACCCAGTAAAATGTTGAGCACATATTACGTGTGCAGTATCTGCCCATGCAACACGTGCTTTGTAGAGTTCATGCTTACTGCTGAAATGTTGATGCTGGGTGACTCAAGTACTGTTAAGTCTCCTATACAGTTCTAAGATATGAATTAGTCTCTAATAATTAGTCTCTTTGTGCTTCACTTTGGGTTTACTGGTGTTTCTGACTCATGCCTTATAGATTCTTTCCACAGTTTTGGAGACAGTCAAATGCCTTGTTTTATTGATAAGACTCTTCAAATAATTTCAGGGGATGCATGTGTTATGAGTAGGTCTGTAGACACAGCTGACAGTGAAAGTTAACATCTCCCACAGTAGAACAAGATGAACCAGGCAATTAAATCTGTAGTCACTTGTAAACAGGTGTTTTAATCCTCAGCGACAAAGTTTTCTATACAAGAATCTGCGAATCCAAATTTCAGTTTTAAAAAAGCACCTATATTGTTCTTAGCTGTCATAATTACAGATAAGCAAGGAGACACCACGGGTCAGGAAAGACCTACCTTGGTACTTTATGGTTTCTAAAAGCCTGTGACCTTGTACTTAAGATATAGTGGGTTTATTTTTAACATAAGAACACAGATGTTTTCTGTAAATAGAATAATGAAAGAGATTTGCATTGTAATTTATCAAAGGGTCAGTGAAAAGTGAGTAGATGGAAAAACAAATGTGCTTTATCAAATATTTTAAGACAAGCTCAGCAAAATCAGAGCTTCTTGACACAAAATATTTTAAAGTAACTTCAAATTTATAATTTGGTGATGTTGGAATTCTTGTGATTTTAATAATGGATATTTGATCTCACCAAGCAGGATGGGATATTTTATACTTAGGTGGGTTTAAACAATAAAGAGATGGTATGTTTAGGATGAAACTGCTTCTACCTGAGGACATGTCTGCTATCTGTAATTTATCCTTTTGTTGTTAGACCAGGTAAGTTGTTAATGTTCCTATCATTAAAATTTCACTCTGGCAGATTTTTTTAAAATTCTATTTTAATTTTATTTTAGTGGTAAAGAATGTTAAACTCGTGTCGCATTGCATTTTAAACTTATTATGTATGCAGTATTTCCTACAAAAGCTTTGATAAGACTACTTATCAAAAAGCAATCCTGTCTAGAAATGTGGGTTGAGTCATCTTTTTTTATCAACAGGTATAGTCTTCTCACAGTGGAAGAGGCACTGTGACTCCAGAGACCTTATCTGCAGGGTGACAGTAGACTTTTCACTGGTTGCAACTTTACAATACTCTCTTAAAAATAGAATTACCTGACTAGTCATTTTTCTCATGCTGCTATATTACAATGTACCCCTTCAGATTCCATCTAACTTGGTCAGATATAGTCATTCTTCTATAGCACCACTCCCTTTTGTAAAATTAATCTCTCTAAAGCTGCTTTTCCTGGCTGTAAGCCACAGAGGGTGCTCAAAGTGGAGAAAGGACAATAGGTTTAGCACTCTGCATACGCGTGCACAGTTTTTGCCACAAACAAAAGCAGCTCAGGATGATTTCTGACTAAATAATCAGTTAGTGGCATCTTTTTTAGGGGCAGGGATAGCTTTTGATTCCCTCGTCATTCTCCTGCAGAGGCCGAGCTGCCAGCAGAAGCTGCTGCTGTGCATGGAGGGAGGATACAGCTGCTGCTTTTGCTGCACCTGCTGATGCTGCAGCACAAGCTGCTGCGTCCATAATCAGGAGTTATCACATGCTACTCTAGGGTTTTTGGGGGAACGGACCGTGATGTCTGCTATCAAGCACATTTGGGCATGTGTTTGTTTTCAAGTTACATATTCACGAAAGAAGTAGTTGCCTAGGAAACACAGGTGTTTCACTTTCTTTTGCCTGTGGAATGGCACTGTGCCCACCTGCCGTAGCACACATGTACATTAGTTAACATTCCTAGAGTCCCAGATACCTCTAACTACTGTGCAGTCTCCTACGGAGCGATATGTACTTGCTTCCAGGTTTTATTTAGGAGTGGAATGTGATTGGAAATAGTTGCTCTTTTAAAAAAAAATCTCCAAAAGTCTTTATTAACAGTAAGGGAAAGCTGATTTATTTTTTTTCTTTTCTTTCTTTTTTTTCTTTCAGTAACAGATTGCTGCTGTGTTCAATACATCTTCCAGACTATCTGTAATCTTGCAAAGATCCTTAACGCACTTATGCAGCACCATCTGCATGAACACACCCCACCGTCTGGCTGACTCCTTTAAAATCTAACGTTCTACAGATCAGAAGCCTTTCTTCTGTTATTCCCATAGCCAAATTTTGTTACGTGAGGCACATATCCCTGTCTGACACCTCACTGAGGAATGACAGGGTTTCTGCAGCTGGCAGCACTGCCTCTATTCAAAAGTTGACCATTAATATCACACCTTAAGCCTGCTTGACATGTCTTCTTTCATCATGTTGGCAGCAGCCCTCCTGGTTGGACTCCAGAGCAGTCACTGTACCTAACAGAGAGGAAGAAAATCCAGGGTAAAGGGGTGTGCCAGCTGCTGCATCTGGTGGAATTCTGGCCTCCCAAGTGGTTTGTGTGGGTTGGTAGAATTTTCAGGTGCCTACAATGTATACCAGGCATGTCATTTCCTCCACATATGGTGGGTGTAGTTTCTCTGTCTATTCAGTTGAATGGGGAGGGTTTCTGACCAGCAAAGTTCTATGTGGTTTTTGAAAGCAAACTTTAAAAGACCCAAAAATGGTTGCTTAATACTCAACAATTAGAAAATGGAGAATCTCGGAAGACTTGGAGAATGCTCCTTAGCATTTTTAATTTATCCTTCTGAATTTTTTGGTTGTATTCATATCTGTGTGACACATGTTGTGCCATGATCTGGGACCATCTTAAGTTTATATGTTATTAATTATATCTGTGATGTTAGTGAGAGATGAAAGCAAAGTAGAGCACCACTAATGTGGAGTACTGTATGAATAAGGCCTTTAACAATAAATACAATACGGCTTATTTGCTTATTTGTTTTTCCCTTCTCCCAAAAGCATTTTTTAACAGCTTATGTTCAAGCACCAGGAGTAAGAGCCAGGACCTCCAAACACAGAGGTGAGAGCACGAGTAAGCGAGGAAGTGGTTAACGAGACTATTGCAAGACAGCAGGTCACAATGGTGGCGAAATGGGATGTGGCATAAAACATGCCATTAATCTGTGGGTAATGCTTGCAAGCACCACTTTTGATGTGAGTAGCGGATGAATGGAGGTCGTACCTGTGACAGATGTAACCCCTGACCACGCTGGCTGCCAAACCTCATCAGGCAGGGGCAGCAGGCAAGAAGGTGTGTGGGGCATTCCAGACCCAGCAGGCATGGCTCCAGCTTTTGGGGCTGACGGCACACCCCTCCACGGCTGTGGCCGATGGCAGGCTGCTCTGGGGCAGAATGGGGCTTTTCTATACTCTCCACACAGTTGCTCTACTCCAAAATCCATTTTTTTTTAATAAGTCTGGCTTTATTTAACAGTTCCCACCGTTTATCCACCAGTTTCCACGGGTTTCAAAGCCAAAGACATCTGTTTTTTTCAAGAGTCTTCTGCTTGATGACGACCTTTACTCTCTGTGCTCATCACTTTTATCAGGAGTGGTAAATACGATGCCTCATCTCCCACCTGCCGCCGTGGAGACCCCACAACCCCCCTCCCTGTCGGGGCAGTGGGTCTGCTTTCTCTTTATTATTTTTATTTTTTTTTTAGAATATTGCAATAACCGGTAGAAAAGCCTTCCAAAAGCAACGCAGAAGCGGGTGCCCTCCTCGGTATGAATTTTCGGAGGGGTGCGTGTGCCACCTAGAGGAAGCACGGCCGTTTTGGGAGGCGGGACACAGAATCACACACACAGACACACAGACACACGGACACACAGACGCAACGAAGCGGGGTGACGCCGCGTTGCGCTCCGCGATCCCATCGCCCGCATCGCCGGTGGTCTGCAGAGTAATCTNCCCCAACACCCCACCCAGCAACGGTTGAATTCCCTTAGGAAATCTCAGTAAATGGTGTGCTGTGCCCCTGTGTTTGCAAAGCTTTTGCATATCCCCAGAAAAGAGGCTGAGAACACTGTACTCTATTCCAGTAAAAGAGATAATGCCTTTGTTTGCATATTTCAGCAGTCCTGACATTTGTTAATGCTGTCTAATTCCTAAGACACAGAAAGAAACAGCTCTGACCTGGCAAAAACANTTGCAATAACCGGTAGAAAAGCCTTCCAAAAGCAACGCAGAAGCGGGTGCCCTCCTCGGTATGAATTTTCGGAGGGGTGCGTGTGCCACCTAGAGGAAGCACGGCCGTTTTGGGAGGCGGGACACAGAATCACACACACAGACACACAGACACACGGACACACAGACGCAACGAAGCGGGGTGACGCCGCGTTGCGCTCCGCGATCCCATCGCCCGCATCGCCGGTGGTCTGCAGAGTAATCTGGAATATCNTTTGAACCTTGCATGATCTGATGCTTCTGGCATGTACCAGCTTTGCATCAGCTGACAGAAAGTTCAGGAGATCTCCCGTTCAGGATGAGGCCACACAGGGAGGATGAGGAGTGGGAAATGTAAGATAATGGAAAAGAAGATAAAACAGGATAAAAAGGGAAGAATGAGAATTACAAATTCACATCAGAAAATACTATTAAAAGAGCAGCAAAAGCAAAGAAAATCACAGAGTAAATATGGTTGCCTTTTTTCTGCACCATTATCAGTCCTCTGTAGAACCGCTTCCCCAAGAGAAGACAGCTGTGATGGATGATGTTCCTGTAGTTCCTTGTAGTTTGTCTTATTTTATTAAGACATAAAGCAAATCCTGGATCAGGGTCACAGGCATCCAGATGGTCTCTTACAAAAATCCTGGTTTACCATAATAGGACCTTGCTGACAAAGAACTGACCTCACATCAGGACTGGTTTCAGTGAGCCCATTTAACTTGTTCTCTCAATTTCCTGCCTGCAGTGCTCACTTTTACCATGCCTGTCTGTCTGTGAAGCTGGGAATGCAGGGACGCTTCTGTCTAATTCAAAGTAGTTTGTGAAAGTGTTAGCATCTTAGGGGCAAGAGGCAGAACCTCTTCATTCCCTGATGCCCAGATCTTGCAATGTAACAGAAAATTCTGCGTCCCAGATTTGGATACTTTCCTTTCCATTCACTGTAGTTACAGTACTGAGGTTCTGGGGGATGACTAAAGCCGGTTTTGCATAATTTGATAGAGCCCAAGTGCAGTTATACAACCCATGCCATGAATACGCGTTTAAGTAGAACATACACTGTCTTGGAGATGATTGCCCATGGAGTCATGTGCGCAGTTTCTTGTGGGTAAGACACCCTCAGCTATTTGCAGGCATGAATCTTCAAGTGCTACTGGAACCACAGAGCAGGGCTTCAGTGCAGCAGCCATTGTTAGGCAAGTTTAGCTCCCTGGTTTCAGATCATGCATTTGTTTTAGTGAACTGACCTAATTAAACAGTCTGTCCCTGTTCCTGGGCCATAGATTCAAGCTGAAGGCGTAGAAGTTACATTTTGTTAATTAGAGCTCTAATAAACACTCTCTTCTTGGAGACATGTACAAACTTAAGCATAGCTAAATACCCTGTGGTTGCTGCTGCAAAACGTACAGATTTGCTAACTTTCCCCTGATTTTGTTCCACTGAAAGGTGCTGAAGTCTCATTTGAAGTTTTCCAAATAGAAGCTATAACGACTAAAGAAAAAAACAACAAACATTTCCCCAAAGCTCACAAACTAAATTGGAATAACAGTTAATAAAAAATATACTTTGTCCACGTTTTGAAACCTTTCAAGACTTCTCTGATAAGTGACTAATATTAGGGGATGACTAACCAGGGTCAGAGTATATGTACCTGACCTGGCTTTTTTCAGTGACCTGATCTGATGACATCAACCTCACACACAAGGGCCTCACTCACAAGGAGACCTTGTGACATTTATTAACTGTTTGACAGCATGGGATCTCCAAGTGTATACTGCAAATGACAAACAACGTCCTCCTCCGTGGTGCTGTCTGAAATATGTAAATGTGATGAAGCCTCCCTGTATGTGGAAGACGAACAGGCAGCCTCACCCCCTCGTTTACTCTGCTATTTATTGGCATCACTGTCCACTGAGGTTGGACAGATCTGTGGCTGATTGGCACCACCCTGCACAGCAGCAGCAGGATCTGTGTCTGAGACTTTGCACAGCAAAGAGCAAATGCTGGGCCTTTGTGCTTGCAAAAGCAGGTACCCTATGTCAGCGCCAGGCATTTCTGGACATCCCTGCACAGCATCGGGGGACATATACAGCTATACTGGCACTGCCTTTGAGCTACCTTGGCCGGTTATTGAAGTCAGGGTGAAAGTACTTTCACTTGCTAAGTGCTCAGCGTTATGCTGCTGCAAATTCATCCTTTCCTGTACCCACATTAGCTACAAATTATCTAAAGCAAGTCTGAGACCATGTATACACGGTGCAGTTGTGCCTCCTGTCGCCTCCCTGTACACAACATAGAGTATGTGATGAAACTCAGTAGCCTCTCGAGTTGTGTGCAGAGGAGAAATAATGTTCATCCTGGGAGCTCGATGTGGTTTTGTATGTACTGTATCTATTTAATTATTATATTTTTATTTTATTATTAATATTTCATTAAAGTTGTTCAGTTAATTCTAAACTTGTAGATTTCTTTATCTCTCCTCCTCCTCTCCTTGCAGCAAAAGGTGGGGGGAGAGCATCTGTCATCTCATGATTGGCCAATTGGCCCTGAACCATGACAGGAGGAGAAGCAGTGTTCAGTTACGCACTGCAGAGAAGAAGAAAAGTACAGACTCTCCAGTGTAACGAGGTGATGGATTCACTTCTTAGAAGTGAAGAGAGGATAAATTCACTTCTTAGGGGATGAGGAGTGAAGTCATGAGTAAAGGAGGCATAAACAGATGAGGACATGGCTGTAACCTTGATTCCCTCCCAGCACCTTTGAGTCAGATGCTGTTGTTGAGGAAATCATTGTTGTGTCAGGTTTAACATGAAAAATGAGATGCCGGTGGGAGTCCTTTTCTCTTTTTAAGATACAGAAGGTTTCCCATGCAAGTAAATGTGGTTCTTCTGCTAACCCATCATGAGTCTCACATCAGCAGGCAGTTGAGTCACTTTGATGCTAGATCTTCCTGATGAGGAGGCAGTTTTGATACTGGCCAGTTCAATTCATTAGTCCTAAGCGGACTCCTGGGGGGTGTCATGGAATTTTGCAGATCTCAAATGGCTGATCTTTAAAAAAGACTCACAGGGAGACACCATAAAGAAACCAATGCTATAAAGAAATTGTATCCATGTAGATATTGTCACCTAACTTACTTTTTTGAGAAAGAACATGAAAACATATGCTATGGACAGTAATGTTTACTTACCCCTGTTTGGCCCTCTCTAGCAACACGGGGTGGTTTAAAAATTATTAAGCATTTAGAAAAAAAAAAAAAAAAAAAGCGTTGTGCATCAAATACCAGACTCAATACTGTACACAGTGAATCTGTAAACTGTGACTAAAGGCAAAATATTTTTAAAATACCTCTGATAATGAAAAGATTTATTGTAAAATATGTCTTAAATGGCTTTAACAAAATGCTCATTGTGTGTCCACAAAATGGCTTTACTCAGCAGTCATTCCTGGATTTAGCTCTTGGTGGGGTTTAGATGCAGGAGGAGCAAAGGGTTTGACAGCAGGGGAGCTGGAATCCGTAACAAACACCTTTTTAATTTAGGGAATAACAGTGATGTGATTTGGTATGGGAGAGCTTAATTTGATTATTTTTTTCTAAGCGCCTGGAACTACCACAACATGTGCTAATATTCTCATAAAAATGTCTTTAGTGTGCAAGATGTTGAGGTCAGATTCTGTGCACCACAAAACTGCATGGCAGGTTCCACCTTTAGATTAGAGATCTCTCTTTTTGTAAAGGGGTTGCACCACACTTGGGTGTTGTCTTCTCTCTTTCTACCAATGGTTACATCCTACTGTGCTTTCTCACTCTTTGCTGAGTTGTACACTCCTTAGGCTTCTGCAAAAACAGGCCTTGTGAGTGCTCAGAAGCGCACCCAAATTCACCAGGAAACTCCCTCATACAGATTTTGCTTCTGATTCCCCAGCATAAAGATCTCTCTCACTTTTGCTCATTTGTGCTCTCTAAAACACCCCAAAACAAAGAACTGTGTAATTTGTCACAGTAAGTCAAAAAAGAAGATGCTTTTTGCATGTTTGCTTTGAAAGCAATCAGCTCACTTTAGAAAAAATGCATTTCTGAACAATGTATTAAAACTTTTCCTTTTTTAAAGCTTTCTCCTTATACGATCTTTTTCTGAAATGATGTGGTTTTCTCTCACTTATAACTTCTCATCCTTCTTCCTTTTGCTGTTACTGTTTCATTTTGTGGGATATTTGGTAGTATAGTTAGAAAGAGAGGAAATTAAAAAACTAGAAACCAGATTATACATCTAATTAGCCCTACAAAACGGGCTGGAATAACAAGTTTTGTCTCTTCTCTCAAGAGAAACAACTTCATTAGCTGCTGTGAAAATCTTCCAGTCCTACTTAAACCACTATGTTTTTCTACCCATTTTACATGCACTGATAGCACAGTCAGGTTCCTTAGAATCTGCATCACTCAGTGGGCAGATGACAGCATGGTTTGGGCCAGAAACACCTTCTCCTCCCTTTGGGTTGCTCTGGAAAGAAGAGTGCTACTTTTTTTTGGCAGCTTTATCTCCCTTACTGGCTCTTGTACCCATATTAGAGTGACAGGAATTAGTACCTCTTCTTGTCTCTGTTGACAGCTGGGCTTGCAATCACAGCTGAGTAAATACGGTGACAATCTTGTTCTGGATGACAAATTTTGGTGTATCTACATGCCAAAGAAAATTAGTCACAGTGGTAAGAAAAACATGTCAAGGTTGGGTTTGTGTGCAAGGTAGAAACTGCTGTGTCACCACAGAACACCACACAGACCCCCCAGTTTCTGTAAACTCTGGTAGAGATTAACACAGACCGAAGCTAAAAGGCCCTAGTTATGTAGCAAAGATGCTACAGAGCCTACATTTAAATTTCTGTGTTTATTTTGCCTACGTTTAAAGTGCCATTTGTACATTTCTACATGTCTGAAAAGGCAGCTTGAATAGAACAAGAAGAAATCTTCAAATACAATAGAGAGCGTAGGGGCTTAGGTCATTATTACTTGTGGTCATTCTGCTTCATTTTGCCATAAAAGGAGATAGCAATTAGATAATAATGAAACAAAGTCCACCAGTTACTGGTTGAATTCCAACTCTTGCAGGCTAGCCATTTGTCTTCTGCAACCTGGTGAAAACTGCAGTTCTGTGAATCTGGAGACGCTATCAGACATCCTTAAACAATAACACACATGCTGGAGGGAGATGTAGGTCGTCTTGACACAGCCCACTGTGTTCCTGTTTCTATGTTTCCCACTAACTGGTGTCATTTGGAAATGACCACAGTAAGATGGCACGGTTATTTAACTGCCAAATTTATGTTCTGGAGTTTCTTGCTTAGTTATTGTTTAGCCTTAGAGACATCTGAGGACCTTGATGCACAAATTTGCATTTCTGAAGGTCTTTAGGTACATTACCAGAACAAACTGTATCTTAAAACACACTGGAGAGCCAAATGTGTCAGCTATGCCTGGTCCCTGCTGGAATAGGCTAGGCATTTCTGCGCTACTTGGATGCAGTAGGAATCATCGCAGCATTTTGACTAAAGTAGGAACTTCATACAAAAATAGCTGTATGATGTGGTGGAGTCGGAGACCATCTGTTCGTTAACCTGAACTTGAAACCCTTCCTCCTTTCTTTGAGGGGCTTGACCACAGCTCTCATTTTCCAGATGAGTACTCTGGCCAGGGGACAATCTCTCAGCTCCTAGGTTCAATGACAGTGGAGCCAGCACCTCTGGCATCGAAAGGAAAGGTAGCATCAGGAAAGGGGGCAGGGCTTAGGGGGCCCTGCCCCCTTTCCCTGCTTAGGGGACAAGGCTGCCATGTCTTCACAAAGTGGAGCAGCTTCAGTGGGAGAGTGTGAAGTGTTTGAGGCACTTTCACCTCTAAGTCTGTCTCTGATTTATGGAAAAAATGTGGGTTTTTTTTTTTTTTTGCATGTTTTAGGGATCTTTATGTACTTAGAACTGTGGTTATGTTTTTTAAGATGAATGAGTGAGACATTTGACAAGAAGAAGACTCTGATACCCTATAGGAGGGATACGAGCAGTATAAGGCTCAGCATGGAGCTGCTTGGGTTGAAATATCTCCTCAGAAATCCCTAGACCCTGAAGAATTTTCTTCCAGAAAGAATATTTAATGCAGGTTAGGACAATAAGAAGGTAAGCTTGAAACAGGGATTAGTGGAAATTCTGAAGAATAAATGCTTAAAATCACAAGAACCGGTAGTAAGGGTTTCTAGTACAGCAGAGACAGAGGGACAGAAACAGAATTAGAACTTTTTCAGTTTATTAAAAGCTAGAGAATCTGTGAAAGAAGTACAGTATGCAGACTTCCTTGTTTCATTTCATTTTATTGTAGGCAGATACTCTGTGCTCACTACCTGTAAGCAATAGAGATATGATCAACAGAGCCTATGAAATAAATTAACACTATTGGTTTAAGTGTATGTCAGGTAAGAATTAAAAAATTATAGCTAAGGGATGGGGTTGGGATTCTAGTTTGACTATGTTTTGTTCTGTGACACTGAAAAAATTGCCCAAGTTGAATTTATTCTGTTAGTTTCCTGTGCTTATTCTTGTTTCAGAGGAATTGTTAAGAGGATTAACAAGGAATTTAAAAGTTATCTTTGCTCTCTCTATCTTGAAAGATATGATTCTATCTAGAGATGAAGAAGACCTGTCTCAAGACATTGCTTCTGGAGACTTCCACTGGCCAGGAGGAAATAACCTTCACTAATTTTCTGGTCAATTGGAAATTCTCCAGATAGTACTGGAGAAGTAATTCAAACGCAGCAGTTGCTTACCAGGTTCCTGCACTTCATTGATTTATTAGTACTCCAGCTTGTTTCGTGCTACAGCTGGGTCACCATGCTGGGTCATCAGTCTTTTTGCAATGTCTAACAAAACTATTACTACAAAGCAGGAATTAGTCTGTTAGGCTACAGGACTCCAGGTGTTTCTGTCAGAAGATCTGGGGCAATCTCAGCTGCTGAGATCTGGTGCTCAGTACCTGATGGGTGCTCAGGGATGGACACGTAACCACCTTTACTGTGAACAGCAGCATTCAGTGGCTGCACCTGGGTGTTTTTTTCTACAGTGTTCTTAAGCATATGAGCTTGACTTGGCAGTGGCAGTATGCTAAATGAGACATTTTTGGGCTGCTTAGTCCTTTTGTAGCACCCTTTCAGGCACTGGGGTGACTTAAATCCAGGGGATCTTACAGGATCTTCCCCTATTTGGGACACCAGATAAGAGAGACAAAGAGGAGAACTATGTTTTACTTCTCATCTCCCAAACCAGTTTGTCTGGTAAAAGAGGGTATAAGAAGGTCTTGAAACATGTCTGCTGTTCTCAGGAGTGTGTTTTTTTCCTACAGAAAGAACTACAGAAGGAATGACTCCATTGGTATAATCAGGACAAACGTGATTCTTTTTCTTTTTCTAAGCTTTTTCTTAGAACTTTTCCAAAGTTATCCGTAGTCATGAAAGGACCTAAAAGTTTGGGTGTTGCAAGATCTTGCTACCCAGGGGCTCAGCACAGGGAGAGTTTTTATTCTGGTTCTCCGCTGTCAGAGAAGGGGTTGTACAGAAGAGCTGCGCCACAGTGCTGATCAACAGATAAAGCTGGGAAGTCAGAAGACATTGTCAGTGCTTCACAGATATCCTGCAGCAAACACAGAAAACACAGAAAGGGTGCACCTGTCAGGTGGTGCTACTGGAGAGGTGCAGAAACATAATGCGTCTCAGCAGAAGCTATCATCAATTAGCACCTACCAGTGTGAAGAGCAAATCTCGCTTTTCCTTTCCTACTGCCATATATATATATATACCTGTCACCGTTTTTAACTCCAGAGAACTTTACACTATCACACCTCCCCTTCTCATTCTTACCTGGCATACCAGCTTCACTCTCATCTGTCTTCATTCACGACGTAATTAGCATGACCTGCTGAGCTTCCCCTGCTCGTATTGGCTAGCAGATGTACCTGAGATAAAAAAATGTTGAGCCATATGTTGAGACATAGCCATATAAATCTGAGATGGATTAGGGTTTTGTGTCCAGTTCTCTTACTTAGGCTCATTTAAAAATTTCGTGAAACAGAGAGTTGGACTAGTAGATGCAGAACTTGAAACTGTGCTACGAGTTACAAAGGAATAGGGACAAGTGCAAAAGGTTTTCTTTTACAGTTATAAGGTGCAAAATAGTGACAATCGTTGCATTTTACATGTATTCAAGATAGAAGGTCTTTCCCCTCTCAGGGTTTTATTTGCAATGTTATCTGACTTCAGTTCTGGGTTTCACACGTGCTGATGTAGTCATAATTTGCCTCAGGGTCAAAGTGACTAAGATTTGCACCTGAAAAAATAAGAAGCTGGTGCAAGGCTCTTCTGAAAACTAAAGAAACAAATACATAAAGAGGCCAACCATTTAAATGAAAACATAGTTGAATTGCAAAACGCAGCATTACTGATTGACTTGCTTTCACAGTGATGTAGGGGAATTTCCTGTTGTTTCCTGTTAAGAATCTGATGGGCTGGTGAACAGTGTCTGTTTACTCCTTTTTGCTTTCAGACCCTATGTTAAGCTCATTTATAAGAATTGTGTTGTGTGGACACCTCTAGAATGGAGAGAACAGTATCCCTTCCTTCAAAAGCAACTGAATGAGCTCAAGGAGATATGGCCCCAGACACTGAGAGATGCCCTGACACCTGTCTAGACTCAGAGGAAAGAGCAAGCAAGTCCTTGCAGCAAGGACTGCTGAAGTGGGCAGGATATGTATCTAGTGAGTCCAAAAGAATGGTGTTATGTTGATGGAGAGAGAAACCCCTAAGCCAACAGGGAAGTCTGGGTAGTCCCCAAGGTGATTAAAGATAGGCATGGAAACAGGGACACCAGCACCAGGAAAGAATTAGTTATAAACATCTTTACATTTGGGCTGACCTCACTGCTTTAACATTTTTCTTTTCCTAGTTCTAAACCAAAACTGGCTTTGTGAGTTTTAAAGCTTTTTGGAATCCTTTTGAGGAGCTCATAACAAGAAAATTGTCTCAGCAAGTCCATCTCAAATCTCTGGTGAGCTTGAGGTCCCATTACAGAAAAGGCAGCTGAATCTGGTAGACTGCATTGTTTCAGATACCCTTCACTGAGTCAGGCATCCACAGGAGTCTTCACCTTTCTGTGTTTATGAAAGAGAAATTAAATTTATTTTACAGAAGAAAACTTAGTCATCACCAGTGATTGCTAGAGCAGTACTGTGAGAGCCACCTAAACCCCCATTGAAAGCTTTGAATCTCTGATGAATTCCCAGCTGCCAGACAGAGGTGATTCACAAAAGCCTGCAAGCCCTAAGGCATCCCTAGGAAACTCTCTGGAGAGGAGGGGACTTCGTGAAGTAGAAGACCTTAAAAGATGCCAACCAGCTAGAAGAGGGCATCTATTCTGAGTTCATGGCCACAATTTTTTCCTGGAGTTAGACAAAGAAGCAGATTCAGGTAATACTTCCTTGACTCTGTCTCTTACCCCTTTGTCCACATCCTCATCAGAAGTGTGAAAGACCACAGTTCAACTCTTTTCCTTCCTTCACCTGTTTTTGTCCGAATATTGAAACAGACCCCTCTCAGGAGGATGTCAGGTATTTGTCTTCCCTAGGTATCTCCTGCTGAATGTTTTCTGCTCTGTTCAAGATGGGGAGAATCTTGACGCTGTCTCGACCAGGACCTGTGCTGTTATCCCTAATTCTAATATTGTGTTGTATTTCTGCTTCTCCAGAAAAAGGGTGAAGAACTGGAAAACTGTTCGGTTGATCTCTACATTTTTCCTCCCTTAGCAGTGACATGAAATTAACATTTAAATAATAAATAGTGACTAACATTTTTACTTAAGTTGTGGTTTTATTCTCTGGTATAAACACCCACAGTCTGGATGCCTCCTATAGTACTGGCTTGGATTTAAACACAGAACTTCCTCCTCTCTGCAGTGCCACGATAGCTGTCATATGACTGTGGGAGGGAATTCTTGAAATATTGCTGAAAACGTGATAAAATGTGCTTACCACAAAAGAATTAACTTTCTCCTTCTCAGTGTACATGCTACTTCTGAGACCTCTGGAACTTCCAGAATATTAAGTATACAACCTATTTCACAACTGCATCTAAAGGTTTGTTTTAGCTTACCTGATTTTTGTGTGCCCTGTTTTAGAAACATCAGGATCAAATGCTTTGCTGAAAATAAAATATCAGAAAATTGAAAATATTATGTCCCTACTAAAACCCATACTTCCAAAACTGGAAACACTCCCAAGTCAGTGCCCTCCCTAAAGCATGCTTCCCTAAATGACTTGAGTAAAGCTCCAGAATTTAATAGCAACAGAAACAAGAACTCACGGGTATTGTAAACCTTCAGTGTTGGCCTGTGTTGCCTGGTGAGGGGGCTGGTCTGAGAATAAACCATGAGTTGGTCTTTTTGTTTCACTTCTTTCTCCTGTGAGCACAACAGATGAGACATTTCTCAGTTTTTTTGCTTTCTGAGTATGTCCGCCACTGAATCGGTTTGCATTTTTCTTTCATTTCCAAGACTTAAGAATAATATATTTGTAGTGATCTTCGCAAAATTATAATTTCTCCCAACTAAATAACTTTTTTAAAACTGCATAACAAGTGCATATAGTTACCACCCCTCTTCTTGCACAGCAAAGCGTGTAAAAGGAAGCTGAAGAGGCTTATTGATTTATAGTGCTTTGCTCTTTAAAACATCAAATTGGAGAACTGATAGC
This sequence comes from Thinocorus orbignyianus, assembly GCA_013400375.1. Taxonomy (NCBI): domain Eukaryota; kingdom Metazoa; phylum Chordata; class Aves; order Ciconiiformes; family Thinocoridae; genus Thinocorus; species Thinocorus orbignyianus. Next base: position 28,111 of record VXBW01002997.1, read on the forward strand.
TTATTTTACTTATCCAGGTCTCAGTAAAGCTATGCTCACTCACTGCACAGACAGCAACCAGGTGATCACTCTCTTTTACACTCCAGATATTCTTTTCTCTTTCTGACATGGGAAATGACCCACCCACCTTCTATCCAACAGACTACCGGTCTCATGTCCTCAGCCTCCCAGGTAGGATGCCAGTCCTGGGAGATGCTGCAGTTTTGCACCTCTGCATCTGGGGAGCTGCGTAATCACAGATTTCTTTTGGATTAACTGTCTGGGCAGAAGGACTGGAATTATGGAGAGGCTAAGAAACAGAGGCTAAGAAACATGGCATGAGCAGACAGTGAGAGCAAGAAGGCTGCTCTTTCTGATGATCATACACTCTATTTAAGCAAGCATGCCAATCAGGCACAGATCTCTTCCAGTTTAGCAAATCCCCTAAAACTCCCACCTGCTGTCTGTTCCTTGGAGTTGCAAAATAAAAGGCTGTCCTCTCCTCCTGTCCCCAAACTGTTGGAGTGCTGGGCTGCTGTCCTTCTTGGAAATCCCCAGTACACTCAATTTCATCCCAGAGCAGTAGAATTAGAGTATTCCTAATTCTAGTCCCTCCTTTGCTCTTGTTCTCACTGTTTTATCTCATGTCCTCTGTCCTGGTTGAAAGGTGCTGATGGGCTTGCTTTCCTCCTGGCATACTTGGGCTGGAACACATCTTTGAAAGGCTGTACAGTATTGCCTTGGAATACCTTAACACTTCATAACACAGTTAGCATTACTCACGTAAGTAGGTGGAAAACCACATGAAACTGCTGTGCCGGTGTACAGACACGACTTCTTACGGGGCAAAAAGATGAATCCCTTAAAATCTGGATGGTCTCCAAGGAAGAGTACACGACCTAATCAGTCTCTCTGAAAGGGAAACATGCAGAGACTAGCAGAAGTAATTTCCCAGACGCTTCAGCTCTGTCTGGGCTTGAGACATAGTGCTATTTCTGTCACCAGACAAGCCTGTATTTTCATTACTGAGGGCAGCAGCACATGAAACTGGGAGGTGGCTTTGGCTGTGTAAGCTGAGTTCCCTTGGGGCAATTAAAAAAGATCAAGAACAATATATATTCCACTCACTGTTTTGCTGTAGACGTGTAAAAGTTGTCCCCATCATCTCCTTTTGGCCAGCACACCCTGCTTTGGCTCTTGAAAAAAACTTTCCATCTTGTGGCTTCACCATCACCTTGGTCTTTCAGTTTTGGGTAGGTTGGGGGTTTGCAGATAGTCCCCTGGATAAGGATATCAATGGCATTTACTTCCTTGACAAGAATTGTCATTTCTCCCAAACTTGGAAAATTCACGAGTTGGAGGCTTATCAGGGGAGAGAGAAACAAAGATGGACACAGTGCATGACAGTGACAATGGTTTTCCTGTGTACACTGAACAAACTGAAAGCTGTTTCTAAAAAAGACCAAGGAACATGCTAAGAGATTCTGTGTTACAGAATCTGGGTCTGCAAGCAGACTGCATTAGAAACCCTCAAGGGAATTAATCAACCACAGTCTGACTGTGTGCTTATTCTTATGAAATGGGATTCACAGTTTGGAGATCATTCTCTGCCCATCAGAGTGCAATCATCCAGTGTATAGGTCAAACACTTACTCTTCAGTACTACATTACCAGAACACAAACACGAGGTCTGAAATGATCTATCACAGAATTGTGGAGGTTGGAATGAGCCCTGGGGGTCTCCAGTCCAACCCAACGGCCCATCAGGGGAGGCCATTCTGACCTGACCTGCACCATAGGACACCTAGCCCTGTCTTCTGTTGTTTCATGTAATCAGGGAATTGTCAGAGTTGGAAAAGATCTCTAGAGATCATCTAGTTCAACTATCCTGCTAAAGCAGGATTGCCCAGAGCACATTACTGAGGACTACAACCAGGCAGGGCTTGAAAGTCTCCAGAGAAGGGGACTCCATAGCCTCCCTGGGCAGCCTGTTCCAGGGCTCTGTCACCCTCACCAGAAAGAAGATCTTCCTCATATTTNCTTTGGGTTTTTTTTTCCAGAAGTGCTTTCCACTTTTGTGGCTGGAATCCTTTGGTGGATCCAAGGAGTGAGTTGTTACCTCATCTTGTTTGGGGCTGCAGATGGGACTGGTCACTGTCACCAACCTGACACTGCTGTGGGCACTGCCTATGCTGAGGCACCCTTTCTTTGTCCACCATGGAGCAGCCCCATCGCTGTGTCCTCCTCCCCACCAATTTCTGTGAGGAGGTTACTGAGAAGAGAAAGCTGGTCGTTTGAGCAGGAGGGTGAGAGGCAATCGCCACAGACTGAAATAGGAGAGCCTCAGCTTGAGGATAAGGAAAAGTATTTTCCCCATGAAGACAGCAACACAGCAAGGACCCAGAGAGATTGTGCCATCCCCATCCTTAGAGTGTTGCCAGCCCTAACAGCATAAAAAGACCTGAATGACCTGAGCCTGCTCTGGGCCTGCTCTGGGCAGTGGGCTGGACTGGAGTGCTGATGGGCTGTGTGAGTCTGTGGGCCTCAGACATGTAGGCAGGGTATCTTTAGATGCTCTGCAGTGCTTCAGTCAGGAACAGGAGCATTTGTATATTTCTGCTGAGAAGGTCAGTTCCCCACAGTCATGAAAGTTGTGTTGCAGTCTTGGCTGATGACTTCAGGAGCAGAGTGGAGCACAGAGTAGCCCTTCTCCTTGTGATGGTGAGGGACTGCCTACCAAAGTAGCTGCGAGTTGAAATGAACATGAAATGCTGTGCTGGAGTTATCTGGAAAGGCAGCAGAATTATTTTTCTGGAATCATGGGAGAATGATGACTACTGCACTTCAATTTTGGGTTAGTCTTTTTGCTCTTGCTCCCATGGTTAGTTTTTGCAAGCAGTTTGGTCTCAAAGTGAATAAAGAAGGGACCTCCAGTCTTCTTCATGCACACTTGAACACCAGGTCAGTTCTTTTTGCAAAGTGATCCGGTAAAAGCACACACTTGCGAAGCATGTGAAACTGTATTTTAGTTTTTTAAGCTTTGGCACAACTGAACTAGTGACAGGAAACCTCAAGCACTGTATTACTAAACAATAAATAGCAAGTGACTTTCAGTAATTCCTGGAACTCATTCACAGTATTGCTACATGACATTTCTCAGTAATTTTGTGAAGGTATTTCCATCTGGCTGGCTGGCTTAAATTCTTTGTACTGGTGAAATCTGAAAAACAAAGCCATTTACTAGAAGTAAATTTGAACATAGACAGAGGAAATGGAATAGAAGGGGCCTGACCCTCATGAAGGAGAAGTTTTATATGCAAAAGCTGTTGGGTTTTCTCAGGAAGCCTCCAGGTATGATCCAGCCTAATCAAAATAGTTTCCAAAATAATCTCAGAATGAGACACTCGCAGAATAGCAATATTCTTTCAGAGCAGGAAGATGGCGGTCTGACATGGAAAGCTTGGCCGCAAGGCTACACTGTTGTTTGATGTCATGGTTCCAGAGGAGCACTGTGTGAAGTGCCTGCAATCTTGAATGCAAGTTGTGGAGCTCAGTGATCAAGACAAGCCTTGGAGCATGCACATATGGCACAGCTTATTTCTAGGGGGTAGCATGAAAGACTGGAAGACTTCTGCCTGCCTGAGGCCAGTGCTAGATGTACATGGCACATCCCGGATTGTGGGAACGCCTGGATCTCAGTCGGTAACCAACACCAGTGACAGCATCTGTCCCAGCTCTCTGTGAGAGGTATGGCTTAGGGCAGATCTTTCTCTTCAGTTAAAGGGATTGCATTTGCGATGCGTTCGTTGGGTAACTCCCTCCTCCTCCTGAAATGGACATGTCTGGTACCTGGCTCTGCTTGGTGTGAGGCACTGGTCTTTTTCTTAGATCTGGCCATTGGAAATGAGGATCACCAAGAGTTTATGCTTGTGTCCAAGGACTTTGTAGGTGAATCATTTAACCTCTGTGGTTTGTTTTACCCTTTCATAAAGTGGATACAGTGACAAGTACACACACACACAGAGGTGTACACAGAGGTCTCAGGAGTCGTGCCACTCAAAAAGCGGTTTCAGGCTTTGAAGAAGTCTTGATTTTTTGATTCAAACCTAAATTTTCTGAATGGGATTGGCTCCCCTGATCACTGCAAATAGCTTAGTGGAGACCTGGTATTCCAGGCAAGGTGAGATACCTAATTTGCAGGATTTTAAATTAACTACTCAAGCTTCAAGGAATTGACCTTTAATTACAAGCAGGTGCTTTCTTCTCTTTATTATTATTTGCACTGGCTTGATGGTTTTCAAGGTGCACTGCATCCTAAATTTATTTATTTAAAATTAATATTGAAGGCCATGTTTACAATGTCAAAGACAGCAAAGGAAACTTCAGTGAATTTCAATTCTGACTGGACTAATAAAGGACATGTGCACATGTATAAATTAGTACCATGGGCAGCATAAAGCTATTTTCTATGGTTTGCATTTGGAATATTAGAATCATAGAGTCATAGAATTGTCTAGGTTGGAAGGGACCTTTGAGATCATCTAGTCCAGCCACCAACCTAACTCTTGTAAAAATCAACAGCCAACACTAAACCATGTCACTGAGCACTGAGTCAACTCGTCTTTTGAATACCCTCATGGATGGTGCCTCAACTTGGGCAGCCCATTCTAATGTCTGATAAACCTTTCAGTGTAAACATTTTTCCTGATATCCAGTCTAAACATCCCACGACTCAACTTGAAGCCATTTTCTCTTGTCCTATTGCCTGTGACTTGGGAGAAGAGACTGACCCCCGCCTCTCTACACCTTCCTTTCAGGTATGTAGAGTGTGATAAGGTCTCCCCTCAGNTTGGCTCATTGATCCAGCCTGTCTAGATCTCTCTGCAAATTAAACATGTTGACACTGCCACCTAGTTCAGTGCCATCTGCAAACTTCCTGAGGGTGCACTCAGTCCCCTCATCCACATCATTGATAAAGATATTAAAGAGAACCCGCCCCAACATCAAGTCCTGGAGGACATCACTCATGACCAGCCACCAGCTGGATTTAACTCCATTCACCTCCACTCTCTGGGCCCAGCCCTCCAGCCAGTTTTTAACCCAGCAGAGAGCACTCCCATCCAAGCCATGGTCAGCTAGTTTCTCCAGGAGGATACTGAGGGAGGCTGTATCAAAGGCCTTACTAAAGTCCAGATAAACAAGATCCTTAGACTCTCCTGCAGCCACCAAGCTGGTCACTTTGTCATAGAGGGAGATCAGGTTTGTCAAGCAGAATCTGCCTTTCATGAATCTGTGCTGGCTGGGCCTGATTGCCTGGGTACCCAAATGCTTTGAGTCTGAGTGTAATGCTGGAACTGCCAGATGACAGTCTTGTCAGCTTTAATGGGGAGTGTTCAGGAAACTCTCCCTTCAGTTTTATCTTGGTTGCTCACTTTAACCTGGTGGTCCTGTGAAAAAGCTAACATTCTGTGGTTAGAAGAAAATTTTGAATTGATGGTCTGATGCTCTAAGCTTTTTAAAAATCACTGAAATCTCTGATTTTAAAGGCTGTCAATGCAAGTTGCACTTCTAAAAGAATTGTGGAATTTTAATTTATTCTCATCCCCTTTTCAACAACAACAACAAAAAAAAACAACAAAAAGCAAAGAAAAAAAAACCCAAAGCCAACCAAACAAACAAAATCCCCCCAAACCCCAGAAACAAACAAAAAACCCAACAGGTTGCTTTAAGGTTATCTTAGAGGCAATAATACCAGGATATATCCATGGTGAAAAAAGTAATTTTTTCCCTTCTCTCATGATTATGTTTCAGGTCCTTTACTCATTGCTCCAACACTCAGTGCTTTGATTTTTTATCTTTCTCTACTTTATTCCTTTGATAAAGAATTTATTTCTTTCTTTCCCACAAACATCCTCCTTCCCTGACTCCAAGATGTTAATATAGTCTCTGCACTTGGCTTCAGGCTTGAATCTTGGCAAGGAAACTCTCAATTATTAGGCAATTTTTAAAAACAAACACAGTTTCAGCTGTTTTATGCAGAGGAGGAGTGCAAAATGCTAGCTGTTTTCCAGGACACTCCGTAATGCCCTGAAGGGTAACGGTTGGGAACAAGGGGCTAAAATACATAAGTATTTCAAATCTGGCAGTATTGCTACCACAGCTTTTGTTCTGATGTGGACTGGGTTTGCTCTGGACAAATGTGTATCTGTAGAACATGTGATATATGTATCATTTGCATCTGGCCTCTGGTATAGTTGTCTGTCAAGCAGTCAAGAATACACTTACCCAATTTGTCAACTGTAATCTGGGGCAAGATTTCGTAGTTTACTTGCTGCAACAAGAGCAGTTACAGAACAGGATCACTGCTGCACTGCACTTGGGGCTAGCCCTCTTAGGCTTTGTTAAAGAAACATGGTAGAATAGCAAAACAGCAACATTTTTCAAGGGCAGAGAGATCAGAGGTCTTTGGTTTCAAAGTTCTGTAACAGAAAATGAAGCTGCTCAATTAATTAAAACAAACTCATCTTCAATCAGTGACCCAACATTAATGATTTTTTTGACTAAATTTCCCATCAAAATATGACCACTATTTAATTTTCAACAAAGTACATTAGTTTAATTGGACTTCATATTTCAGGAGGAAAGATTTCGGTCTACAGATTGTGTCTGGCTCTTGAGCTCAAGGCCATTATATCAGAGACCTTGTTGTGCTTCTCCTCATGCCTTGGTGGTAACCACAAAGTAATTACTATGGCTGTGGTGGGTTTTATTTTTGTCAATGCAGCATCTTCAGAGAGGTGGATGAAAATCACTTCAGAGCCTACCACTGAGCAAGACAAAAGCTGAGGAGCTGTCATGCTCCTATGAGAAGGAAACCAAAGAACTGCAGCTGTGCAAGTGCGTGCCCCTAGAAACACGGTCTTCACATACAAGGAGGAAAAAACTCATCTTGCCAGTTCCAGCATACCTTCCTTTCAGCTGCCCTAATCCCACCAGCATCTGATTTATGGAAAGAGAGGACACACACACCATAAACTAACAGTGAAAGATGGCATGGAAGCGTTGGTGGCCACTGAGACCTTTGCCTAGCCAAGGAGAAATCCAGGCAGAAGGAGACAGATGAAGAAAGCTAACTTTAGCTGAAGCCTTTTGGGGCCAAAGTTTGCTTTGTGAGATTCAGACTCTGCTTTCATTCCTGCCACGTCTGGTTTCTATTAGAGTGCAAACGTTACAGATATCCCTTTTTAATGCCAAAAAGGTGAAAGGCCTTTGTGAAGAACAGTTCTGTACCTTGTGAGTGTCCCAAAGCCGAGGTCTGTGAAACCCAGATGTGTGCAAAAAAGCCTAGGTTCTGTTAATGTCAGGGACAAAATTACTCTTACAGTACTGGAGTTCTTAATCTTTAAAAACAGATAACCATTAGATTGTAGCTGTTCTACATGGCTGTTCTTTACAGGTTGCTAAACAGTACATGTTATTTTGTTGTAATGTTGGTTCAGGTTGCAGAGTTGAAGTAGTTTGACTTTTTTGCACTTGTGCATATTTCAGGCAAACCTCTTCAAGAAAAGATCAGCAGAGGTATAAGTATCTGCTCTCTAATCAGCCACAGAATCTGCCTGTACTGGGAACCCAACTCTCTATTATAACGATTTTACCTTTTTAATGATCTTCTCCAGACAAGGTTTAAATGAGAGGGGCAAAACAGAACATGACGAAGATTCACAGTTTTACATATTATGCAATTTATGTCTCAATGCAGTAAAAGCAGTTTGGGTATTCTGAGATAAACGTGAAGTTCACACTACTCGAAAGTCTCCTTTTCAGAAGGAAAGCAAATGCACTGACTTACACCCACTCTGTCGTGGCTCCAAGGCCAGGGTGGAGCTTGCATTTGTTTGTCTGTTAAAATAAACAAAGGAACTGTTAATGGTTTTAGTGGACCAAGTAGTCTCAAAGCTCTGAATCAATGCTATTGAAAATACCTGTTTGCTCAATAAAAAGGCAATAAACCCCCTATTATTTCTGAAGCAAGCAATAATAAAGAACATTAAAGCATCTTTCCATTGCTTTCATGACTATTGTTCGCTCACCACACTTCTATATTGTTCTGATTAGCCTGCTGAAGAATTCTGTAAGTAAAATGTGAAATCCTGAAACTGCTGTTTGCCACTTCGTTTTCATTCTGGCACTTAAACACAACAATAACAAGCACTTAAAAAAAGCTTTACAAAAATTAGGTTTGCCTTATTAAAACTGAGAAAATTACTGAAGCACATGGAATTGCACTGGATTTGATACAGAAATTAAAATAAAATTTTGGGTAAACAAACTGATTTTTTGCTGCGGAACTAATGTAACACTACAGTAAAATACAGTTCTGAGGACAACAAAGGAGAAAGAATAATGTTTAAAATAGAAAAATTAACTCCCAAAAAAAGAAGATCAGAAAAGATATAGTAACAACAGTCTGTGTGAAATAAAATAATCCAGAGATTGATTTTAATGAAAAGTGTAGGTATTACTTCAGGCTGCTGTTTCCAAAGACCAACTTTAACCTTATGCAAGCCAATTTTTTTTTTTAACAAGGGTGTTTGTTGGACTGCTTTAGTGTGAGACTGAGAAAGATACAGAGGTCAAAGTCAGCATGTTATAGGCTATGTTCATTCTGAAAACGTATCTGCCTCTCATTCCCAGATAAAAGCAAGCAAAGGTGCCATTTTCAGGACACTTGGTCTCAGCTGTTACTTGTAGGAGTTCACATATTGTTTTGGGTGAAGTCCTGACTCCACTGAGGTACTGGTAGTTCTGCCATAGTTTTTGATGGGGTCAGTAATCAGTCATCTACAATTAGAAATGATTAAAAAAGAATTAAGTTGAAAGCCTTGATTTTAAATTTAATTGTTTTATGTTTACTCACAGAACATTCATTTTAGGGGGGATGAATGATTATAATTTTGAAAATAAGCGTTGCATTTTTGTATGTGAATCTTTGAGATATTTTTATTAAATATGCATTCAAATACATGTATTTATGTGGACTAGTGGGTTATTTATTTGAATTTTCGAATAAGGAAAAAAGTCCTTTTGAGATTTCTGACAAAAAACTCCCTTCCAATCTGCAAGTGCTGTGTGGTCAGCAGAGGTCATTAGAACTGCAATGTCTGCGGGGCTGCTATCAGCTCTTCCCTGACTTATTTCTTAGCCCTGGCAACCAGTTTAACATCCTTGGATATATCGTTACCTGGTGCAAATTGTTATAGTGCCGTGTAAGCCATTAACACTGTCTGTGAGGTTCTGCCTGGCTGTGCCTAGGTTTACTCTTGTGATGAAATGAGCAGAACTGGCTGAGCTTGCCAAGTGCATTGCACTGGGTAAATAACCAACAGATGTCAAATGCTGTGGGGTTCTCCAATGGGGAAAAAACCCAACCACCCGCCAACAAACATAACCTATAGGAATGGATAGGAGTAGTGTTATGTTCAGAAATCTTGACACAGCTGGTAGGTGAATTATTAGGAAAATTGGATGTGGTAAAGACTAGTTACTCTTAATTCCTCATTAAAATATTTGCTTGCAGATCTAAGTTCTGAGCAGTTGTTTTGAAGTCACAGTAATGGGTACATTTGACTCACGTAATGTTTAACTTGCAGTATTCTATTTGCTCAAGGTTTTGAAAGTATTAAAAGATCAAATGTGTGTTGTGGGAGAAAAAAAATCAAACAATATCTGAATTCCAGTCGGGCTCCAGGAAGACACAAGACTCTTGCTTATCTATTAAAGTAAACATTTGCAGCTATATTTTGTTCACTACCAGTTGCTGCAAGCTACTCTTATACCACATGATCTAAATTAGACTTTTTCCCTTAGGAAGCCATCAAGTCTCTGAAAATTGGTATTATGCATAGGAATCTCACCCTACATGATTAGTTACTTCTGCAAAAAGTTGCCTTGAAGCTTAGATTTTTTTATTGTTAAATAAGTGACTTTGTATTAATGTGGTTATGTAGAATTTTTTGGGTGAGTTGCAAAGGACAGCGCTGTACAAGCTTTAATAAAGAGTTGCCATTCAGATAACAGCAGAAAAATGGCAGAGTAAGTCCCTTCTGACAGCTTCCATGGCTGCTTACACACTTTATCCCTCATGCTGCAGCAGACTGAAAAGCAGAAGGAGCAGTGGTATGCCTGGCCTGAGATGAGGAGCAGGCAAGAGGCAAGAAATCCACTGGGGAGTGCGAACTGTCCCCAACATCTGGAGGGCTGGGATGCTGCTATGGTGGGAAGAGGACGGTGATCAAGGACAGAGGCTTCTGGAGGCATCCTGAGAGATGGTCTCAGAAGAAAGCCGGGAGGACAACTCTTGGTGGCTCCAGGGACTGAGGTTTTCGGCCTGACAACAAGAATACAGCTGCAGGCTTGCAAGTACTCAATTTCAGTCATTGGTGGTAAAAATATCACCTACTAAAGGAACTGCGGTTACGGGAGGGTAGGTGTTGAAAAAAATTTTCCGATTTCTTAGAAAGCCAGACATGCTCAGCAGGCAGTGCCTTCCTCTGAGGTCACCCAGCAGCCACCGCATTAAGCAATGCCCACATCCGTGGTATGAGCCTGGTTTGTGCTCTTCAAGATGAACACCTGCAGGTGTTCACCCCACCACAGAGAGGGAGCTCCTTCCAAAATATGAGTCAGGGAATCTAATGTGTTGCCCTCCAAATGACCAGCAGCAGCTTCCAAAGCTCTTCTTTGTACCCATACCCTACATTTTACCTTATCCCTCTTCTGGCTGCATCCCTGCTGATGCTGCAGGCTGACACTTGATTGCTGCAGTCTCTGCAAAAGTGTCTTTCTGCTGCACTAAAAATTAATTTTCAGGGCTGCAGCTCATATTAATAATTCATGTTGTTCCTTCCTGTCTGCTTCCCCTCACTCTTGTTAAAACTAAATTTTATGAGTCTTCTGTGCCATCCTTCCTGAGGGTGAGCAGTATCACAGTGCTTGACAGGGACTGCTGGAAGAACAAACTTTGCTAAAGATGTCAGAAAGCCTCTGCAGTTTACAGTGCTTAAATGTTTGTTTGGCTACATCATTATTAATTTGTTATCAAGGATCCTGAAAAATAAGATTTAACACTTTAAGCCAAACCTCATTTCCACACAGTCTGAGACATGCTAGATGCATGCTCTTCTCCTAAATTCAAAGCAATAGTCTTTGCTATTCTGGTTTACACCCCTTCCCAAATATTTTAAAATACCTACTTGTACACAAGCTTAGAAAAATGGGGACAGACAAAAAAATTGCTAATTTAATTAAGATATTTTAGAAAGACTTGAAGTAAATGAGATTTCAGTTGAAGAGGAAAAAACAACAGGTGATTTGGGGTGGTAACTGAAGAACAGTATATCTATACTGATGAATTGCACATGGCACATGATGGTTTTACTAGATACCAGTACTTCTATAGGAAAAGTAGGATTCTAGCTCTCCCTCCTGAAGGCTGAATTTCCAACTACAAAGCAGACAGAGTGGGGCTAACAGTAGAAGAGGGGTCACTATCTGCCTGACTCTAGCCGTAGGACCTTTGGTACACTGAAGAAAAGGTGTTTCGCCCACGTAGACAACTTCAGCCCTGTTTTGTTGGGTGTTTTCCCTACTTGCTACTCTGGAACCTGCATGCTGGGCTATGGAAAGGATCCTGTATGGGCTACAAGAGTGCACAACCCTGGGAAGGGCATCTGTGCAAAGCCCTCTGTGGTGTGGGCACCACGGCTGGGTGGCCATGGGTGGTCCCACTGCTGGGTGGGTGAATGGCAAGCACTCCCTTGTTTCTGCTGGGTCACAAGGAAAAGTTTTCACTTTCACAAGAAACTGTTTAATTCAATTTCCCTCTGGTATTCTGTGTTCACCCAGACATGCTGGAGGAGCTGCATCCCTTCCCCATCACTGTTTCTTGCTCTGCATTGCCATCTTTCATGTTGCTCCAAAAATTATAACAACACAGAGAACTGAGCCCGTGGGGAAGGGAAAGCTGGTGAGCACAAACTGCAGAAATGATGGTGGAGAGATGAGCTGGACAAGGAAGATGCTGTGACCTGGTCCCTCTCCGCTGCAGCAGGACCTTGGCTAAGCCCCTTCATTTCTCTGTGTCTCTCTTTTCTCATCCTTCTTCCAGTCTACTTAGACAGTGAACAACATAGGGAAAGGCCTGTCTTTTCTTGACAGTCTGTATGTGTACAATGACTAACATAATAGTGACTTAATCCAGAATGGCTGCTCCAGTTCAAGCAGCACCCAAAATACATGTTTAAATTCAGCGTCAGGTAATTAATCTCTTAAGTGGTATCTGCTGATGGAAGGTGGAAGTCCCCACTGTTATGCAGAAATCACAATTTCTGTTATGAGTTAGTGCTTCCACATGAAACCAAACACTTTAGGGTCTTTGAGAAGTCTGGTCTCAAGTGCAAAAGATGCTGAAGTGGGCTTTATACTTTGAACATGTTGCTATGAACCTATTGTGCTCCAGCCTGCAGTCCCGCACAAGTATGGCACGCTTCCCTGGTACTTAACAAATTCTTATAGTCTCTTGATAGGGATTTTTTAGTAAGACTTTACATTCCTATAATGTTTGTTGCAATTCCTCTCACCTTCCCAGGGGCACTTGACTAGCAAGAAGTATTTAAAACAACCACTAGTGGATTTTGTTTTTCTGTCTCTAACTATGGCATGACTGCATTTTGTGTTTGTGCAGAATCTTGGTGGCTGCTCAGGGGACGTGCGTCCTATGCTCTCCCTCAGTGGGGTCTCTTTGGGGTAAATGTTAAAGTGATTTTCTCCCCATGGCTGGTGGCAAATTGTAGGCCCTGCCGTGGGCAGCAGCATCGTTTCCATCCAGCTGAGATGGAATTGAACTTAGTCTTTCAGTCTCTGCAGTTAGTTTATCTCCAGCTTAGTAAAGAATGACACCAGCAAGTCTGTGATGGAAGTTTAGAGGCGTCGGTTTTACAGTTTTACACCAGGCCACCCAGAAGTCAGGCAGCAAGAGCAGAAATGCTGCTGTGATGAAGATTTCTTGCTTGCTGTACTTTGTGCTGCCATACAGCACATGTGACACAGTGCCTCCCAGAAACTCTTCTAACCTCCCCGCCAGGAGGGAAGTATTATCCTGATTTTGGCATGGAAAAGGAGGAGATAGGAAAGGGAGTGGAGCTAGTAACAAAGGGTAGCTGCAGACAGTCATCACCAGAGATACACAGATGTCAGACTATCTCCCTGCCAGGGAATACTCTTGGAAGACAGGCTTTTTGCCTGTCTCAGTAGAGGATAAATTTAATTTTCTTCATGCTTCAGTTAAAAGTAGAAAACTGGGGTGGGTGTGGGGGGTGTGGGGGTATGGGTGAAGGGCTGTCCTTCTGCCAGCATGTGTAACTGCTAAAGTAAAGATAATTTCAAAAAATCTTTTAAAAATGTCATGGAGTGACAGAAAATTTTGCCTGTATGAGGCAGCAGATTGTCCTAGACCTATTACGCACTGCAGACTAGTTGCATGAGACATTTTTGCTACTACAGACACCATGGTGGGACATTGAACTGTGGATTAACGATGCATCTGATACCTGACCTTACTTGCGACTATGCCAAAACACTGTGATGTTTAGCTTGCCAGCCAAGCATGCAAAATGGGATTGCTGACATCAGGCTGCAGTACGAAGAGAAACGGTCCGACCGGGAGAGCGAAAGGCACATCTCACGTTTTTATGGGCTGACATCACATCTGGAAAGCTGCTGCCCTCTGGTGAGTTACCACACAAAAGGCAATCATACGAGTCTGATCATCCAATCGCTTGGATGGAGGAAAATGTGCTGTTGCTGCCTGCAGACTCGTTGTAACTAAGCCTCTGCCTTTATCAGGGAATTCTGAGAACTCTGCAAAGTGTCCATTGAAAAATCTCCACCTGTTTTGCTTGATTATATCCTCACTTGCCACTTGCAGGTTTTCTAAGCTACATGTTGCCTGATGAGCCTATACCAACTGTCCTTTGCAGGATTGGGGCAGGAATGTCTGGTTTTTTGGCTGGACCCTGCATGGTCTTGTTCATGCCCAAAGCACTGGAGCCCCATTCCAGTACAAAGTGTTGTGGTGAGAATGACACACCTGGCAGTCTCCTCTTTTGGACAGTCGGAATATAGTTATCAATTCTTTTGCTTGCAGGAAAATCTAGAAGTTCAGAGAAAGAATAAAATGTAAATGTTATATCTCCTCTGTGGTTAGAAGTCTAGAATGGTTTCTTGTTTCTGTCTTACTACCAGCTGCCATGGTTCTTGAAAAGCCAACCAAGATTTATTTTTTAAGGGTATGATCTCTTATTCACTTTGGATTTTACTTGTAGGAAAAAAAATATCAGATATTGCAGTGTCATAATGATTGCAAATATCTACCTTTATGGTCATTGTCACATCAAAGAGACAGAGCATCTCTTTGTTGTGGTTTGCATCAAGCACCCTGTTGTTTTCTGCTGCAAATACATTTCAGTCATTCATACCTATCACTGTGTCAAATATTCTATAATACTTTGCCCATGTTCCTTTTTCTTCCTTTCCTTCTTTCAAAATGCAGAAAGAACTCCTGAAGAAAGCCCTAAAGATCGAGGCAAAGAAACTTGTACATCTGGGGAGAAAAGCTCCAAACAGCATAAGCTATCAAACTTGTTTAGTAATTTCTATATCAACCCCATATTGAGCTTCAGTATGTTTGCAGAAAGGTCAGTCTTATTTATCAAAAACCTTTCACTGTCAAAGAATCAATCACCACTTTAACAGCAAATCATCCTCCTTTTAAAAAATGCACATCTTTGTTGCAGGCCTGATTCTGTTCAGTTTTAGCTTCCAGCTATTGAAGAATACCGTATCTTTTACTTGCTTGAGTGAAAGAAGCATATAGTATTGGAAACGTCCCCCAAATGTAGGTAGTGACAAGCTGTCACCAAATAACTGTTTAAGTTTTTATTGCATTAATCTGTGAGATGTCTCCAGTATCTCTTATTACAAGGAAAACTTTCAAGACTAAGAATTTCTATTGTGGCATTTTTTGCCAGAATGTACCCTGAAGTGTAGTCATCAGGACTGGACAGAGACTCTCAGGGTTAATCTGCAACTGCTCCATTATTTGCACAAGTGACATAGAGCCCTAACCCTTGTTAACAGGTCTCACTGACCTCTGACGAGAACTGGGCTCTGTGGCATTTCAGATATACTTTAATTAGTAAAAGTTGGCACTACCATTTTATTGTGACTGTAGCTTTATGACTCATATTATCTAGTTCTTAGGAAATAATAGCTATTTTCAGCTGAGGGGGGACTTACAGGTGGGAAATGCCAGTTACTGGGGACTGGGGAGCATATTAATCTAGTCTCAGAGAGAAAAAAAATCACTCTAAAACAGGCATTTAAGAAAAATGGAATTAGTTGCTTCCTGAAAGTGAGTGTCTCTGAATGCAGACAAACCCAAACTAGCTGCGACAGCCTCCTTTTCTGATTTTTAGATGGCTGAAGGTGAGAAAAATCCCAAATAATGATACTGTGTGTTCTGTGATTTGAATAGGATCATAGCTTGATGTTTAATGGTGGTGTTTCTCTGTCACCAGTGAAAACAGGATTAGCAGAAAGCACCTCACTGCTCTGGAGCACTGAGAGGGACTGGCGTGCAAGCAAGAGAAACTGAGACTCCTGTAGGGGCTGGAGAAGCCCTCAGGCTGTAAACACAGGGCACCCTGACTGTTAGTGCAGCGAACCCGGGCAGCTGCCTTTGCCTGAGGTGGCAAGACTTGCAAAGGGATTTGTCAGATAAACCTTT
>VXBW01002997.1:51326-72340 GCA_013400375.1 Thinocorus orbignyianus
TTTTTTTCCTCACTGAAGTTTAGCCCAAACAAGCCAGAGCTTGCAGAGCTGATGTTAAAGCGCTAAAAATCTATGCGAACTCTCTATGTCAACACAGGTATGAGAAATTCTGCTCAGCGTGCATCTCCAGATGGAAAAAAAAAAATATTAAAATATTTTAATTATGTCAAAAACAAAGGTGTCATGCAAGTAAATAGTTTTGCTGTCCATGTAGTAGTGATTCAGATATGTGTCATCTTCCAGAAAAGTCAAGGTAAGAATAATTTTTGTATCTCAAACTAAGCTACCAACCCAAAAGTCAAGTGGCAAGTCATAGTAAACTGTTGGGAAGACTTCTTCAGTAAGAGAGGCCAGAAAGTAATCAGATTACATAGTTTTTTTACACCATGAAACAACAATGGAGGGCGATGCAATGGAAGAAGCACAACTACCATATCCCAAAATTAACCAAAACCAGATGTTATATAGCTAGAAGAGCCTTTGATTGTTTCATTGTTGTTGAAGACTGTGTCTTCAACAGATGTCAAGCCTTTGAGAAAATGTACTTACTTCCATATTTTTTCTAGAGAGAAAAGCCATACTTTAAAGACCCACTCCTGTCTCACCATAGCTGCCTGTGACCGAGTTGAAATCAGCTCTCCCCTCTGCCTCTTAATTTCCTCTTAATTAATCTAGAAGACACATGAAGTGATTTACAAGATTTATTTTTCCCTTTTTTTGTAGACTGTGATTGTTTGCACTCACTCTTTCAGGTGAAGTGATTCAGCTTTCCAAAAACTGGTTCTTCTTCTTTCTGTAACTTGATTGTCCTGGTCACATAGCATCAAGGGAGTGGATGTCTGACTCATCTTTTTGTTACAGCTGCAGTTGCAAGGCTCTAACAAAAAACAGATGCAGAAAACATGGCCAGATACTTAACAAACCAAGCTGTTCTTCCTCGAGATCCTTCCTTCGCTCCCCAGCAACAGCATGCTTGGATGCAGATAGCACTCCCTCCATGGGAGCCGTGCCAGATTGCTGGTGCTGTGGCTGAATCAACCCCTGGCTGCAGAAGATGTGCTTTATCCCTGTTCTTACACTGGTACCTAATTTGGCCTAACCCAGATCAGGTTTTCACAAGGAGCTTTTGTACACCAATAGTTCGTCAGGGCTGCTGTGATTAGTGAAGTGATAGATCTGAAAGGCTTGGGGAAGGAGATGTATAATCAGAAATTAACATACAGATCTTGCGTTCCGAACTGGCTGGTTTGGTAGCTAAGTAAGGAGATTTTAATAATTTTTTTTTAATTTTTTTTTTTCCAAAAGCATTTCTTTAAAGATCAACACTTTTATTTTGAAAGGCAGTGACTCGGTTTTCTCTAAAACTTGTGGCTCCTCTTGCGGTAATGCATATGTAAAATCGTTTAAATACCCCAAAGAAGTGGTGTTTACTGCATGTGGACAAGAAGTTATTTTCCACTGACGACTAAACAGCTTTAATCGTGCTAACCTGCTTGTCTACAGTAGTCACAATTCAAGGAGAAGGAGATATTAGCTAGGGGGCTAGAGTCTATCTGACATTGTGGTTGTGTGTGTGGCCATGACAGATAATTCCTAGAATTTTTACAAACAAAGTTGCATATTGTTTATAGGATCTAAGCCAACTTAATGCAACTTGTTCTGCTAGTTAGGAAGCATACATGAAAAACGTACTTCTACATTCCTTGTTCTTGACAGGATCATATACACATCTTAGAGCAGTAGAAACAAACAACACACACAGCTGCCATCACGATATATTCTATATTCTTACATGTAAACAGTTACCACGTATGGCAGGTACACTCATATTTGTCTACGGAGTTACACTTTGGAGACATTTCTGGTGTCGTAGATGCTGTAACTGGCCTCAGAATATAACTGAACTAATGGTGAGAGAACTTCTAAGGCATGTGTTATTGTGGTGCAACGGATATTTGTGTATATGCGTCTGTTTCTTGAAAACTTGTTCTGTGGGTTACTTCTAGCTTTTTCTTCTCTGTCTTTTTCTTTTTTTCTTTTTTCTTTTTTTTTTTTAATAAATTCTGGGCCAATGCAAGAAAACTTGTGTTTTGATTTTTTTTTTTTAAACATTTACTCAGTAGTTTTATAACCAAAGATGTTTATTACCATTCATCTTAGAAGATGGTATTAGCAACAAAGGAGTTCCAGCAAGAATTCTACAAACTGCTGAAGGAGAAAAGGAGAAAGAACAACTTGGCCAACCCCAATGTAGAGTAAAGGACAACTATTTATCTGATGTTTGTTTATACCCTTGTACGTACGCATGTGCTTTCTGGTAAATTCAGTTGTAGTTGTGCTGGGTACAGTTTTGTGACTGGCTTTTCAGTGATAAGGTAGCCAAACTAAAGAGCTGTTTTCAGCAGAAAGCACAAGACCTCTAATGGAGCTAGAACCTTGTTTTCCCATTACAGAATGGAAGGGTCTTGGTTACAAAAGTCAGCGGTGGATTTTATGTACCACAGGCCAGGTCTTTTGCTTGTCTGCGGCAACCCCCTCCAGCTCTCTGTGGTAGTGGGTGTATAACCATAATGGGATGTTTGCTCAGCCACCAGGAAGGAGGTATTTTGCGTGTTTGAATGGAGTCCAGATTTACGTTGCTGTCCCTCTGCATCTGAGGAGGGTGTTTGGGAATTGCATTTGATCCAGATGAGCTGTTAGTTAAGTTTATTACTAGATGTTTTTTTCTTGAACCAGGTATAATACCAACACTGTGAAACATCCATTAAAATGCATAGTTTTTAATTCCCTGCTCTCCACCCATTACTTGATAGCATTGTGTCCCTGTCTGGCCAGACAGCATGAGTCAGATCATTACCTTTCAGGGCAGAATTGCTGGGAGGGAAAACATTCCACTGGAAATAATAGAATGCACTGAGTGAGGCACCATTTCATCTTTTTTCTTAAAATATGAAGTCTCTTCCCAAATGAATGACCCTTATATGGCAAAACTGCAGCCTGCTGTTCTGGTCCTGGGATGTTCGAAAGCATCACTTTTAGGCATGCTTGGTATTAAGAGGTGTCTGGAAGATTAGATTATTTTCTCTTTAATCTCTAATAAATGATGAGTCTGAACACAGGGTGTGTTTACTTCCTTCTCATTCCTGAAAGGGGCATGAAAAAAGGATTAACCAGACAGCCAGTTCTTGCTGCTGCTGCTGTCTATAATACTTCCTTTCCTTATATAATTGCTGAGTATCTGATGGAAAATTCCTATTCCATGCAATCAGAAAGTGTTTCATTTATTTTGTATACCTGTTGCTCCAAATTCAATAACCAGTTACAGTCCCATAAGTTGGCAAGTGACTTTTAAAAACCCTGTGATCTACTAAATTCCATGAAATTGAAATTTCTAGGATGAGTCTAGAATGTGGCTTGGTTCTGTTCTATTGTGTAAGGTGATTCTCTGAGTTGCTCTGAGTTGCTCTGAGTGGATTCCCATCCCAAAAGAGGATTTAATTAAACATGGAGGATAGGCTCAAGGGCATGATTTCCAACACAGCTATTAAGTGGTACATGGAAGGGTAGGGTATTCTCTAGCTAACTGTGTGTGCTACTCCTTTCTGGATGGAGGCTGCTCCTTCAGTATTTCTTCCAGTGAAGACAGATTTTGCAAAGTCTATCTAAGTGCTAGCACTGATGGTGTGTTCTTCTGAAGAGAGAATTCATTCTGCTTCGAAAGAGAAAGGCAAAGGTCCCACTAGTTAACAGGAACATGCAGCAGCACTTTCTGGCTCGGTGGGGATCTCTCAAGAGATTCAGAGATTGCTCACCTGGGCTTTGGGTGTGGAGCTCGAATTCTGGCTTTATCCAGAGATGTGCAAGTGTCTTTCATGAGAGACAATTCACTTGTGTGTGAAGCAATGGAGAATATGCACTAAAGATGTGATTTTACGGTGTGAGTGAGCACTGGAGTGACTCAGGGTGGGTGAGGTGTCACACTCCTGTCAGTGTTGTGCGAGAGTAAGGATGCATGAAAAGCTACATGTTAGGATTTCCCTGAATCTTAAATATCAAGCTGTAACCAAATTAATCACATTAATTCATTTTGATGGAAGTGTAATTAATGCTGCAAGCCAGACTTTTCTTCATTGTGTTTAGTCACAACAGTATTTATTGTCTGTCATTTAGATATGCTTTTTCTTTTAAGTCTTTCAGGGTCAGGGAGGCCTAGATAACTTTAATACTGACAAAAGTTAAGTTACAAAGCAAGCACACTCTGACAAAGCCTCTTGAGGACAGAGTTTCCCATCATACATCAATATTTTGCAACTTAATTTTCTCCTCACTCTTTCTGCACTGAAATAGCACCCTCCAAATACTGCAGAGGTTTTTGTGCAGAAGCAGAAGTCTGGGTCAGACCTGAACGAGTGGCTCTTCTTAGAGATGGTATATGAATTTCAGCAGGAAGTTTCTGTGATCTGGCTTTCTCTAGTTGCCTGAAAACTCATGTTCTTCTCTTAACTATATAACAAGTGATGAAAGCCTTTATGAGTATGAGGTGGGATCAGAAGACAAGACTTTCTAAGCCCGTTTAGCAATACTCCTATTAGCACAAGTCAAAAATACGTACAGCTATAGCTATATTCTGCACAACTTCGCCCCCCCCCTCCCCTTATACAGGTCCATAGTTCATTTGAAGTGTAATTAAAATAATTTTATGTGTTTCCTATGACTGTCCAGTCAGTGTCGCCAGCCATGTGTTTAGAAATTTGCTTGAAAGTGGAAGTCTACAACTGGACACACAAAGAGATGGAAATCAGATGCATACCTATGCATCGGGGAGTAACTGTATACATATATGTAAGGGGAAAATTGAAAGTAAATCTATCTCTGAGCAAAGCTGTGAGGTAGCATGAATGCTACCCTGGTTTGCAAGGTCTTAGTACACTTTGGTCTGAATCACACCAGCCAGCCTCCTTAGTCAAGCTCAAGTCTTGACCTTCTACGCCACACACATGCTGCAGACTTAACTGGAGGCTGATTCGTCTTTGAAATTAAAATCTTCCAAGGTAAATCTTTTATCATACTATGAAATAGCCTTGTGATAAAATGTGTTCTACTTAGCCTTGGGACCACGGGAATGTTCTGGTCACTAGTACAAGGTCTAAAAAGTTTATGATAGTGAACACGTCACAGATGTCTCTTAACCCTTCAGTGCCTGCTGCGCTGGCACAGTTTCAGCCCCAGTCCTGCTGTTCCCCTTCCTCATCGCTGTCCTGCCTGCACATACACTGCCAGTAACACAGATGGAGTTATTTTCCATTTTATTCACAGTGGTGAGTGGCAACAGAGACTGTCCCTGAAGCGGAAAAGCTGATGGGAGCAGCTTGTTCAGAGCTACCTTATGGAAAGCAGAGCACTTGAATGGGCTGCGCTGACCTTGGCAGATGCTTTGGTTCTGCACAAAGTTCCAGTCTCAGATTGTTTCCTCCATGGGTCAGTGTCTATTTGAAAGGGAAAGAAAATACCTTTTTTTTTTTTTTAATTTATCTAATGCAAAAAGAAAGCTGCAGTGAATATTAACTGATTCTAGTGTACTGAATTATTCTTGAACATATGCTCCTGGATTTAATCATACAGTAAAATCAGCAAAAATATATATTATTATTTATACACACGTGCCTATAGTCTGGATGGTAACTTCTAAGTAAGTGCTAAAGAAAAAATGCTGTCTTATCCTACCATCACAAAATGAAAAAAAAAAAAGGGGGCAGAATGTAGGGAAAGTGAAATGATTTGTCTCTAAATCATATTTGGAGCATAACGTCTGGCAATTTGCTTGCAACATACATAATAGGACAACATGTATCTATATGTTTCAAAAATTTTAAAAAAAAAAAAAAGAGGTGTATGGGAGACAACTTGTTGCAACTTGTCATGTTTTCCTTTTTATGAGTAATCTAATCTCTCCATAATTTTTCAGGCCTCCCATGTTCTTTGTTGTATCCCTTGATCTAGTAAGAACTGTCAGACTTTCACCCACGTGTGGACTGCATCCCTCCTTTCAGAACTTCCTAAAATACTCCTGGGCATTCCCTACCTCAAAGGTGTTGGGGAACCTGCTCTTTTGTGTCTTAACAGGGCAAACAGCTGCATCATTGTCTGCAACAAAGCCGTAAGACAGACAGACAAATTTTTACAACCCTAGAACAATCAATTTTAAATTGTAAAGGTTTGAAGACTACCCTTACTAAAGAAAAATAGTTTGTATGAACTAGACTTCAACCAGCACAGGTATGTTTTCCACATAATTTTGATACGGAATACCCCCTTTTTTTCCTGTTCTCTGTTTTCAGAACATATCTAATATCTGGCTACCATTAGGATTTTCCTCCAGCCAGGGCTAGCTAAAGGATATTGGCTAAGGTTTTGGGACTATGCACCAGGCTGACATGCAATTTGAAGGGTCTTCACATCTGTTTTTCTCAAGGATAACAGAAAGGCTGAGAACCTTCAATCCTAGGAAATGTCATTGGCTTATATTCTTTTTTTGAGACAGAAGTTTAGGAATGTGTTTCATCTCAAGAGCAAAGATGACCTTGTCTTCATGGAGCTCATGGTGGCTGTTAAGACAGGATTCTCCAGGTGTTCAGCAGTGCCTTGGGGGAGAGAAAGACTTTCAGGATGGGAGTCAAAACTTCAACATCTAATCGCAAAGTTTCGATGAGACATAGCTTGACACAAAGCAGCTGCTTGCAAGAAGCAATGATGGCAGCTGAAGGGGATGGTTAAGCTTTTGATGTCAAACAGCTTTGGGCTGGTTTGATTTGAGCTGTGACTTATGAAGAGCTGAGGATGGTGTGTGAGGGTGACATCTACTTGCAAGGAGGGAGGAAGCCAACAACAACTTAGTAAGTTATTTCTAATAGACAATCAAAAAGCTGGTTGTTAGACAGGCCAAAAAGTGGACATGAGCACAGCTAATATCTGCCAAATGGGAGCCCAGTATAAATTGGTAACTTTGATCCAGCCCACAGACACTCAAGTCTCTATTTACTCTCTTGGACAGTCTGGAACACTATGGTAATAAGTGACAGTATATATTTAATTATTTGCTGCACTGTAAACTGTGAAATAGCAGGTGATGAATACACCACCACTGTCAGGAAGAGCAGTGCAGCTCCGCTGTACAAAGCCCCTTGCCTGTCTGCTTGCATCAAAGAAATGCCTGTGCCATGACATCCTGGGACCAGAGCTGTGGGCTCCAAGGGAGTCTCATGTAAGGCTGGAATGGGGGACCATGGCTCTTCTGAAAATTTTAAGGACAGAAGAATGTCTCTACAGCAGTATGTGAGCTTGTGCACTCTCCTGAGAAGCACAGGGCCCCTGAGACTCACTGTGTCAATCATCAGCTTCTCCAAAGCTGAGATAATTGACACTGAAGTCAACGGAGAGCAATATTGCACCTAGCTTTTACTGGCACAAGTGCTGCTTAGCTTCAATACTGCGGAAGCTGGGTGCAGTGGGTAAGAGTGTGGGGCAGCAATGCATATCTGTGGACTGCACTTGTTCCTCAGTTACATGCTCTCCTAATCTCAGACAGGAGATTTCTATGGATTTGTCAGTAACAAGGACAGAATTTCTCTTGCTGATCCTTTGAAGATGGGTAGGTGTACTGCTGTCTAAAATGCCCTGTGGTTTGATGCTCCATAGAGAACCCAGGGTGCTTGCCAGAGATATTATCATTTGAGTGGCCAATGTGTTTTTTACCACCTTCCTCTAGATGTCAAATGGAATAAAATGCTAAAACAATTTTCTACGCAGGGACAGATAAAAGAACAGACCTTTCCAAAGGTCAAGGAAGAACTGTGTAGATACATCAAGATGCTAAGGATTAAAGAGAGTGACTAAGGTGGTTATGTTGATGATAGATGTATGTGTGGACACGGGGAGGAAGGACACTGCTGTTCTGACTGCGAGGAGACAGTAATCTGTTGACATATGAGAGAGAAGGGAATGGTTCACTTCATGATCTGTGCTGACCACTCAGTGACTGTTGCATGGGAAAGAGTTTGTTGGTTCTCAGTCTTAGATGATGTCCTGCAATGTGATGATTAACTGCAGAAAGATAGCATTTACTGAACTTAAATGTAATATTTTCATAATATTTGATGATATTCTAGTTAAAATGTGGTGTAAAGGTATAAAATAGGAACACCCGAGTAACAAAAATTTTCAATAGCCAAGTTGCTATGAAAATTCTTGAGAAGGTAATATCATTTTTAAGGATTCAGATTAATAAATAATAGCACAATTATCCTGTACTTAAAGAAAATTGTGAGGTAACTCAGAATAGAGAATTAAAATCTCATTTGAATAGTGAACATGATTGCAAAGATATGAAATAATTATGTCGTGATTAATTAAGCATCTTTGGTAGTACATAATACATGTTTCATTTAAATAAGTTTCTTCTCTTTCATGTCCTGAATGCAATACTTCTAAAGTTGCACAGTCACTAGTTAAAGTTTTAAAACAAGCCATTTTTTTCCATCACACCAATAACTCCAAGTGCAGCAAAAAAGCACTCTGTAGTGTTGATATTTTTAATACTTTTTTATAGCAGCAGCTGTGTGTGCATCCCATCAATTTAGAATCTAATCAGGATTTAGGTTATCTTTAGGTCCGAGATGCCAAAGGAAATAAGAGTGTAGCAAGAAAATAACACGTTTATCCATCTCTTTGTAACACAGTATTCAGCAGCTTTTTTTCGAAGGATCTCCCAGAACACCTCCTCCTCCTCCCCTTCCAGTTTTGGTCCATGAAAATGCCAACTAGAAGACCTAACATTAAGCTTTGTTTTCACCCCATTCCTGGATGTAACCAACAACTCTTTGTATATCTCCCATAAAAAATCATGAATGTCTCAGGTCTTCTGAAATCTTACAGAGCTTTGCCTAAGTATATTTTTCCTCCATTATTATGATTATGTGTTTCATTACACTTTGTTATCATAGAGGTGACAATAGGGTTGAATAATTCTATGCTGAGTGCAGTATACATATATACATATGAGATAGGCAGTAATTCTTTCTGTCTAGCATTTTACTCAAAGGCTAAAGTTCTTCATATCTATACTTACTGTTTAGAAAAGAGTCTATTATGGAGCCCTGTATTTACTGTTTTGGCAATTAATTTACAAAATAAGCTTGACTCGTGAGAAGAAAAGTGCTTTTAAGTATTACTCCTGTAAAACTGAACCAGGAGATTGGTGCGTCAAGATGGATTCTTTCTTCTATAGGTAGAAACATGTTAAATTCCCACATTGATCAGAGCTGTGAATCAGGCTGTCTACAAGTTTGTTTTGCAATAAGTGCACGCATTTGAAGACAGTAAATAGCTGAGCTCAAGAAGGAAGGCACTCCAGTTTATGTCAATCGGTAGATTTACGCTCTGATGATTTAGGGAGTTTCCCTTACAGTACAATTCCAGCCTACCCTTATCAAAAGGAGTTTCACCATTGATTTCACAAGTCACATAATCAGTGTGTCTGTTAAACACCCCTGGTCTGTGGTACCGGGTTTTGCCTGCTTTCACATTAGGTAGAGAAAGCTGTCCATATGTTTGATCTGCAAGATGCCTTACTGGAGACAACTGTGTTGCCAAGAGATGTTAGATGAGCTAAGGGAACAAGCTTTATATCTAAGCATATTGGGCAATAATTGCTATTTAAGTGAGTTTTGGGTAGAACTGTAAAAAATGTTTGATAAAGGCCAAGTAGAGAATTAGGGCTGAGCAAATTAAAAATTCAGGAGATTTTGGCTACTCAATCAGCATTGAATTTACCAGTGTCACAGAGCTGTGGGAAAAAAACAGTAATCAGATAGGTTTATGTACAGGATGCTGTTATGAAATGCAGATAAGTCTCACTTTGACCTAGGCATGCACCATTCACATTAATTTTAGAGCCAGCATCCTTCCTGGAGTGTGTCTCCTCTGTTGGATTTTCTTCTGGGGTGGTTCATTTAAAGGACTTTCCTGGGAGTTACATGAGTAGGGCTCAGTTCTGCATTTTGCTTCAGATATTCTTTTAAGCTTTAGCACCTCTCCTTGTTTCTCACATAGAAAAGGCGGAGAATGTGCTACATCCTCATTTTGATGCATGGTCTGAGGATAAAAAAGCCAGGTTCACTTATCTTTTATGACATGAAACAGACTCATAACTGAGTAGAATTCAGCTGCATCTCACAGCTATTTTATGGCAAAACCCCCCATTCTCCAAATGAAAGCTGTATTATCAATTTTAAAAATATTATTAACATTTGATCCATTGAAATTATTCCCCTTTAGTTGCTAAAATTACTGTAAAGTTTTCTGGCAGTATTTGATCAAACTTGTTCAATTTGTAAAGTAGTGGCAATATTTATTGGATAGTCTTCTACATGTAGAATTTAGGGTACCTTTAAAATAAATTGTATTAGGTCCATTGACTTCCTGATTGATAAGCAATGGCTTTATAAGCATTCTTTTCATACTTCCCAATTGCCAAATAAAACACTGTGGTTAGAAGAGGAAAATTCCAGGAATGTATGAAGCATTTGCAAGAAGAAAAGAAATTCTTTTTGTTGTTGTTTTGTTGAGTGGAATCAGTCTTGTCCATAGCACATCTTATGCTAAAAATAAAATAAAGTTTTCTAACATCACAATTTGATAACACAAAAGAAATCAGAAAACCACAGGAATTTTCCATGTTCAACTTGAGATGGCCTTTAGCTGATTTAAAGGATAGACAATAATTTAAGTGTGACTCATATGTTGGGTTTATTGATCTGTCCTACTGCTAAAATATATGTAGGCATGTGTGCTTCTGGCACTCATTTACTTCCAGCACAAATATTTAGGATCAACAGTGTGTCAAGACATAAAGATTTTACCTCTAGTATTCCTTTAAACTTCAGTGCTCTGAAATGGATGACAGAGATCACATTATATTATGCATTAATGTATTTATCCTTAATAGACAAGATAAGATGCCTTCCTACATACTTAAAAAAAAATTACTTCAAAAGTCAAGTTTATAATTTCTTTCACAGGAACTTCCTAGGTAAAGTGGCAAATCCAACAGGGTATACATAGGTCATATTGTTACTACCACAGCAAGTGACTCCAGGACAGCTTACCTCAGTCACATCACAGGAACATCAGAGGAACATCAGAGGAACTTCACAGGGTTTGTTGAACAAAGGCCAATGCAAAGGTCACCTTGGGGGCGAAAAAAGCCCTGCAGTAGGACAGACTGGGGCCAACTAGTTGGGAGCAACTCAGCAGAAAAGGCCCTGTGATCCTGGCAGGTAACAATGTGATCAGGAGGCATCACCCACGCAGCATCTCCCACATCCAGGGCTGCACCAGCAAAGGGAAGGGATACATCCGGGGTGCTCAACGCTGGTGAGACCACTCCCGGAGTGTTCTCCCTAACTCTGGGCTCCCAGCAGAGGGCAAACACTGACATAAAGGAACAAATCCAGTGGAGAGTACCCATGATGGACCACAGAGTATATGTGGGGAGGTGGAGGGCAATGAGTTGGTTAAGATTTGGGAAGAGGAGGGGAAGAGGAGAGATCTCACTGCTGTTAAAACTGCCTCGTGGGGTGGTACAGTGAAGAGGAAAGCAGGTTCTGCTCAGAGGAGCACAGCAACAGAATGAGAGGTAACTGGCATATGCTGGAGTGTGGGAAATCCCCATTAGGCACAGGGAAAAGTTTTTGCAACATGAGGCTTGGTAACAATACTGGAACATGGCCCAGGGTAGACCTTGGAAATATTCAGATCTCAAGTGGACAAAGTCCTGGAGAACCTGATGTAACTGGATCTGCTTCAAGTAGGGAGTTGAGCAGACAACCTATAAAGTCTCTTGCAATCTAAATTATCCTGTGATTACTTTTTAATGGTGAATTACTTCAGCTAAAGCAACTCAGCTTCTTTGGAGAATAAGTTTAGAGGAAAATGAAATTCTTTAGTGCAAGTTCCCGCTGCTAAGAATAAATTGTTGAATGTTCTGGGAGAACTGTTTTGAACAAAGCAGTTCAAATAAAATTGATGATACTGGCAGGTACAGAAGCTTTCTCTGCTGTTGGGATTATGCTTTTTGCTAGAAGTGTGGTTTTCTCTTCAGCTAACAGTAATGCTGCCCAGTAGGAAGACTCCAGGATCTGTGTGAAATGCCTAGAGAATCAAGATATCTTTTGAGAATGCAGCCAGCTGGGCAGAAGATAAACATTTTATCCACTCTCAGTGATGCTATACATTTGCTTTTGGCTTAAATTACACTTGTTAGGAAAAGCAGGTTCATCTGCCTTCCTGATCAGAAAACACTAAATAGAATTCATAAAAGGAAAATAATAATTGTGCTGAATTCCATGCACATTTCTGTGATAACTGCCTCAAGCCACATACTGAATATGCACCAATGGCATAAGAAGAAATGATTAACAATTTCTCTATAAAAATTTAGAGATTGTCTGAAATTCATCTACATAAGAGGAATGTACCACTCCCTTTTAGAGACCTAAGGTGAGGTCTCTAGAGTACCACAGTAGTGTAACTGGGGGGTCACAGGACAGCTTCATGGAGTTTGTGTGCTTTCACCCTGCTTTGCTTAGACACAAGGGGGAATGGGAAGGGCTAAGAGAAAAGGCTTGTTAAAATGCTCACAGGTAGGAAAAATTAGCACTATCCCTCTTTCCTTGCAAGGGGAAGGGAAGATTTTGAAGTGGAGATGATGCTTAGTAACCTGCAGGAAAAAGTAGTGAAGAGTTGTCAATGCAACAGTCCGCAGAGAGGGAATCTCTTGTGTGGCTCCCTCAACCAAGGTTTCACTGGCAAGGAAGCAGGGATCCCCTGGGCTTGATCCCTTCCCTAGCCTTTCCATGGTAATGCGGAAGGATGCCTGGGCCTCTCTTGGAGTCAAACCTGAAAGTATGTCTTCCTATGTGATGGCTGTGACAATTCGTGTATATAAAAAGTTATACTGGTGAGTTTATCTATTTCTCCCTGTTTTTAAGTAATAATGGCTACAAGCTGGATTTCCTGCTGTGTCTATGCCCTGCGGATATGTACGATAAAATAAAAGAGCTAAGCTGCTCAGGGTGCTGATATCAAAGGGAACACAGGATAAGGACTGGTACTGTGTGATGTAGTTGCTGAGATGCCCAGGACTGGCTCAGTGGCATTGCTGTGCACAAAAGCAGAGCCTCCACAGATGTGAGAAGAAGTATACTGGTAAACACAAGTCCAAGTCTTTCTTGCAGCAAAGACTTTAGATGTGGATCAGGGCGTATGCTCTTTCTCATTTCCTTTCACATGACATTGCTCCATTATTGTTGTCTTTAAAAGTCATTTATTGGCATAGTGCTGCATATTACTGCATAGTGCCAAAGGCACATCAGTCTCAAAATTATTTTAGTGTAAATACTCTTCTACAGCAAATACTCTTGTTTGAAGTGGATGTCAGTGATTCAGTCAAGGCATTGGGAGCACGAGTCCATTATTCCTCTCACATTCTAGCAACCCATGTTCTTTATTGCCATTCGGAAGAGATGTTTCATTGCTAGGTTCACAAGTAAAGATCTGATTTTTCATCCTAGTGTATATTCTCACTTTGATCTTACACAGCAGTTTCAGCGTGTATGTCTGTGGCTTTTGCTGAACTCTCCAGACTCATTTTACAATAATATAACATTCCCTTGTCCTACTTAATTTTCTTTCTTGCCACAGAAAGATATCCCAATGTGAAGCAACTGAAAAAACCACCCCAACTGTACACTGAAGGAAACTGGTAACCCTAAATGAAACACCTTTTTTCAAAGACTAAGCTATGCCAAGGGAAGGTGGTCATCACCGATGAAGAAGTGGTGCACTGCTTCATGCACAGTTTGTTTGAGGTTGAATAGGAATGAGTGGTGCTGTCAACTCACTGCCAGTTCACTCCAGATGGGGCATTGTGCCCCCACGGCACAGGCTGGCAGGTTTTCCCATTCCCACCACTCTCAGCAGCTGCCAGGAAAGAGGACTCTCTGTGCCTCCACAAGGTTTCACCTGACCCTGGCTGCTGCAGTCCTGACGAGACAAGCAAAGAACCTCCATCCTTGTTGCCTGGCCGCACCCTTTTACAGGAATTTGCTGTATGCTGCTATATAGCAGCCGATTGTACAACCGCTGGCTTTGATGGTTGAATCACGGCGGCCTACGCAAAAACAAGGGCGCCAGTATCAGTGAAACTCCCAAGCTCCTAAGTGACTCCTATACATTTGAAAATATATGAGGTTTCCTGCAGTTCTACTCCTTGCAGGTCCTTTTGTCTGGTGCCACTCGGGCTGAGGGCTGGGCATGGCACCAGGTGCATTGCAACACTGTAGGGCAGCCAAACAGGTCTAAGAAGAGCAAAATAAAACTTGTGCAGAGAGATATGACAGTACTTGTATCTATTTGCTCCTTAACACGCACTTGGCAAACCCAGAGTGGGCAAGTGCAGGATACGGGAGCAGCCTAGGAAGTCTGAAAGGCATGGATGGATGGCCAGGTGACACTGTGCTTTAGAAGAACGTTTGTGTTACCAGCAGGACCCCGAAGCTCAGAAAATACACCACTGCCAAACTGCTGGCAAGGGCAATTCCACAATCCTACTCTACCTGAAGCTCCCATTAATCTCATCTTTCCATAAAAAAAACATTTTAGATTTATTTCATACTTGGAAAATCACACGTAGGTCTATTTCTCCTCCTGCTGGCTAGCAGTTAAATTACTGCGGAAACTTCACAGCACAGGGTTAAAACAGTTTGAAAAGAATAGAGATCTATTTGTTCAAAGTACAACTGAGAAATACCAAAACACACTTCCAATGCAGATTTAGCAACTTTTTCTTTGCACAGAAGATTAAGGCAGAGAGAAAATGACCCAGAGCTGAGATTTTCCTTTTTGAACACTTTCTGAACAGCTTTCTTAAAAAGGTAGAATAATACTTATAGTGATAAAAACTTAATTTAAATTTCTGCAGACAAAACACTCCTGTCCTGTCAGATAAATGAAAGACATTTTGCAAAGCAGCCTTTGTTACTGCAGAAAGGAAAGAGCTTGTTGGTCACAGCAGTCAGGAGACCCACTTTTTTATTTCCAGCTGAGCTGCACGTTTCCTGTGTGACCTTGCAACTCCTCCGTACTTCCGTTTCCCGTTTGTAATGTTGGATAATAAATATCTTGGTGAAGCAAGGCTGATCTCTGCTTGCAGAAACTATTTGCAGCTCCTTGTTTAGGCAGTGCCAAAAAAAATATGAAGTTTCCTTTAATAACTTGGACGACTCTGGAGCAGAGGGGAAAGGGCAGGGGGATCCTCACTTGTGCTGCATGAGGAGGAGTGTCTCACTGTCTTCCACTGACGTTTGGGAGGCTGCTTTGGGAGGAGTGTGGTCTTTCTGGGGTGGGAGAAGGTGTTGAAATTGCCTTCCAGGAGTGGGAGGTGAATGAAGGAAGCAATCTCCAAGCCACTGAAACTGGGTATTACTGTGTCCTTCCCAGCACAGGTTTCTTTGTTAGGCTTTGTTAGGCTTTTACTGACAGACCCTTTTGCCTTTCCCAGGTGATAGATAAGCATTCTGCCTTTATGTCTTTCTTAATTTTCTTCCTCTGAACTGTATTTTAAGGGCTAATACATTGCTGTCCATAAATCCCTGTGAAAGCCAATGCAAAATTCTACCATACCAGCAGAACATAGGTTTTGGCCTCCATTTTGCTCATATATAAACAATTCTATGTGAAGATAATGGACAGCCATTGTCTCAACCTCTCCATCTCACCAGATGTTCTCCCAGATTCTAACCAAGGGTGGTTATTGACTGTACTGGTGGAATTCAGCAAACCTCGTGGGATTCCAGGGATTTCCCAGCAAATTTTTTCTCAGTCTGAGCCCAGAAAGGATCCCTTGCAGCAAGTCTGGAAATCTGTGGCATATATGCCAAAGACAACACAGTGGAAGACTCCAAGTGACACTCAGTAGAGAAAACACATGACCAGCACACATCTGGAGACATCTAGAAGTAGGAAAGACAGTGTTCCTCATACAGATATCTTTCTAGAGGACAACAGGTTGTGTGGAGGTTGGTGAGTACATCCGGCATCCCTCTGGGACATAGCTGGGACTCTCCCTGTCCTTAGCAGCATAGGGTACACTGTGGAGAAGGCAGAAGGATGGACACAGCCACTGCCTCCTTTAGAGAATGGCAGGTTCTCCTTGGCACCTTGGAAACTGGTTTGCCTAACCAGTGTCATCCCAAAAGACCATGGCATTATAAATAAAACCTAACCCAGCATTCATACCCACCACTGCAGTGGTGGTCACAGTTTACATTCATGACTTTTCAGGAAGGGTAGGCTTTAAAACTGGGTGAAGATGTTCAACTCATTTCACAGAGACTTTTAGCTGTTTTAAGCAACCTGGCAAGGAAAGACTTTTTTGCATTAATGCAGGAGTACAGGAAACAGTTTAAGGAAGATGCAACCGGTGAGTTCCTGTGTTTTTTCCTGTTCAGTAAGGATCATGTTTAGAAAACAATGAAACTGAAGTCCTGCTTCACCTATTTTAAACCATGTCCCTGCTGAAGGGAACAGTTTGTTTCTCATGCCAGAGAACTCATCCACGAAACCTGGCATCTGCCCCCTTTGCTACCCACCTCAGTGCTTCACCATGTCTGCTCTCTGCCGCTCTGACAGCAGCACTTGTGGAGCCTTCAGCTTTGTGGTAGCCAAGCTGAAAGCTGAAGTCTGTGGTGAGACCTCTTCTGCTGCAGGACACCCAACCTCCAGAGTGCTCACATTGACTGTTGGGTAAACTGAGGGTAGAATTGCTCCTGAGGAGCACATGGTGTTATCAGAAAGAGTGCTGGGGGGAAGGACTCTTTCCTTGGTCCCACATGCCCAAACTCTTGTGAAATGCTCCCTGAAACCACACTGTAAGTTACAAAGTACTAAGTGGTAGCTATAGCATAAATGCACATTGCTGCCCATCACCCATTCAGGTATTAAAATGCAGATGACATCTCTGGCCAGTGCTTGGGTGTGGGGATTTTAGGTGGTTTTGAAAGGTTTCATGCCAGGAGCAATGTACAGGACTGAAGAAGCAAATGCCTGTTTTGAGCTCCAGCCTCTCCAATGTGTGCAACCCACAAACCAGTAGAGGTAAAAGGCTGGACTCCCAGCGAGCCTGGGTCAGGTTTTTTGGTAGATCCATTCTGGTCAGTCCTGGGAGGTAAGTAGGACCCCTTGGCAGACAGTCCACAGAAGGCAACAGCACAACAACCCATGCAGGAATACAATGGCAATACTGTTTCCCATAGACTAAAATAATGAATCATGGCTTCCCCTTGCTACTGTCGTTCACATAACCTTTACAATAATTTATAATTAGATTAGTTGCCCTTTGGGTAGATGCATATGCTTTTTTTTGAAGGGTTGCTAAGGCAACTGATGATTTCCTTATTTCATCCTGTGTAAGGGGAAATTTTACTTCCTAGTGAGCATAAACTCGAGACTCAGTGAAAACAGATACTTGTTTATCAGGAGTTTCAGTGCCTCTACAGTTATCAAGCAGAGGGCTCTCAACCTGTTTTATGGGGGATTTATTGTATTCTTTCATTTTAATGGCAAAAGAAGAACAAATAACTCATGAATTGTTTCACCTTAAAGATGAGAGAGTGGAATTTTTAATTCAAAGTTTTAAGAGGCTTCTGACACTTTCTTACAACCTTTTACTCAGCATGTTTGCTTTGCTGTTTTCTCTCCTCTAGCTAAAAGTGCAGTTACTGCATACAAAAAAACCCACAAAACAAAACAAACAAAAAAAACAGCCAAAGGCAAGAGAAGTCTGTGTGGGTGGATGGCAGTGTGCCTCTGCCTGACCTGGCCAATTCTCTCTTTTGAAGAGCAGAAGCTGTAGCTTTATAAATCAAACAGCTGAAGGGAGAATTATTTCTAGACTTTCCATCTCCTCTCCCACTTAGACAAACACAAAGGCTCGAGAACAGAGGGAAGCTACAGCAGAAGTTGCATGTCTCTCACCTGTGGGAAACCTAATACACACCTTCAAAATAAATAGCTAAATTCCTTGGTGTCCTTGCCCTCTACTACTCTGTAGCACACGACAAAAGGAAAGAAGCTCTCTGGCTTCTGGGGGAAAAAAGGGTACATCAGCATACTAGATTCAGTGGCCAGCTGGCTGCAGAAGCCTTCCAAGACCCTGCATGGCATTTAGCAGCAGCCCTCCACCCACAGTGTGCATACTGCAAGCAGCTTGCTCCCAGGCAGCCTGCAAATGGACCAAGACCGGCGGCAATGCCTTGGGAGGACGCCAAACATGGGCAACAGCATGAAGTGCCCCTTATACAGGGATTTCCCTTCTCTCCTTGAAACTCTCTTGTGCATCCGGCTCCAGCAAGTTTATCCCCAAATGCTCTAACTTGCCCTTAGCAGTGGGATGGAGAAGGTCAGCCCCAAACATCTCCTCCCTTCTGCATCCCCAGATGTTGCATCCGTGCAAGGCACCGTGCTGCTCAGCTGGCAGCAGAGCAAAGAGCTCCACTGGCAAGTGCATTGCAGCCATGCTTGTGCGCAGGCATTTAAAACAAATGTCTCCAGGAAATATTGGCTGGAGGATTAAAAGTAGTCTGTAATTTGATGAGTTAAAGGACAAAGGTGAGTACGTTTTATTATTTAATCTCTCTGAAAGTTCAATGCAATTCAAGGTTATTGTAATAAATAGAAATGTTTACTTAACCTTTCTCCATCTGATTCATCATGAATTGTATGATATGTCCTTAATGACACAAGGAATGTATAACTATAACCAAGAAACAACAAGATAAGAGCTTTACAGGGTATATCTCTGGTTTTACATAAAACAGCACATCCTGGGATGCAGGTCTTTAAGTACATTCTACTGACAGCGTCCTGCTTAAATGAGGTTTCACACAACAACCAAACCCCACAGAAATTCTTCAAACTGTCATCCTGAGAGCTTCCACAGTTAACATTTTTCTCTCTATCTCCTCCCTGATCTCTCAGTAAGGGTTTTCTATAATACTCTTTAGTAACACCAATATTGAGAACAAACTGGTTGATACCATTTTTCCTATTTGACCACAGTAGGAGATGTTATTCTGAGTCACTACGGAGTAAAAGCCCCAGTTCTTCATCAACAGTAGAGATTTGTGTCAGAAAGTGTCTGAAACTAATTATGGGGCGTGAAAGTCTACACTGTGCCTGTTCTCTGGTCTAAGTTTATTGGTAAATCAATCTGGTAGATGGTT
This sequence comes from Thinocorus orbignyianus, assembly GCA_013400375.1. Classification (NCBI taxonomy): domain Eukaryota; kingdom Metazoa; phylum Chordata; class Aves; order Ciconiiformes; family Thinocoridae; genus Thinocorus; species Thinocorus orbignyianus. Next base: position 70,664 of record VXBW01002997.1, read on the forward strand.
TACAAGAAGAATAATCCTATGTCAAAAAGATACTATGCACTCGAACTGAGGCTTTTAATAACGAAAGGTTATTTATAAGAAAATGTGTCAAGTCAAAATCGTTTAGTTTTCTTTTTAGTTAACAATTTTTAAATTTCTGATATTTATTTCTAAAATAATTTTCATTTAAAGATAATTCGGAATGAGGTCTACGGCTCATCATTTAGATGTTAAAGCTTATTGAGAGTAAGTTGATGGTCAAAATCAAACCAATATCGTCACGACATTTGGAATTTCCAAATTTCCATGTTTAATTTTTTTTCTTAATTTTTGACCTTTTGTCCTGACTAGGTGTGAGACTTTGTATTCTATGTTGAAAACTTAATTTGAAGGCAGAAGCTATTTCCCTTTTGAGATTTCAAGTTTAGAAAAGAGGTATTTATTTGGTCAGTGCACAAAAAGACACACATAGAGCAGCAGTAAGTGATCAGAAGAGTGACTCAAAACATCTTGCAAATCCTGAGTTTCTTCCCAGACCTCAATCCCTTTCTTCTGGAGCGTTGCTCCTTTCTACAGAAATTAATGGCTGATCAAGAGAACTAAGCCAATTAATTCTTGGAAAGGCCAACTCTTGTTAAATGTGCAGACAATTTTAAGCTGTCTGTAACTGTCCGTTGAAGCAAGCTGCACATTTAATCTCATCCTTGTTTCTCTAAGAGTAATGGTAGCACCTTTTAATTGGCAGAAATCCCAGCTGTCACCTCTTGGAGCACAGTGGGATTGTGGAGTGCAGTGATCTCTCCAAAGCTGAGAGCTCTGTTGGGCAAAGGTAGGACCTGGATTGTGTGGAGAGCAGATGGGAAGGAGAGGTTGCTCCTCTAAGAGATATAATATTCCCACACTGGCCCAGGTCACTGATGTGGTCTGTTGAAATGCATCATCAGAGCATGTTTGCAGTGATTGTTTCCAGGCCAAAAGTGGGGAGAGTCACAGGAGGGTAACAGTATGGGTAACAGTGGTTGAGTACACATTAAGGCAGAAAGGAAGTAGAGGTTAACAATATCACAAACCGAGCATCATTTCTTTATAGATGTATCATTTAACTTCACTAACTAACTAAATAAATAAAAATCCAGGAAAGCCTTTTAAAAGTAAAAGAAAGCTCTTTTTCAGAAAGTTGGGGTCCACCTGGAGTACTCGGAGAAATAAATTGTTCAAGCAATTTGAAATTATCAAAAAACTAAGCTGTAACATGTGGAAATAACCTGGGATTTCAAGTTGGCTAACTAGAAACAGACTCATTGAATTTCAGAGTGCCAAAGTGACAGGGCAATTTTCAAAGGTATTAATAGCAAGTTATAAAGGTGCAACATGAAAGTAATACTGATACTGGCGTGACAAAATACCCCCTCTTTGCTTTTTAAAGAATGCTGAGTCTTTATCACCTCAGGTGTTTCAGTTCTGAGTAATGTTACAAAACTGGTGAGATTTAAGCATTGAAGTTCTGTGGGCCTGTCTTTAAAGTGGGTATTCCATTTCTTTCTACAAAAGCAAAACAAAATAATGGAAGTTAAGGAGACAGTCATTCACACAGAATTCTACTGGCAGGTCAACACTGAGAAAGGAACTGAAGAGGTTTGGTACTTCAGAAAACATAACCAAAGCATGGCATTAACTTTGGTATATGGTGTAGGGGCC
>VXBW01002997.1:73058-87343 GCA_013400375.1 Thinocorus orbignyianus
CTCCAGCAGATCAACACTCCCACCCAATTTGGTGTCGTCTGCAAATTTGCTGAGGGTACATTCGATCCCCTCGTCCAGATCATTAATGAAGATGTTAAAGAGAACCGGACCCAGTACCGAGCCCTGTGGGACACCACTCGTTGTCTGGTCGCCAACTGGACTTCACACCATTCACTACCACCCTCTGGGCCCAGCCCTCCAGCCAGCTTTTAACCCAGTGCAGAGTATTCCCATCTAAGCCATGGGCAGCCAGTTTCTCCATAAGGATACTGTGGGACACTGTATCAAAGGCCTTGCTAAAATCCAGGTAAATAACATCCACAGCCTTTCCTTCATCTACCAAGTAAGTCACTGTCATAGAAGGAGATCAGGTTCGTCAAGCAGGACCTGCCCCTCGTGAACCCGTGCTGGCTGGGCTTGATCATCCGGGCGTCCCTCATGCGTTGCATAATGGCACTCAGGATGATCTGCTCCGTGATCATTTATATACAAAGAATAATTAACTTTACAATTACACTATTTACAAACTTCGAAGTGTCCAAGGCACCTAAACACACTCTACTGGAATAAATTATGCATAAAATGTAGATTGTAAGCCATCTAAATCCAAATTTATACTGAATCCACAGTCCTTTATTTGGCTATGGTGGTCACGGAGAAATGCAGTTTCCTCCCTTGAATATTTGCTAATAGCTTCTTAAGGATGTTAGGAATATTGCAAGAGTGAAACTACACAGTAAATTTGAGTAAACACTTTTGTTCATTTTGGTTTTTACATGCTTTTGGTCAATGAGGTCTTACCTAATAAGGATATGTTAACAGAACTGTAATGTCTCCAAGGCAGGGACTGCTTCTTACCAAGAGCATGTAATAGTAACCAGAGAGTATGTAGTAACACCCAGAGCAAATGTAAGCTGATGTTAACCAGAACTGCTACCTGCTTTTGTAACACAAATAATAAGATTACCATGCAGGCAGTGATTTTGCCTCCAACCATGCACAACCTGGATTCCCGCCAGCTCTGATTCATCTGTACCTTCATAAGCAGCAAGTGCCTGATCAAATCCTCTCATGCTAGTTTGTAAGACCTTCTGTAAACCAGATGTAAGCTGTTTCTCAGCTCTTAACATTCATAACACCATCAGGCTTTATGGATTCACTAGTTTCAAGTAGATGGCTCAAAAACACTAAAAGCTTGCTGCTGCTGTGTGTGTTGGTGGGACTGACTACATTTTTGTCCACCATTAATGAGAAATCTGGTGATCATTACCACTACATTAACTAATGAAGCCTTCCAGTGCTAGGTTACACAGCCTAAACAAACTTCTGAGCAATCTGAAGCTGAGATATGTAGAGCCAAACAAGCAAGACATTTGCAGACAGAAAATCTGTAGGCAAAACTTTTTTTTTTTTCCTCCTGTTAATGCTGATTTTTCAGCTATCAACATTGTAACTTATCCACTGCCGTTTTTCTCCTACTTGCATATTTCATAATTTTTCCATGGCTATTTTAGCAGTGGCCCTCTAATCAGACATTGTAGCTGCTCAGGAAATGGGATTAGAAAGGGGTACTAACATGCAGGCATTCATAGAAGACAAGAACGACTCCGAAGGACTGACCAGAAGGTTGTGGGTGGCTACGTCCGTTTGTATCATTATTGAGAGACAAATATCTGGAGGCTTTACTGGGGGGAAAAAAAAAAAACCACACCAACAAAAAACCAAAAAAACCCAACAACAAAAACCAGGCAGGAGGAGAGAGGAAGTTTAACATATTTAAAAGATCTGCCAAATTGTCAAAAATTGTAAAGGAATGATCCACCAAACAGGTAATAAAAGTTAAAATAAAAGGGAAATGAGAATCATCTGGGGATTTTTAGTGGTACCCTGTTGTTTTGCTGATAAAACACTTATTTTTAGGTAGTTATTTCACCACATATTTTTATATATGATATATAAAGTGGTTTGGCCTACCTATGGTTTCAGAAATTTTGTTTTGCCAGATCTGAATTTCTTTGATTCTGTCTCTGGGTGCATGATCTTTTAAGAAGGATGGAAGATTTATGTGAAGTTATGAGCAATTGCACATTGCACCAGGGTCCTGGTGTCTTGAATTGCAAGGAAACCCTTTCCCTACATGTGTAACTAGGGCTTAGAGTCAGAGCACCCGTGTTCAGCAGTTCAGTTAAAATTTTTTCCATAACAAGTAAATTAACTAAGAATGTTTTGTAGTTGGCCATTGAACATCAGCAAGGAGAATCCATGGGTCATGATCCTGACAGGACGAGGGGTAGTGGGTTTAAATTGGAAGAGGGGAGATTTAGGTTAGATATTGGGAAGAAATTGTTTCCTGTGGAGGTGGTGAGGCACTGGAACAGGTTACCTGGAGAAATTGTGGATGCCCCATCGCTGGAGGTGTTCCAGGTTAGGCTGGATGGGGCTGGTCTGGTGGGAGGTGTCTCTGCCCATTGCAGGGGGATTGGAACTCAATGATCTTTAAGGTCCCTTCCAACTCTAACCATTCTATGATTCTATGATCCCCACTCTTACATTCCCTTTTAACACATGAGAATGATAAAAGATTATACAGTTTTGGAAACTTAAACATTTAGTGATTGTATGAGCTGGATAAAAACTCTTTAATGCTGGAGTTGCCTACAACATGCATCAGATGAGTCTTTTTCCAAAATTAATAGGGTATAATGACTCCCAAGCAAAATGAACACAGGTTTGAGTTGGAGACTTACATAATCTGAATTGTTTATATCTCTTCATTATTGTCTGGATTAAAAGAGCTCCACACAGATGTAGAACCTGTGCACCTGGCACTACAGAAGTGAATGGCAACAGAGACATAACCCCAGGCCCAAAACCTTTTGATGTGAAAGTGGATGCTGCTCACACCTTATGGGTATACAGGTGATTTACACCTCAGCAGTCTCCAGAGAAGTGGAGCTGATGAAAGCCATAGGCTTGTAGCCCAAACAGACAGAGAACAAACAGAAAATCAAGGCAAAGGGTTCATCTAAAAATTATGCCATTCCTTCCTTCCAGTGTGTCGACTGTGCCACACAGCTTGGTGTCATTGGCAAACTTTCTGAGAGTGCACTCAGTTCCACTGTCCATGTCATCAACAAAGCACTGGTCCCAGTACTGTCTCCCAAGGAACACCACTCGTCACTGGTTTTCACAAAGTCCTAAGACACCAACAAGGGAAAGGATGGAGGGCAATGGACTAAATGAAAACAGAACAAAAGAATAAATGGCTTGTGTATGCAGAGCAGAATAAGCCAAAGATACCATCTATGATATGTGGGGTAGCAAAGATCCTAACAATGGTTAAGAAGAATGTCAGGAACAAGATGAAAAAAGAAACAAAACCTAATCTGGAAGGAAGGAAGGCTAAGCCAGAGGTGCTTATGGATAAAATCAACAGGATGAAAGAACTGATTTTATTGCCTAAGGAGAAAGCAAAAGAACAGGGAGAAAAAACAAGCTCTAAAGAAGAAGTGCCAGAGAAAGAACTGAGTCATGAAAGCGGGGGGGAAAAAAAAAAAAANAAAAAAAAAAAAAAAAAAAAGGAAAAGGGAAAAAGAAAAAGACAAAATCTCCAGCATATAATGATTGACAATCAAAGGAAAAAAAATTTGGAAACTTTCCACTCTGAAGTACATAAACAGTATTTAATTATTGTGAGTAACAGGAAGAAAAATCCCAGGACTCTCTTTAAATCCAAAATAGATTGTAAATCCAAAACATAGGAAGAGGAAGAAAGCATGTACAATATTGTTTCCTAAAGCAGTAAAAACTGGACCCATGAGATACATCGAGTGCAACAAGGCATTTGTTTGAATGAATTAAATTTGGCTAGTGCTTATTACACTTTCTATTCACTCTGAGAGCTAGCTAGCTGGTGTTTACTTGACCTTCCCCCCTGCTGTGTTTGCTGTCTGGTCACACAAGTGTGCCATTCACAGAAATTCTGTATATTCCTGTCATGTTTGTACCTGGTCTTGACTGCCTTTGTGGCTGTCTGGGTCTATGTTCAAGTCTGAATTTCACTCTACAAAAGACAGCTGGCAGCAGACAGCTCAATACAGCTCAACACCTCTTTTTTGGCCCCAAATGCAGGTGTTAAAGGTGACGCACCCTCCACATACTGGCACCATTGAACAACACTTCTGAGAATCCACAGTGGTGGGAAGAGCAGTGCACATATTTCAGCAGCTAGAAGAAGGCAGGTGTTTGGTAAATCAGCTTTTGTGTGTGTGGTTAGTCAGGGAAGTGGTTATCGCGGTTAATAGTTATAATGACTGTCATCTACTCCAGCCTCTGAGGCAGAAGCTTGACTCCTGAGGGTTGATTATAGGCATGATAACCTTGCCAATTCAGCAAAGCTCAATTAAGTAAAGCTCAGGTGCAGCGGAAAGTGGGTGTCGAGGGGAAGGGAGTGCCCGTGGCTCTGGACCACATGGCAGCACGCCCATCATTGCATCCTTAACGGGTGCCCAGGGCATGGGAAACGACACCTGGAGCTCCCACCACGTGTCCTGTCCCTCTCCGTGCTGGGAGGACACACTCCATTTTCAAGGCAGTGCTGGAGATTGATGGGGGACTTGGTTAGAAGAAGGTGAGGCCCCTTTTAGCACAGGGTGCAAATATTGAGGGAGAAGGAGGAGAAATTAAGGCTAGACAGAAGTCTAGGGATTGTGGAAAGCCTGGCAAACTACAGTGAGCCAAAGACCACAGTGCATAATTTAATTTCTGTGTCAATATGTTTGTTTAAGTCCTTTCTCAGTGACCCTATTCATCCCCAGCAACCTGTAAATCTTGATTTTGTAAGGAAAAGGCATAGTTTACTCTGAGTCACAGGCCAGCCATGCTATGTCCTAGATGAGGTCGTGTTTAATATCATTCCTTGAAGGCACTCAGCCTGTCTGATTGCAAGGGTGAGTGAGATGGTGTAAAATACTGAGTGGAGAATTTAATCTGATCCGGATCATCTGAGACCCTGATCCTGTTGTATCGGTTTTATACCACTCTAAGCAAATACTATGCCTTAAGTATTTTTATACATATATTTCCAACAGGTAACATATGCCTCAGTGCGATTACTAGAAGGTAATTACCAATAAAATAGACTTATGCCAAGAGAAGATGTTTCAGAACAAATTGTCAAGAAAGGCAGATTATTATTTTTTCTGGTAATCTCAGGGATAATACTTTTTAAGATATTTTTCCAACTTGCCAAAATATCCAGTGTATTCCTAGGTCTATTTCTCTGACAGTCTTTATAAAATCAAAAAGAGCCAATGAGAACTAGACCCATCTCTAAGTATGGACTATGTCAGTTATCTGGACTTTTTTGGCATTGTCTTTGATTTCTTTTGTGCCTGAATTATTGAGGTCGTTCTTTGAATCCTACTATGAGAGACAAGCAGTAGACCTCCTAATTAATTTTTAATGCTTCTGAAACCACCTGTGTTCCAAACTGCGTGGGTTAATTCCTGAGACCATGGAAAGTGTCTCTTAAAATTGCCCACGGCCCCATCTATTACTGGAAAATGTAACTGCAAGATAACACCTGCTTTTAAAACACCAATTAATAATTAGGAAGCTCTTCAGATATATGTATAGAGTCAGATACTCAGCCAAACTTTAAAATTACTTAAACCCAGTAAATGTTAGGTTAATTTAATTTTAACACCTTTTCTTGCATTATTTTCTGATTCCACTAGAATCAGAAGATTTGGAAATTCAGTCACTCAAGTGTTCTGAGTCATGCAAAATATATCTGCATCATTAGTTTTGTCTACCTAGAAGAAAACTTCATATCTGGGGGAGTTACATTCATTTCCAACACCCAAATATTGGGATGAAAGCAGAAAGCATATAAGGAAAAAAAGGAGATAGATCTTGAAAAGATTCTTATAAGGTAATTACGTGAAGGATGGTGCTTTTGTGACTTAGCAAAAAATGTTAGTATTTATTAATTGCATGTGTGGAGAGGTGTATGATCTGATGACAGTGACCCCGTTCAAGATTTCTTTGCTTCCTTTAAACTGGAGAAACATGCCTCCAAAGCCAAACAATTTGCAGTGATACACACGGAGGGGAGTCACAGAAGTGGGTGTCTACGCTTGTTGCTCATACCTAGTGTAATAGTTGACAGAGTAGCCTGTTGCATAAGTTTTTGAAATTGTTTCAAGCACATGACAGTTCTAATGGGACCCCTTCTCACAGATCTCTGCGGACACAGGAACCTTGAAAGAAGGAAGCACAATCTACAAACAGTGTAAAACACAAGAAAACGTATTGCCATTCATCATAAAACGGAGGCAGGAAAAATAAGCAGTAGGTTTGGCTACTTTGGAGTGATGTGGGCATCATGTTAAAATTTCCAGGTGGAGGAAATGTTTAGGGGCTGGTGAGAGCAACCTTCAGGGAGAAGAATTGGCACTGAGCAGAACCACAACAAGTAGGACTTCCACGGTAAATATGTAGTCACTGGGGACAGTTCTGTCTTCATGAGGTTGATGAGATTGGCCAACCGTGAAAAGAGGAACTTTTGCTATCCCTTGCCACCCACACGCTTCCTCATTAGCACTGAACTTGATAACGTGGTCTGTAAGAGGCCGCTGTCTTCCCTGGTCCCTTCCTGATAACAGCATCTACACCGTACCCAGCACTNGTGTTCAAGACTTACCCAGCACTGAGCTCTGCCAACCCTGTGAAGATGTGCAGATGTGCTTTGCTCCCAGAATTGCCTTACCAAAACCCCTCTGCCTCACCACTCCTTGACAATGGTTTTCTTTGCTGTGGAAACCTGATGTCTGTCCTGTATGCCAAAAGTAACTATGTGAACAAATCCTCTCACCTGAAAAAAAGCAGTTTAGGTGAAAGTTCATTAAAAAAACATTTCAAATATTCCAATCCTTTGGTGGCTGATGTCCCTCTGTGCCAACAGAGTTGTGGGGGCCTCCTGAGACTGGAGGGAGCAGTGAGCTGAGCATTTGCTGGCATGAAATGTCACGTTGGTCAACTGAAAATCATTGTGAAGAGTAGAGTCCTCTCTCCCAGCACCATCTGTACCTTTGGTAGACACAGACTTTGTAAATCTCTCACCAGGCTCTTTGTCTAGCCTATGACACCTGCTCTTTCTGCTTGTAGGGCTACACCCAAGCCGCAGGGAAGATTTTGTGATTTAGTAACTCTTGCTCTTTGCATTTTGCAGGACTTGCATGCATGAACTCGGGTGACCTCAGTCTAAGAACCTTGGTCTTTGCTACCTCTCACCATGAGACTGTTGATCTTGAAAACTCAAGCGGACATGTGTAAGGAGCAGGAGGAGGAGAGAGCCCAGGTCTCTTGTTTTGGTGAAGGGGGGAATCCATGGGAAGACTTAGAGATGACTGTGGTGTCTCTGAGTGTGTTGGGGGCTGGAAATGGGAGCTCTGGAATAAGAAAGGTGAAAAACAAACGAAAGTCCCAATCAGTTACACTGGAGTTAACTGAAAGTACACGCAGTTCTGGGAGCAGTTCAGAACTTCCCTGTCTAGCCTATGCCCCTTGGCTTTCTTCCTCACCCACGCAAAATGCTGGCTGCAGATGCGACAGGGGCAAGGCTGCTGGTACTGTGGGCATGAAAAAAACCCCACACTGTTAAGTTTTACTTTGATTTCTCTGAGCTAGTTATTGGACTCTCCAGGCAAGGAAGCTGAAGAGGATTTGGTTGGAGTCTTCACAGCAGCCTGGCAGCACTATGGTGTTGGGCAGTATGTCTGCCCCATGCTGGAAAATCTCTGGAGGGAGATTCTGAGAGAGCAGAGGAAGAGGTTGCACAGGGCTGTGCACTGAAGGTTCAATGGTGCTTTTCTCCTGTGAGTGTTATTTGCAGTTGTTATTAGCGGGTATGTCCTGTTTGCAACTGGAAGTGGGCAGCTGGCTGGCTGAGTTTTTCTGCCCTCGTGAGCTGGTGGTGTTCTTTCTGCAAGCAGGCATGATAAGGCGTGTGAATCATACCATCCCAAATGCTTGACATCCGCATGAGTCATTGTTGTGCTACCATGTTTTACAATTCTTTCCTGTTTTGCAGCATCTGGGGGTTTTGTTATCCTTGTGACCTGCCCACAGCGCTTTGAAAACTGACCATGGTGTCAGCTTAAGAGGTGGCCGAGTACAGTATTTTTTGTTTCCTAGGAACTCTCACAATTACAGTCTGTTTCAAAGGAGAATGAAATGAAAGAAACCTTTGAAATACCCTGCAGGAATGAACACTTTGAAAGCACCTTTGGTAGTAGACTGCTTGTTTTAAAATTTTGAGGCATTTTTGATACTAAAATATTTTCTTCTGACATTATCTGTGTTAAGGTTTCTATGCGTCTCCTAAGTAAACACTGAAAATTGTTTGAACTGAAAAATCAATTTCCTTTATTGAGATGTCAGTAGCAAGTTTTGATACTACCAAAACACTACACTTAAAAAATCCTACCTGTACCAGCCCTGTTCTGAGGTGCAATTTTGACAAAAAACTTCATTTCTGTCAAAAAGATTAATCAAAAGATTTTTGGGCTAAATTTCTATATAAAGATGCATACAAAAAAACTTGTCATAAACAAAAGATGAAAATTCAGAAACATAATCATACAAAGTGAAGATTACCACAGCTTTATAAAATTTGGAGCAGATATTGAAATGCTTTTCCTATTTCTGTTCCATTAAGCTTAATTCTAACACACTTCACACTTCTGACAATTACTTGACTAATTACAATGACTAATATTTAAGGTTTGCATAAGAAATATTATTGGAGAATTGCTGAACTGTGAAGAGACTGCATTTTGTATTTAGCAGTCTGATTAAAATATATAGATATGTGTAAAAGTGTATGTTAGCTCAGGGTGAGAATGTAGGTGACATTGTCTAAATAGGAACCAATAACAAGATATTTGTGGGTGGTATGTAAGTTCTCCGCTGTAACATCAGTGCCAAAATAGCTTAAGAAATCTATTGGGAAGTATTAAGCGAAAATCATAGAATGGTTTGGGTTGGAAACGACCTTAAAGATGATCAAGTTCCAACACCCCTGCCCCAGGCAGGGACATCTCCCACTAGACCAGGTTGCACAAAGCCCCATCCAGCCTGGCCTTGAACACTTCCAGGGATGGGGCATCCACAGCTTCTCTGAACAACTTGTTCCAGTGTCCCACCACCCTCACAGTAAAGAATTTCTTCTTGATATCCATCTAATCTGTATTTCCCTTCTTCCAGTTTGAAGACAGTACCCCTTGTCCTATCACTACACACCCTTGTAAAAAGTCCCTCTCCAGCTTTCCTGTAGGCGCCCTTCAGATACTGGAAGGGGCTATAAAGTCTCCCCAGAGCCTTCTCCAACAACTGAACAACTGAAAAGAAGCTTTGGCACTTTTGTTTCCTATGTGTGCCACTGATACAACTATTTCTGCAATACTGTTAAATACGTTGATAAATTACAGAGGGTTCATGGAGGAGCCACAGGGATGAGTAATGGCTTGAAAAACATCTCCACACTAGGACATTCAAAATTGTTCCTTTACCAGAGAGGAAGTTAGGAGATGATTTGATCACAGTCTGTCAGCACTCACATAATAAGCAAGCCTTTGACTTTTATCTCTTAAACCTGGCAGATGAAAATATCACGTGAACTAGTGAATAAAAACTGAAGCAAGAGAAACGAAGATTAGAAATTAAGTGCAAATTTTCAGCAGCGAGGCTAAGTAATCTTTGCAATGGTGTATTAAAAAATGTGCCAAGTTCTTCAACTCAAAAGTTTTCATTTTGAATTTTGGTGCTCTTGTCAGACAAAAAAATAATGCAGCCACATTTGGCTATCTGTGTTATTTAAGAGTCTAGTCCAGATGACAGGAATGATCTCCTTTGGCCTTACACACTAGAAATGCTTAGTTCTTATTTACTGTTATCTTAATCCGGTGTGCTTTTCAACACAAAGGTGTGATGGATCGTGTTTGTTGTGTTGCTTGTGTGTGTCCTGGTTTCCAGCGGGGACGGGGTTGATTCTCCCCTGCCTCTGTGTTTTCAGGGATATATTGTGTTCTGTCAAGAAGAGGAGAGGTTGTTATCAACCCTCTGGAAGGAAAAAGAGTGTAGATTGCTGTTGCCTAGGTAGAGACCAGACATCTGAGCATCAGAGGATTGGAAAAGGGAATTTCCTAGAGAGTGCTGGGAAGAATCTACTGCTACTCAAAAAGTCGATGAATTGGCTGCAACCAGCCATGGACATGAGGATCTGCCTGCAGAAACAGAGCAGGCAGGGGTAGAAATGCATATAACTTTTCTATTTTAAGATTGTCTGACCCAGGTACTTAGAGTTTTCCCAATTAATGAACTATTCTAATTTTAGATCCATTTAAACTATGATTTTTCTCAGTTTAATTGATTTTTGGTCTATTTTGAGGATCAAATTTTGGATGAGGGTCTAGACACATGGCCTTCAAGTCTGGCCAGATTAAGATATCCTTGCAGCCTGTCTTTGTTTGTTTAACTCCCACACACACACACTCCTTCCAGAAGTACTAAAAACTTTCCTACCACTTCTGTATGGTGTGGTGCCCATGTGACATGGTCTGGAGTAGATTCGGATACAAATCTTGCTCATCTCCTTCTTTCTGACAATTGTTAGTGAGGATTATTTGTTGGTTATGTCTACACAAACATTTGATGGAGAGCCTTCACAGATTCACCAGGTGCTTGAGTCATCCAGACCATGCCATTATTATTTGATGTCCTCTTCCCTTAGTGCACGTTTCCTAAGCTTGTCACTTCTGCTCTTCTCCTAGTGTCCCTTTAGTCCTCTCTCAAGTACATGACTTAACTTCTTTCAGTTTTTCCTTGTCAGCTGCATTTTCTAGCCCTCTGGTCCTCACCATTTTTCTCCCCTAGATCTCAAGTTATATGTAATTGTAGGTATATTTCACCTTTCTTAAGAGAGGGTGCCTGCAGCTGAACACAAAAATCTGAGCACAGGCAATCTCTCCTGGGGTCCTCAAGTTAGACACCTTATTATACGTCCCAGTGTAGCATTTCTTGCTAAAATATAAGACTTTGACCTGTTTGATTTAGATACCACCTTCACTCAGGTGCCCTTCTAAAGGGCTAGACTCTGCTATAATTTCCCACCCTGCATTTGAAGCATTTGATTGCCATTGTTTGTTTAAAATTTTGCAGCTGTCATTGAAATTGAACTCAGTGTTTCCAGAGCTTTTCGTTAACGTTTAAAAACTATGCAGGGCTCTAACCTTACTCTCTATCACATCTAACCTGGCAGCTCATATCACACTGACGGTGCAAGAAACACATTCACTCTTCTGTCATCTAAGTTGTTAAAAAGCATATCAAATACCTGACTGGGATACACCCCAGGTACATCCTGTTTGACATTTGTGTCATCACTCCTTGAAGTGTGCTTTTCCAAAATGCTTAGCAACTGTCTTAGAACAGTAGAATCTCAAACACATTCACTTAAAAGAATTCATATAGGACTGCGTTGTAAAATTCTTATTTAGATCCAGAATTCTAAAAAACTGAAATGCATACCAAAATACATCTACCATGCTTTTCCTTTATTTCCAGGACCTGTTGTCCTGTTATGTCATGCACATACCCTCTTTTGTTTTTATATTAATTTTATTCTTCCTTCCAATATCCAGAATGATGCAAATTTTGAGCTACCAAATGGAATATAGAAAACAAAGAACTAGCAGCTGAGCTTGCAACCATTGCTTTTCATTATCTACAGGAAAAGCAGGTTGCAGTTTTAGTTTCTTAGGAAAACTTTCCTATAGAGAGTAGTTTCAATTGGAGTTTTACACAAATTGGGCAAAGAAATCCATTTAAAAGCAGTACTTCTCTGCATTTTAAAAATTATTTTCTTCAAAGCCCTTTTTAGTTCTTACATAGTAATTGCACCAAAAATATGCTGCAATCCACATGGATAAAAAGAGAATGAATATCCCATAATAACTTTGAATGGCAAGAGTGAAAGACAAGAATGGCAAGAAAAAAAACAACACATGAAATCTTTCATGTGTGACATTTTATATTCCCTGAATTTTATATTGATATCTTAGGAGAAGAATAATTAAAAGCTGTATTGTTTGCATTTCCATCAGCTGCAAGTGCAACTGGTAGAAGGAGGAGAACAAACACAGTAATTCTCTGTGGAAGTCACAAAAGCACAAATTGCTGGATGTACTCATCACCCCAAAGAACTTGCTGTTGTCTGCTTTCCACGTGCAGTTAGTAATGGGGCTGTGAACTAGGTGGATAAAGAAGATGGTTATCATCCCCCTAATATACAAGACCTCCTGATGCTTGTCCTCACTGTATCCTGGCAGTGCTTTTATTCTATCCACACAGTTTTCCTGTCAGTCACTCAGAGGTTCCAAACAAAGATGTGACATCCTACCCTACAAATCACTGATCCCACTTGCTTGGGATCCTTGCTGCACTGCCCCTATTAGGGAATTCTGCCTATATGAAAAGTGCAGTCAGGGTGTTACTGCACCTTCCTCTGCCCTCAGTAATGGAGCTACAGTCAATAAGGGATTGGCACTTGGGACTTGGCGACAGCAGCATCCACAAATTAGCTTCATATTACTGAAAGCCATGCAGTTGCAGCTGCAGAGAAAGCAATTCAGGTTGCAAAGCTTGAGGTCCTCTATAAAGCCACTGGTGCCTCCTCTGCCCTTTAGGACTAGCTCAGCAATTTAGAGCTTTGCATGACTTCATTCACACTTCTCCCTCAAGGGCAGGCATTCACTTTTGTACAGTACATCAACTAAATCTAGTTTAAGAAATTGAGAGTGAGGGTCTTTTGCTGGCCCCTAGTGTTAGTTTGAATCTGAAGTTTACTGTTTTGCAAACCCTCCATGCCTAGCTGCTCTATTTTGCTTTAACTTCTGTTGACTAATTTCCATCAAAGTCCAAACCATGGCCTGTGAAATGGCCTAAGTTCAGTGAAATGGATACTTCAGAGATACTCAAGCCTTTGCTTTGAGAAAGATGTGGCTGGACAGGCTTAATTATGTCCCCTGCAGTGCTATCTAGGTGTTAAACAGCCAGTGAGTGCTCCAGAGAAGTGCCGTGGAAAAGACAGGGACAGCATCAGACTGCACTTTCACCCCTGTGTATATTTTGTCTCACTAGACTTTTTTTTTCTCTAAAGTTTTCCCATAAGGATTCCTATACAGTATAGAGCACTGAGCTTAGTACTTCTACTTTGGAGAGCAGATGCTGCCACAACTGCAGGATTTATCTTTCCAAGTTCCAAGAAGGGAGAACTTCACTTTACTTTTTAATATACTATAGATGTTAGACCGAAGAGCTTGACCAGTTAGGAGCATATTGTGATAGGGGTCATATAAAGATATAATCAATTACAAGTCCTGTCCAAAAAGCACTCAAAATTTCAGCCCAGTAACCTTTTATGCTGGCCATCAGTCAAGAGAAGTATTACATCCTTGCATCAAAAAGTCAATATTGCACCTTTGTGTGCAAACAGGAGTTTTTGCTCTCAGCTGTGATTGTCAAAACGGAAGTGTATGGCAAACAGGACGCAATCAGGCAGTTCATAAGATGGGCAAGACTCTCTCACCGGAAGGGTTACAGTGAGGTGAATTTCTCATTGTTGCTAAAACTTTATCCAAATACATTTATGTATACTTAGTTTGGGGCTTTGGCAGGAAGCTTTAATGCAGAAACAGCATGCCCTTCCGTCCTCCGTGTATTTGAGAGCTCTTTTGGTGTGAGTCATCGAAATCCTGTGGTTTGTGTATCCTGAGAGGAGAAGGGCTCTCTGTGATTATCAGACACCATGAAAAAGTAGCAGTTTGAAAACAAAATTATAAGGAAGCTCATTATTTCATAGGAAATGTCTGCTGATGGCTTTTCTTTCTTCTCCTGAAGGTTTACTGTTTTGTGAGGAGGTCTTGTGCATGTACATGGTCCTCTGTGGTTTTGCTTCACAGGTACGCATTTTTCAGAAATGCAACTGGTTGCTAGAAAAGAGATCTTCTCACTAGCTGGAGAAAATAAGATTTAGAAAATAAGATTCCTTGAAACAAGGGAATCGTCCTGAATGGTTGTCCATGTGCTGAACTGATGTGAAGACCTGTGCCACTGTGTGAACTGTTCAGTAGCTATCAAGATGCATCTTATCTCACAAGACGTGATGGGAAGTTGTCCATTGTTACCGAATTTCTGTTAACACATAAGCAGACTACACCAAT
>VXBW01002997.1:93250-143519 GCA_013400375.1 Thinocorus orbignyianus
TTCCAAATGGAATACATGCTGAAACACAATTTGTTGACAAGTTTTAAAAATCTTCCTATACTTTTAAGATACATTTTCATAAATTTGCTCATGATTTGTGAACAGTTTTTGCCCTGTCCTACTTATTTTTCCAGTGAAGTGACAATTTATTCGAATGTTTTGCCCAGCTCTGTCCAAGGCACTTGCTTGCCACATGCAAGCACTTAAATATTTTTGGTGGTTCCTTATTCCTTGAATGTATTGGAGAGCAAGAGAAAACCAAATCATCTTACTTAAAGAGCTATTAGGTATTTATTAACTAATTTCCAGCAAAAGCTCAGCCTAAGTATATCCACTGAACCACTCCTACATGTATATAGTATTCCCAGCTTGATTGTTAGTGTTCCTGCCGTGCAATACTTTAGAAGACACTCAGACAGCCTGTTGATCTTCAGGGAACCCCCTAGATTTCCTTTACTATTATTCATGGGGATTTCCCAGTCTGCTGCACAAAAACAAGGATCAAAGTGGTTTATATGCTGACGTATGTCTCCAGCTTCTTCGTTGCACTAAAAAGCTTAAGCAAGTGAGTGACCATAAATAGAATGATTGAAAGGGGGAGGAAGGGGGAGGACCACAAGCATATTTTACAAACTGTTTTATTAAAATACCATTCATAACAGAGTGTAAGGCTTTAATTTTTACTGTGGAATGGGCAGTACGGGAGAACAAAAGAAAGTCAATCTATGGCTTTATAACTGTACTTTTTCTAGCAAGGTAAATAATAGACAGAGCATGAAGTTAGGGAGATGAGGTGCCTTAAAACGACATTAATTAGAAATAAGCCTTTGCATGCTGTTTGAGTTGTATCTGTGTAATCAGTCTGTTTAAGGACAAAGAAATTGACAAGAGGGGTCTTTTAAACCAAATTGAGGGTATTGGGCCAGAGTGTGGATTTGTGTCTGCTTCATTAGCTAAATACAAGCAGGAGAACAGCTCAGTTCTGCAGCTTTCTCTGTGTTTCAGAAATCACAGGTCTCCCACCTATGCATCTGGAATTCCTGGCCCTGCCTCTTCCAGCTCACCAAGCTGCTGAAAGAAATGGCATGCTTATGCATGCATTCATTTCCCTAAAACTTAGTAGAAAAGAATGCTTTACCCACAGAAGATATTTTCACATGTAGTGGGTAATTGCTGCTAATTAGCATGTTTCCAGACTCGAGGGATACTAGAATGAGCTGCCTCAAGGGACTCTACTAAGAAGTGCCACAGGGGCAGGGTACTCTGCTTTGGCTCATTTCCCTTTCTAAAAGAGTCATTTAAACCCCAAGTCCCCTGTGCTAATAATGTGATGATGCTGCAGGGCTGCCTGTCTCTGTTGGCAGCCTCTGTAGCGGACAGCAGTGATGTTGCCAGACCTGTTACTTGCTATGAGAGGGACTGGAGTTGGGAAAAAGCCACCTCTCCTGCTGTAATGGCAGTTGCTCTGTGCACAAAAGCACATGTGAAATACACTGTTCATGTGAGACTTCACTGCAAAATCCCTGTGCATTCAGTTGATCTAATGCTTAGTCTTCAGAAATTATGAAAACAAGCCTCTTTGCTTCTTTTTTTCCTGAGTTATATAAATAAAGAAAAGACAAAGCTTTTATCCTAAAACCAAAGGATTCATTAAGAACAATCTGGACAGCAAGTGTGAAGCTTAGTAAAGCTCCCTGGTTTGCTGACAGGTGAGCACTAAATTTATTACAGCACTGCACCCCATTTTCTCAAATGATGGGCTCCAGGATGTGTCATTTGCTGTCATCCAGGTTGTTCGCTGGAAATATGATGTACATAACAGAGTCAGTTACTCTTCCTACCACCTTTCTACCTGTCCCACTGTGGTGGGGCAAGGGCTTGCTGTGCTGGGTCACATCATGCATTCTCCAAATGCCAACACTAGATGGTGTCCCTAACCTTCCCGAAAGAACACTGTCTGCTCGCAGCTTGGAAATCTCAGAAACGGTTAAAACAGTGGAGTGGTGTGGTGTGATGTGACGTGACGTGACGTGACGCGATGTGATGTGTGTGTGTGTGTGTGTGTCTGTGTCTGTGTTTTAATCCCCACACGTCCTTGGTTAATGACACGTGAAACAATTTTCTCTGTTAGCCCCTGGTAACAATTATTTTAAGCAGGCACATGCTTTTCCTTTCCTGTTTTCCTCAAACACCCACACGGAACTGGAGGCAAGTTGATCTGGGGGCACGTTGATGGTATTTCCAGAAGACAGGACAGATGTTAATAGTTCTGGTCCCAATCAAGTGAGCACTCCTCCTGTGAGGGGCAGCTCTCCTAATGCAAATTGCCTCCTTGAATTTCACGACAGTATTTGCAAGCATGTACCTTTGCCAGGTTGGGGTCTGCATGTCCAAGAATGTCTCTTTAATATGATATTTCCTGTGCACTATGCTGAATCTAATCACAATACACACTTAAGCTTTGACTCTGACCATACCCGAGGAAAACATACGTAACTTCATCTGTGAGAGCAAAAAACACAGGCATGCTTGTGTCTGCAAAATTGTGGGGAAAATGAAGGATTTTTCATGCTGTTTTTTTTAGTTCTTGTGGTGTTTTCGGTGGGGTTTTTTTCACATTCAGCAAGAAGAGTGGATATTGCTGGTAGACATGCAGCTTACAGTGTGACTAAATGAGGAATAAGTACTGAGCTTGCACTCTTGTTGCACCTTCCCTGAGGGTGCAGCATCTTTTAAAGAGGAGCTAGCTCAGTCTTAAACACTTGCAAAAATACATCCCTTGTAACTCAAGGCACCCACCCGGACCTGTAAAATCAACCGACTGATTTCCTTGTATATCCAGTGAGCTGGGGAAATCGGGCATTTCCAGCAGGTGATCTTGAGGCTTAACTCCTCTGAGTACAAGGGGGGAATCCCAGAGAGAGAAGTTTCCATTTGCTGGCAGGAAGTAATTCTGTGGGCGTGAAAACCAAGGTGAAATTACTGCCACTCACCTGATTACTCATCACGGGATGTATTTGTTATTGATGTTAGGATTTACTTTCTGTTGTTACAGTGGAACTGTAATAGGTGTTGCCTTGTGGCCATATATTTCAGATTTTTTGCGAGATGTATTGTACTGAAAGGTTTTCTTCAAGACTTACATCCTGCAAAAGGGACAGTGTGACATAATATCTTTTCTTCCTATTTGTCAATTTCTAGAGAAAGAAAATGATGGTTTCAGGTTCTCATGATTGATTTGGAAGGCCTCTTAACGTTTGAAAGGTGCGAGCTGGCAGCTGATGTACAGTGAATCCTATACTGTTTCCTGTCCCCTTGTACCCTCATCCCTGCCAAGTGGACCCCTGCCACCTCCTGCAGCACCCTACAAGCTCTCATCCCAAGATCAGCCCCTGACTACCCTGTGAGTCTGGCTGGTTCATCTAGGAGCTCTCTCTGCTGGCTGCACAGCCCTGAGGGAAGCGAGGGGAAAGGAAAGAGAGATATTAAAGCACAAGTAGGTCCTGAGCAGTGGCTCACTATCACCAGCACAGTAGGTGGCACATTTGCACTTTCTTTAGCATCTTCTGGGGTATTTCTGTAGTTGTGAACTGCAGGGCAACATCTGATGACTGTACAGTGGTGGGGCTGGGTGACACCTCTGGACGAGAAGCTTGAGTCGTGCCTCCTGTGCTGACGAAACACAACAGTCAGCAGACAGCCCGGGTTTATTTTGACTCAGATTTTGCCCCTGATCACAGCTTGCGCTGGCTGGCGCGCTGAGGGCTCCCTCTCCTGTCCCCACCCACACCTCCCACATGCCTGCACCGGGTGCTTCAAAGGATGGCTAATTCCCCGAATTAACGAATGCTTGTGGTCATGGCGTGTTCCAAAAGGTGAGCTGTGCTGAGGTCAGGAGCTGATTTCAACACTCTTGCGGCTCACGCAGGTTCGTACTTGCTGCTCCAGGGTTAAACTCCATTTGTGAGCACTACTGGCATGAGATAATTGTTCTGGACCTCAAGGGAAGATGAAGTAACTGCTGTAAGGAGAGGAGACTTAACAGGCTGTGCAGCTGTTTCCCTTGACAGCGTTCACTGCTCATATTAACAGCTGCAGTCACCTTATATCTCCAAGGACAAAGACACAGTGAGCTTTAGGGTTAGATTTTTGGGAAGAGAGAAAGGCAAACCTGGGTACTTTATTTCAGTTTTAGAAGGTGGAGTCAGATTAAGGTTGGGAAAGCAATGCAATTTGATTGTAGCCTACCTAGGATTAGAAGGTGTTGACGTCTTGTTGGAGGAGGTGACTATCCTAAGATCTTGGTAGGGACTGGCTGCTGCCTTTGGAGAGGGAAGGCATGAAGGAAAGAGGAAAGTGGGGTCTACTTACATTTCCTACCAAAAAGCTGTTTCCTTACTTATTGCTCTCTCCTCCAATTGAGTAGGCATGGTAGATAAACTCTACGGCTGGGATTAGAGCCTGGGTTGTTAAAGTGCTCTAAAAAGTGGAGGCAACCCTAATTCAGGACTCCCTCCAGTTAAGATCACCAAGCAATGGTCTGACCTGGACTGAAACAGCTCAATGTAGGTGAGCTATTTCTCCTTTGAAAGGGAGGACTATGGGGAGACACAAGAAAGGACTGGAAGGTATCCTGGTGATGGTGGTATGGTGTGAGCAGGGGGGCCATGTACCTCTTATGGCTTGTGACAAACCACCGTGTTGCTTTCTGAGTTGACATGATGGTTAACCTTAGGGTAGGTTTAGAGTTTAGGAACAGGAAAGACATGGAGATAGGGTATTATGTGTTTCAAAACTGGACCCAGATGATTTTAGGAGTGGCACCAAAAAAGATCTTTGGGACATTCTCTGGGCTGGGCCAACTCAGCAGGTTGCTTTTGTCAAAGCTGAATTTAAGTTAGCATTGGACATCGATGAGAGAGGTCTGTGCTGTGGTCAAAAGGGACAAGCAGCTGTTTTTAATGCCTGTTGCCTAGAAAAGCTTGCTGGCTGCTGTTTCTTTGTGCAGTTGATGGTTACACTTGGGACAAACTCTTATGCTGAGGATTTGTTAAAGGAAAAAATATGAAACTAGTGCAGGAGTGTGTCTTAGATGTCGCCAGGCTGCTTGGGGCTGGTTTGGTTTTTTTTTTTTTTGATCTGTAACCACCATTCTTTTGATAACAAGTGAGTGCAAAACTCTTGCTGTTAGAGGGTTTCACTGGGAAACTACTTGGGAGTTTTACTGCTACACACAATTTTTCTCTCTTTACCTATTACTTTTCTGCTTATTTCATGGGGCTGATAGACATTATTATGACAGTGGAAATGTCCGGTCATAAGCACATGCATTAATCACCTTGTTAGGAGTACCACATGTGAAAGACATGCACTGGTGGGTGTAAGTTACATCATGTAACATTGACCACCCAGTCTTTCAATTTTTTACTTTTGTAAGTCGTTAGAACACCTGCACATGTTAAGTTTGTCATACTTTCAAAAATAGTGTTATAATTTGATTACTAGAAATTAATTATCACATTAATTGACCATGATGTTGTCAATTTTAGCATCAATATGTTGTAATTAGAGTTGCTTGAAAAAAATAGGAATAGTTTGAATGTTGGTTTTGGTTTGTTGTTTTTGTTGGTTTTTTTGATTGATGAAATATCTTAACAGACTTAAAGCATGTTTTGCTAAATTGTGTATGCAGGCTGTGATTTGAGGAATTCTAAAATAAGGTTTTGGTTTATAAATAATTCAGAGCATGAATGACTCTTCTGCATGAAAAATGGGAAACTTAATGTCATGCAAGGAATATTGTTTGTGCAACCACTTACAATAGATCATTTTGTGAACAAAGACCAAGAAGGAAAAATAGTAACTGACTTTGAGGCTGTAAAACATAACAACAACATTTGGTTCCTTTGCTCAAGAGAGTGGAGGCACTATGTCTTCCCTGGTATTCTGACACTGAAATTGTAAGCTCCTCACTTCTTTTAGTAATGGGGCTCAAAGAAGTGCTTTAGGTATATTTGCAAAATGGGTCTCTTCTGGTGTGCTGAAAATTTCCCCATATATTCCCCTCACAACCCAGGGAAATGCAGTTCCAAGATCAAGTTACTGAAATTAACTTCACTCTTGTCTTTTGAACTCTTGGGTTGCTCTTTGTGGTTCTGTGCAAGTCCACAAAGACGAGTTTATCAGCATGGACAAACCAAAATAATGAATGAAATGTTCCTAGTTATATATTCCTCTGTGGAGCCAGCAGTAGTGTCCTTGTTTTTTGTTGAGTGAGACAAATGTAAGCAGGATTTACACCAATTTTCTGTCACGTAAGTCTGCATTTTTGCAGATTTGGCTTATTGACATGTGGGTAAACAACAGAGGATAGATGTACATTCTAAAAAATCATCAAAGACTAATCAGAAAATGTGCATGTGTATAGCTCTCTAAATGCAACCATGCAAAAATGAATGACTCCTTTAAAGGCCTGAAAGGCCTTACCATCTGAATTTCCAAGAGTTAGATGAACAAAGCCCCATCCAGCCTGGCCTTAAACACTTCCAGGGATGGGNAAATTACTTAAATACAATTAATATTTTTTTCACTGTAAGGGTAATTTGGCACTGGAGCAGATTTCCCATCTCTGGGACAGGGCATCTTTATCCTTGGAAGTATTCAAAACCTGAGTGGAAACAGGCTTGGACAACCTGTGCTGGTTGACCCTGTTTTGAGCAGGGTACCAGACTAGGCAATTTCTGGAGGTGTCCCCAGCTTCAGCAGTTCTGTTATTCTGTGAAATACCTTTCCACACAGAATAACCTTGATGACTTTAGATTGACCACAGTGACAAAAAAGAGGAATACCCAATACACTAACAGTAAACTGTCAAGTAAATTTAAAACCTAAAAAAATTAAAAATGTATGACTATGGTTTTAAGACCACAGAAGTCAGAAGTCTGTTTTGAGAGTTCAACATGTACTCCATCTGTTTCTATATTAGTTTGCAAATCTGGACTTTGGTTCCTTGATCTCTTGGTTTATTTTGAAAAACATCCTTCAAAACTGCTCTTTTCCTGGAATTGCATGGGCATTGAGCTTTACAATGAAGTTCTGCTCTGAACGACAGTGCACATTTTTCAGGCATGCTCTAATGGCTTGGTGGGCAGCCCACAAGCACAAAATGCTACTTGATCCAACCCTAACTCTGACAAAAAACATTTAATCCCACGCTACTTTATCACCTGATGTTGTGACATTTCAAATGATTAGCTGATTACTTTGGGCTTTGTAATTTGTTGAGAATAGCTTTTACAGTCACAAGCTCAGCCAAAAGGGGCAGATTTATTGTATTTCAACATTTTATTCTAGATGAGTGTTCTCAGAAAAGTAACAAACTGTCTCCTTAATTTCATTTTCCATTAAAAACTCAATGATGTATCCTCAGCACATTAATAACTGTTGTAATTACAGAATTACAAAGTGAGAAGGTATTTTCCCATGTACAATTATGTCTTTGTGTGATTTACTGAGAGCTCTGCGCAATGATGGCATGGATTCCAAGTTTAAAGTATTTATGCTGGCTGGAAAATGGCTCCCAACATTTTTTAGGGCTGTTAGAGGTATCATATTTGAAGAGTATGGAATGGTCTTCAGTGCCATGGAATACATACTCATCAGCTGTTTCGGTATGAGCAACAATGAACTTCAAACATTAAAATTTTAGAAATATTTCCTTGTTCAATTTAAGTTCCCAGTGGAGAAAGGTCCATCCCCTGTGGGCAGGCATGTCCTCAGGGAGAACATTTGCCAAAGGACACAGGTGTGCTCCTGGCCGTCACCCCTGGTGAGACATGGGCAACCAGTCGCTGCACTGTGGGAGCAGGACAGCGTGGGAACCGCCACCTTGTCTTCCCTCCCAGTTCTTTCAGATCTTCTGTGCTCACAGCTCATTTCTTGGCTTGTTTTCTTGCAGGGAGTATCTTTCCTAGTAGATGCATTAAAGTCAGTTGTGTACAAGCCAGTGAGACCAGCAGATATTGTTAGTTTCCTAGTTTCCAAATCGTATGTTTCCATGACGTGTCACAGATTTCTGCCCAGCAGACCACTGTGAACAGGAATTAAATGATTAACTATTTCTGAAATGCACCAGTGACAACAATTGGGTTACCAAGTACAATTCAATGTTGACAAAACCATAATTCCACCTGTTTTAATAGACTGCCATTCCGTTTTTCACAGGGAAGTTAACTTTCATGCTGTGGCATTTCCTTTGGCCACCTTTTAGTGATTAGACAGTAGGATCACATGTGGGGATTCAGAAAATGTGAGAAATTGATGTTCATTTAATGAGAACTCTGTGTTTGTGTTTACAGAAAGAAATTTTATCAGAGGATAACAACATTGGCTCTCAGGGTAATAGATCACGGTGCTGGTCCCCGCTGAAGGACTCTGCTTCTCAGCTTGCTGCTTGGGCTGCAGGTCAGGGGTACACCCACTGAGGTCAGTAGTGTCACATCAGTAGAAAGGTAGCCTGAGAGGACAGTGAGAAGCTAAAGGACTTGTCAGACCCATGTGAGTCCTCCTGCACCTAGTCCACTGACTCATTTGTGCCTTCCAGTTTGACTACCTTACGGTTTTAGGCACAGATGCTGAGACAACAGTTCCCACTCTTCCAGAAGTTCTTGAGTCTGAATAAATCACAAATCCTGATGTCAGCTCTGGACATAATTGAGATTTTTCCCTTGCACTTTGAAAATAAAACCTGTTACTATCCTGTGATTCGTATTGAAGGCAGAAGTTAGCTACTCAGGATAATGGCTGAAGGCATAACCACCCAGATTTTAGTAACATAGCATGCAGTTAAGTTCGGTTTCTGATTCAGGTCACTAGCCAATAATCAGCTAATAAATTAGTGTCTGCTTAACTGTATTATATAGAATCATAGTATGGTTAAAGTTGGAAGGGACCTTAAAGACCATTAAGTGCCAAGTCCCCTGCCATGGGCAGGGACACAGATATGGCTACTGTTGTTATTTTAAAATATGATTAATCTTTGTTTTCCATAAATCTGCTGATAGTTTCTGGCAAGAACAGGGTAATATTATCATTTCCTAGGACAAGTCCCCTTAATATCTGAGTTTGCTGGGTTTGAAGGTACCCTAGGATGAAAAGCATTGCGCAGTTTGGATGAACTGTCTCCAACTAAGGCATAAATCAGAGAATGGAAAAGGTTAGGGGGAAATTGTGTGTGGATTAAAGGAAAAGGATTTAAGAAGATTTAGGAGTGGCTGAGGTGACTCGGTTTGTTTAGCTTGGAGAAGGCTGAGGGGCGACCCCACGACAGCCCACAACCTCCTCAAGGTGGGCAGGAGAGGGGGAGGTGCTGATCTCCTCTCTCTGATGACTAGTGACAGGACATGAGGAAATGGAATGAAGCTGCATCAGGAGAAGATATGACTGGACACCTGAGAAAGGTTCTTTACTGAGAGGATCACTGGAAGAGGATCCCCAGGCAACTGGTCCCAGCACCATACCTTTCAAAGTTCAAGGAGCATCTGGACAACACTCTTAGTCATATGGTTTAGTTTTAGCTAGTCCTGCAAGGATCCAGGAGTTCAACTCAACTATCCTTAGCAGTCCCTTCCAACTTGAGATATTCTGTGATTCTAAGGGAAAAAACCCTATTATTGTAATCTGTGGATTGGAATTAAGAATTTCCCGTAAAAGTTGGAAATTTAATTGGATTCCTTTCTTTCATACCACTGTAAGAGGAAAACTATATTCTGAGACTAAAACAGCTGTGGTGTGCATAAATCACTGAGTTGAACATAATGTCATGAATTTCACAGTTCAGGGTGTAGTACTAAAATTGAAGGTCCATCATGTTGTTATCATTTGACCAGCTTTCATCCAGTTTTGAATATTTCACAGTAGACTGAGGATGTTTGATCTTGGACAAGAAAAAGTCTTTTGACCTTCACATGGAAGTGAAAAATATTTTTTCCCATTTGCATAATGAAAGAGGCTGACTACACTGACAGCTGCAACTTTCTGCTTCCAGTTTCTTGTGTCAGAAGCTGTACAGTCTGGTCTTGCTGTAATGCCAAAGCTGTGTCCTTCCTATAAGCCACTAAATTCAAATTATCCAATTACTTTATTCCAGGATACAAGTCAGAAAATGGAGGAAACCCAGGGATTTTCTTGAACTCTGCAATCAAATCAAGTCATTATTGATTTTAAAGTATTTATAAATTAAATATGTAGTGGAGAAGAGTTAGGTGTCATGCTGCTTTTTTTTTTTTTAAGTAGGGCTATATAAGAAAGCAATTATGTAGTTAATAATATAATTGCCAACATTTATTTATTTTTTGACTTAGTAACAATAGAAACATCTTGACTTTTCTGGAACCGTTGATGTTTGAGCAAGCATGTAGTATGCTTGCTCATCGTAAGCATTTTCCATTCATTCAAAGATGAACCCAAAGGAGGCTTAGCCAGACACAGTTGTGTTTATACACCAACAAACACACTGACATGAATAGTCTCACTGTGAAGTGTTGAGAAGGGTGGCAAAGCTCCCACTGACCTCTATAGCAGCAGCTTCTACCCACTGAATCCAACTGGATTGTTGTGTGAACTCCAATTTGGCACAAAGAAAACAGTGGCTGCACATACCTGTAATGGTTGTGGCACCCCAAATGCGTGTTTGTTGGCTGAGTATCTGACTTACCTATGGTGTCTGTAAGAACCAAGTATTCACATGGGTGCAGGTGGGCTTCAGTGTCATGAAAACGCCTGATCTGCAAGAAATTTAGCATAAATGCACCTGTGTGGTAAGCAAGTCTGTGCAACAGGAACACCAGCCTGAGAGTTGAAAGTAAGACAGCCTATATATCAGGATTTACTTAACAAATTGAGCACCTATCAAGTTTCATTTCTTCACGTCTCTCATTAACATGCACTGTAAGAGGAGATATAACACTTTCTAGACATACTCATGTCCTTAGATTGAAAATAGCTCACAATTCTTACAATAATTCAAATCTTTATTAAAACAAGAAAGAAGGTTGTAGCATGGAAATATTGCAGGCCGTTCCTGCCAGAGTGATTTTCCTAGGTGGAAGGTGATAGATGGGGAAATAATTTGTTTTTTTTTCAGCAGATGCTTTCCCTCAAAGACACTGGGATGTAGGTCCCACTGTACACGTCTTTGAGAAATTAGCAAACAGGGCATTCTCTTCCTAAAGTCTACTACAGCTAACCATGAGGTTAGCAGCAAATCTTGCCCAGTGTGTTGTCGGAAGCTTGGTTTTGTTGTTCATCTGCAAGTCAGACATTATACACTTATTTTTACATTTTTGCAGTAGGCTTTGTGGCCAATCAAGCCTGTAAGCTCTCTAATGAACATTTATCAACTGAATATAAATGCTTCTTGCTACCTGTGGGATATGTGTGCACTGAATAACTTGGGGAATGCACAAAACTATTCAAGAGATTTGCTTTCCAGTATGAGCCTTGTAATGACAAAGTAGATAACAGAACAATTGAGATAATGAAGATTTTGGGTCCTTCAATTACTGTCAGACATGAATACCTGGTATTCTATTGCACCACCTTTCAGATTTAAAAAATACATTGGAACAAGGGCTTCTACAGTATTTTGGAGGAGAAGACTGTGCGGTATCAAACAAATGTTGAAAAACAGAACTGAAGCATCATATGAGTTGGTTGACAGAGAAGCTTTAGAAGACTCGTGAAAAATAAATGTAGCTCCCAGATGGACAGAGTTTTTTGGCGAGGGGATTAAGTGCACGCTTAGTAAGTTTGCAGGCAACACCAAATTAGGTGGGAATGTTGATCTGCTTGAGGGTAGGAGGGCTCTACAGAAGGACTTGGACAGGTTAGACCAATGGGCCAAGGCCAATTGTATGAGGTTCAATAAGGCCAAATACTGGGTCCTGCGTTTTGGTCTCAACAACCCCGTGCAGTGCTACAGGCTTGGGAAAGAGTGGCTGGAGCTGCCCAGCAGAAAAGGATCTGGGGTTGCTGGTGGACAGCCATCTTAACATGAGCCAGCAGTGTGCCTGGGTAGCCAAGAAGGCCAACAGTATCCTGGCTTGTGTCAGGAACAGCATGGCCAGCAGGAGCAGGGAACTGGTTGTGCCTCTGTACTCAGCACTGGTGAGGCCTCACCTCCAATACTTTGCTCAGTTCTGGGCCCCTCACTACAAGAAGGACATCAAAGTACTGAAACATGCACAGGGGAGAGCCACCAAGCTGGTGAGGGGTCCAGAGAACAAGTCATATGAGAAGAGGCTGAGGGAACTGGGCACGTTTAGTTTGGAAACGAGGAGGCTGAGGGGAGACCTCATTGGCCTCTACAGCTACCTGAAAGGAGGCTGTAGAGAGGTGGGTGTTGGCCTCTTCTCCCAAGTGAATAATTACAGGACCAGAGGAAATGGTCTGAAGTTCCGGCAGGGGAGGTTCAGATTAGGTATTAAGAAGAATTACTTACCTGAAAGAGTGGTCAGGCACTGGAGGGAGGTGGTGCCCTCCATCTGGGCAGGACAGGGAGGTAGTAGAGTCACCATCCCTGGAGGTATTCAAGAAATGTGTAGATGTGCACTTCAGGTTATGATCTAGTAGCCAAGGTTGTAGGGGTTTTTCGTCTGTGTATGGTTGGACTTTGTGATCTCAGAGGTCCTTTGCAACCAAGACAATTCTGTGATTCTGTGAATATTGCTGCTGGCAGCACTCACAAAATCTGACCCGTAGGCCACCACCATTAATGACAGTGGTCAGCACCTGTGATCCTCCCTCTGTTTTTTATATATTAAACTCCCAGGTTTGGGTGTACCTTCTGCCTTATGGTAACAGGACAAAAAGGGCTTTAGAAAAAATATATTGGAATGAAAAATTACATTAGTTTCACAGGGGAGTGCTGGGACCTAATATTAGAGGAGATTCAGGTCTTCATCAAATGAAGACTTTCCTGCAGCCAAGGAGAAAAGATGGCAACAAGGCTCGTTCCTCTGTAATGAAGCTAATTACGAGCTGTGCTGAGTTCCTGACGTAGTATAGGCAAAGATAATTTAAATAATTTTTTTTTCCATTTCTCATACTTTGCCTTGTCAATCTCAAAAATAAGTTCTAGCATAATTTTATGGGTTTTTTTAGAAGTTTGCATAGTGCCTTCCCGTACTTCTGTGAATGATGATCTTCAGAAAAGAGAAGCACTTTTTTTAAGGTGGAAAAAGCAATATTAAATTACAGAGATCACGTTTTCTCCAATGAAACAACATGCCAAACACCACTTTCAAAGGGTGTTGGCATCTCTTATAAGTTAGCCTGAGGTGAGTCTCAACAGGATCAAATGGAGTTGTTGCCAAGGAAGGAAAACAACAGTATTTGTTTAACTACTGTTCCGGAGCCTTGGCAGGTGGAGGCTGCCGGAGAGACATTAGATGCTGTGGCGATGCTCCTAACCCAGGTGCTGCAGCTTATTTTGAAGCACACCCACGCACTCCGCAGTAATGAAAGGATTAGGGATGAAAGGGATTGTAATCCTCTTCAAGTGTTGTCCCCCATCAAAAACTTTAAGCTTTTCTCCTGCCGTGACGGAATCTAGCATCTGGTCTCACACAACATTAATTACTACTTAATGATAACATATAATTAATTACTCTTTGCATAGTGGACAGTTACTGAGGAACCTATAACAATGGGTACTTTTAAAGATCACCTTCGATTATTCTGGAGAAACAAAACTATGCTCAAGAGAGCTGCAAGTCTTGATCACCAGAGGGAGTAAGAGCATAACTTAATAAAACATTTTTCACTAAAGCCTTGCACACAAAACATGAGGGACTTACTTAATTTTGTATTAGTATTCTCTGTTAATGTTTCTTAACTACTCCTCGTACATATAATACTATGCATTCAGGACCACTGATGAGCTCTTTTGGTACTCCATGCTTAAGAAGCACTTACTCCTGCGTACTTCACTTTTATCAGCATTAGGCATGGAAAGCCTAAGCAGATTCTGTGCACCTTGCAAACAGCCAAGGATGCTTTGAGGAATGGAGGACACCTGAAGAGCTAGGTGGGGATGCATGAAAGAGCCAGGTTAGGGAATGGGATCTTACAGGACCTTACCTGCTGCCAGATCGCCTTGTCCCACCACAGTCCTGCTCACGCTTTGAGCTACTCTAGTCCTTAATCAGAGGCATCAGCCTGCAACCAGCCTTTCTGCAAAAGACTACCATGATGTAAAGAAGGCCTTTGAAATTCCTGAGTTTTCCTGTTAATATCCTCTTATTTACAGAAGGGAAATGCAATTACTCATGGAAGATCCTCTACCCTTGCCCACCCCGTCGCTGCAATCCAGAGCTGCTCTGGTTCATGCTGTTTGGTGTCAGGTTTGGGTGAGGAGCGACAAGAAACACTTTTGCAAACCTCCCTAGTGGACATTATAACCCAATATGTTGTTTGGGCTATCAGAGAGGGAAAAACAGCTGCCTTCTTTTCCTCAGTCTCTCTCCAGAGGAAAATAGAAGTTTCTGTGTACTGTGACACAGATCATAAGCTGAAACAAGAGACAGTGCACATTATCTCCAGTAATGTAAAAATAACAGTCCTAGAGAAAATATGACCACCTTCTCTTAACTGTCCATTGACTTGCAGGATTAAAATATGGGGGAACAATTGTATTTTGTTTTACACTGAAATTTATTTAAAACATTGTGATGAAAATTGAAGGATTTGGGTTCAGATGAAAGAAAATTCTACAGAATAAAGCTGTGGAAAATTCTGCTGAGATACCTGCGAGTATCTCAAATTCTAAACTGTGGGCCCTTTATCTGTATGTCTGACAACAAAATTTGACCTGGAATGCAAGCACTACTTTGAGGTTCATGCCAGCAGTGTGCAGACAGTCTTGTGAAGTTTTCAGCCTGGAGAGAGAATTCATGGATCCAGTGCAGAACTGGACATCTGTAGGATAATTAAATTCTCAGAAATGGCGATATTTGAGGCAGATGCAAATTTTGGAAGATATTCAAATGTCATGCTTCAGATCTGTCTAATCTGTGGCAGTTAGAGATCTGGACGGGTGACAGAGCTGTCTAACGTGAGGGGTTTGGTTTGGTTTGGCTTGGTTTGTTTTGGTTTGGTTTGCGTTGGATTGGGTTGGGTTGGGTTGGGTTGGGTTTTTTTATGAAACGTACTTAACGCACTTGTAAAGCAGCCTCTGACAGCACAGTTTATTTTTTTTTCATTGTGAAGGTGACAAAATTCAGACTGATGTACCCTGCCAAGAACCCTTGAGTTGGCTCAGCTCAGATACACCAGAATGTAACTATACGAACACTTGGGCAACCTGGGGCTACAATACAATTGTGTACATTGCACTTCATTATACCCACAGGACAGGTGTAATTATGCAAACAGATGCGACTGGGAAAAGAACTGACTGAGAATGAATAAACTCAGACAAGCCTCCAAACTGTTACCATTAGGGGGTATATTTATACAGACCTGAACGATGGCACTTGGTGGTAAAATTCATCATGTCTGTGTCTGCTCTGCTGAAATGGTTTAGGACTCATTAAGGAAATTAGGAATCATTAAGGAAACCAAACACAAGTTTATATTTCTGGTCCAAACTGTGCAAGTATTTATTTTAAAGATCTTTCGTGATAGAAAACAGGTTACAAAAATCTGAAAATCACGTGGAGTGATTTTATAGACTGGCACATGTCTGAGTAATGACCAGCAGACATAGCTCCTTGCACTGCCAAGTTCCAAATGCAGTAAATTGAGTTCCACATTGGGGGGAAAAAAAATCATTCTCCAGAAGGAATAATATGTAGTTGTGTAGAAATGTTACAGACACTTTATTTTCTTTTCAGAAAACTATTTCTTCCTTCCTTGGTGAATACTAAGGTGTACCTTTCATACGCCATTCAGTACCGGTGTAGAATTTAAAGTTCAGTGTTGCCTTTGCTACCATCTAGTTCAAAATAAATATAAGTGGTATTTATTTGCTAGACTTTGGTGGATGTGTACAAAAGTACTTAGGATATAAACAGTTTCTCAAATGGCCTCAGTAATCCATGCCTTAGTGTGATTGTATGAGCTTCATATGTATATACTAGAACAGAGATGAACTAATAATAGAACTAATAATACCTAATGAACTTGACAGATAATGACGAAAATGATGAAATGCTGAGTTTTCTCACTTTTTGGCTTTAGAGAGGAAGAAAGTGAAGCATAAAGCTTAAAGTTCCACCCTCAACCCCATCTTTTTAATAGGAAAAGATATTTGCCATTCCTTTTTAAAAAGGCTTTAGGCAACTCCCTGCAGTTTGGGGACCTAGGAAGACGTAGTCAGACACACAATGAATTCTGCCATATAATGTCATTGCTTACAGGGCAATTTAAGTCAACTGTCTCTACAAAACACAAACTCACTTCTCCATCTACAGCAGGGATGGTACTATTTCCTAGCTTCCTGATCACCAGAATGCAGAGAGTTGCTGATGCATAATTAATAGTTCTGTACAATCTTAACTGTGAATAATGGTTTAGTCCTTTCTTCTTGCTAGATCCCATAGCTGATCGTTAAGCCATCAGATTGTTCCTTTAGGTCTGAAGTCAGTTTTAACAAGATGTGTCACAAGATTTTTGGCTTTAATGTGGTGGTGTTTTAAACCAGCAGCTCTACTCTGTTACTGGCTGCACATCAGGAGGTATCTAGAGATTTCCCAGAGAATTCCTATGGGCCCAAAGGAGGTCTGTTCCCTACCATGGGTTCTTGGTCAAGGAAAAGGAAAATCTTTGTGGAGCACATGTTCTCTGGGTCCTTTTGTTGCACTAGTATTTCATACTTGCCTAGGATCAAGGATCTAAGCTGGATGATCTTTTCTCTCCCTTCCTATACTGTGTTGTCAGAAAAAGTCCATGCTTGACGTAAGTCTGCTGCTAATCATTAGCCTCAGTAGCTCTCAAACATTTACTGTGAGGTAACACAGTCTCTGGCCACTGTAAACAGATTTATCAGCTGTGAGTCCCAGCCCCCATTTTATCCTTGGGTATGGAAATACTGGAAGAATTGCAAACCAGAAAAAAAATTGAAGGCAAACTAAAGTCCAACCTGACAACACTTTGCCATTTGCTGGGAATTTTTCATTATAGATGTCAAAGCTTACCATAGGTTGGCTGAATTTTGTTCTTAGGTAAGAGCAGTTTGGAGGTGCTACTTTCACTGTGCAGTGACAAAGTGCAGTTTGTAAATAGCAGATTGATTCCTGTAGATCCCAGAGGTGCAGCATATGGTTTACAAGAGAAAAAGGCATACTTTTTGGCAGTGAAAGGCTGCTTGCCATTTAGCCAGCATTTAATTTGTAGGGGTAGGAAAAGTGGAAATCAGTTGTGGGATGGTTGGATTTGGCATCATGGCTGTGACCTGTGCTTTCTCACCTATTAGTGTTCCCTCCCAACGCCCACTTCCACCTTCTTTCCTGCTTTTGGTTCATAGAAATATTGTCTAGGCAGGCATGGGCAGGATCTATCTAATTTTTTCTATCCAGAAACTGGCATTTCATTTGGATACAGGTCTAACCCCCTGATTTGCTTTCCAGGTTTTGAAGAAGTGAGTAGAAGCAAACCCTATACTCAGCCACATAAAGTCAAATGTGTTGATGGGTCATGGAAGAAGAGATCAAAAAACAAGTACAAGGGTTTGCACTGAGGAATACCAGTTGCTAGACCTATGGTGGTTACACTGTCAAAGTTGTTCTTCCCTTCCTGTGTTGTTCTTCTGTGCTCTTGAACAGAGGAAGGAATTCCTGCTCGGTGGGTATAGCATGCAGCCAGATGGATATTCAAACTTGAAGTACTTTTCTAGATCAAAATGACATGCTCACTTCTAATCACTTAAGTAAGAGCAAATGCAGAGATCTGGCTCAAGTGTTTTCTTCCTGACACGGTTTCTTGGTACCGTAGGTATGACCCCTCCTCATGCAGAATGGGATACTGGATGCATTCCAAACCAACAAGGACAGCAGAATGCTAATAGCTACATCTGCTGCTGACAAAGGCACTGATATCTCTTCATGCAACTTTGTTGTGCTGTATGAATACTTGCTGTATGAATACTTTGGTAATGTCACCAAAATGATCCAAGTCAGAGGTATGGAATTTCAGAGCTATTACTTCAGAAACCTGTTTTGGCCTAGAAATGGATGTAAAGTGCTACCAAATGACACTTTGGAAATACTGTAGTAATATGTGCATTGCTGAGTGAAGTCAGATAAATGATTACAACAGACGTGACAAATTTGTTCTGTGAACTGAGTCCTTGATATCGTGTGATTTCTCTTCTGCCATGCAAATTAGCCATGCTGCACAGGGCTATTGAACCATTGAGTACCGATTCATCAAGTGGATCTTTATACATATAAGCAGAAGTATGGCTGGAAGAGCTGTAGTCAGAAATAGCACAAATTGTTCTGACTGTGACAATTTATAAATGATTGCTATGATGGAGTTTCATGTACTGCCTTGGCTTCTGAAGACCTTCCTCTGCCCAGTAGCTTATTCCCATCCCAGCTACTCACAGGTACCCAATACCTTCACATTTAGGTCTCTCACATATAAGGCAGGCAAGAAAAACTGAACCAAAACCAAACAAACTCCAGTTTCTGTCTTGGCTTGTCTAAAGCAGTCTGTGAAGACTTCAGTCTTGAATCCTGGTGACTTTACAATTTGGCCACTAGAGGGGAAGGAAGAGCCACACCAAAACACAGCTTCTGGACAGTGCCTGGTCCAAAATGTTTGGTCCAAAAACATTTCTGTTTGGTCCAAAATGTCACTGGACATTTTGCATTCCTAAATGTCATACAACTGCCTACATCTTGCAAGGGTGCATCTGCAATACTTTGTTAGGTCACCCAAGCAGTTAACTTCACAATTTGACGGGAATTGGTTTCCATTGTACTTAGTGCTCTGCTTTCGGGGTTTGTGTCCTGTGGTCTCTGGAGCCTGCTTTCCAAATGGTGATCTTCCCAGAGCAGCAGAGATACTTCTGCTATAGGCAGTCTCATATGACTTAGCCTTCCCAAGGACTTAAAAGCATAATGACCGAAAGGGGCTGCAGTCGGGTAGAGGGGAGGAAGGAACAGATGGCAGAAATGCTGTCCATTGTGTAGTCTCATTCTAGCCCTGTATTCTTAACCTGACAGACGTACCGCATTCTTGCTTTGGTATGAGTTGCTAGAACACGGCATGTTTCATTTATTTGCTTTTAAGTAATAGATTTGCAGATGTTACATATCCTGAGTCACATTTAGACAGACATTAGGGCTTCTCTTAATTTCACAATCATATTGATTTTCATTTCTTTATTAAAGACATGTGACCTGCAAATGAAGGAAAAGGTATCACGAGATTCCAGGAGGAAAGAAACAAGACCTAAGTTAGTGAAAGGGAAAAAAAAAATCACTTTCTGCATGAACAATGCAGAGCATATGCCTGCAGCACAGATGACATCAGAATTATAAATGTATGGCTCTGTATGAAAACCTAGACTCATGAACACCAGGGAAGTCAGCATTATTGAACTAACATCATTGATTACCAGTGTGGAAAGTACACTATTTTGTGCAAAATTGAACATAAAAAAATTCTGAGTATTACATATTGTATAGATACTGTAGAGATACAGTATATCAAGTATTCTTGATGATATCCAAGGTGTGTAAACACGTGATATGACAGGCATCATGTCAGTTTCCTGAACCCCCTTCTGCTAGGAATTGATGAATTTTGTAGAAAACCATGTAATCTTCAAAGATATAATCTACTAGCATAAGGGCTATATACTTACTTTTTCAATGAACATGAAACTGGAAGTCTTCCTGCAGCTGAGAGATTTTTTTTAACCATTTCTGTTGACTGAAAATCATCTACACAAAGTACTGACATCAGTTCACTGTTCAGGTCCACTGTTTATGGGCCAGTTTTCAGCTTGATAGGCAAGGCAAACCATAGTTTTACAAGAAAAGCCCTTTAATCTCTCAACATTACTTTGTTTTCTATTCTTTTGGTAGCTCACATTGCTTCCGTGTATCTCATGGGAACATGTACTCTTTCTGAAATTGAAGAATTTCTCTGTAGGCCCAATACTCTATACATGGAAAGTACTGATCATGGAAGAAAGCCTTTTCTGGGCACTTTGAGCCTTCTAGTTCTGAAATTTGTTCTTTTGAGCTGCTTCTATTTGTGCTACTCAGAAAAGTGCAGTTGTGATGTGACAAAGGACTTTAAGGCACAGCTGAGCATGACAGAGTGCTTGCCGTTAGGCAGTTCCCTTTTTAATTAAGAATTTTTTATTTTTTTTTATTCACTAGCTGTTTTTGGAACGTAGATGGAGTTCACCACTCCTCTGCACAGGGAAGGTCCACAAGCAAGGAGCTGGGAATAGCTCAGCCTTGTGAAAACCTAGTTATATTTCTTTTACAAATGACACAGATACCTAACACACATCTCGGACTCTTACTCCATTTTATGCTGCTGGCTTATCACCTATACCTGTGCAAACAGACCTGAAAGTTCAGACAACTCTTTTGAAGAAGAAGGTTTAGTTTGTACTCTGCAAATAATCCCTCACAAACTGAGATCTGTCATAGTTTAGCCTATTTATTTAGTGGAAGTTGTGTTTCCAGGAGGAACTAGCATTTTCAGCTCAAGTTGTACACATGCTTTCAAATTAAATTGTTAATTTTATTGAATCATTAATTATATATGCTACAAACAAAACTGTAACTCTTTTGTTAGTTACTTTTTGTACCACTCCAAAGTAATTGCGTCACCCATCATGGTCAGACAGTTGAAATCAGTGGGAAGCAGGAGTCTCTCAAGTTGTCTGTCAACTGCATGACTGGTATTTTTATGCCCAAGGCTCAAACAACACAAGCATGGTTTTTAGAGAAGCTAAATAAGTTCAAATACATATAAGATGGTGACTGGTGATACGTAGTAATTTTGGTTTTGATAAGCCCAGGGCTGGACCTTTACAGTGCCTGGTATTTAATAATGGGGGGGAAAAGAGCAATGAGCCATGGGGGCTGGAAGGTGAGCCTTCTGATTGACAGGACACACATTACCTCAGAAATGGTATTCGTGAGCGGAAAAAGAACAAGGAATGGTGTTTTTACTTATTAAGTGCTTCTGTCCTGTGGCGTTTCAGGAGTTGCATCACACTGTCCTAGGAGACGCGTTCAAGGAGCACTGCATAACAAAGCCTCACCAAAAAGCAATCCAGCTTGGTTGTTTTGAGAAAAAAAGCAAGATGCATTGCTAAAACACTGGTTGACAGCACGACTGGGGAATCACGATGAAGTACAAGACATTTGATAATCTACAGGTGATCAAAATCAAAAGCTTTGTAGTAGAGGACATTGAAACTGGGATACAAATGGACTTTAAGAAAAGAAAAAATACTAATTTTTCTTTGAAGACTTTTGATGAAGAAACATCCAGCTGAACTCTGCATTTGAGTGAGTCCATTATCCTACTGCACTAAGCTGAAAGAGCGGATGATTTATTTCCATGTAGAAAAAATTAATTTTCTTTATTCTGCCTGGTATGCTAGGCCCCTCATCAACACCTGGTTAAATTTAAAAAGGCTAATATGGCCACTAAAAAAAATTTGTTATCTAACGAAATGTTTCACTAGAATTTTTAATATAAGCACAGACAAACAAGTGCCTCAGCATCTACATCTTAATCCTTGCTGCTATGAAGAAGGTGGTCTGAAAAAACCTCCAAGTTGAATAACTTCAAGCATTTTTGTGTGAATCAGAATCTTCTTTGTTACTGGTAACTTCTGGCTGGATTGTACCTCCATGCAGACAATATCACTTATGCATACTAACACTTTAAGCACTACTTTTGTTACTTTTAAAGATTTTAAAAATTACCTTTAATGGTCTAGACAATTTGGTATTTAGAATCTTGAGAGAAAATTTCAAGTAACTTTTCTGTAAGGAAGATACTGCATCTTTTAAATATATCTTTAATAGAGAATGGTTCCACAATAGTCTGAGAAAAGCAGCAGGGCTTCACCTAGCCCTCTTGGAGGAGGCATCTTGTAGATTAAAATGGTAGCACTGTTTTCTTCTATCGCTGCATATTCATCAAGTTCTGTTGCTGGAGTGGCAGAATGGACACCTTTCTGTGTGTTCTCAACTGAACAAGCCCCAAGGGGAACAAGGCAATGCCCCATAAGGTGGGTGAAGGCTTAATTTAGATAGCGATCAGCATTTAACCTGGTGTCCCGTCTCATTAATTGTCATCTGAAATCTCTCAAGACCCTAATATTATTTCCGCAGATTTCCTGTCAGAGCTGATCTAAAATTCGAACAAAGTCTAGGCACTAGTGTTTAAATCCCTCCTCCACACCCAAATCCCAGACTTCTCTTAGAAAAACAGAAGTTGCTACAGACACAGTTATGAAACAGCTAAATTTTAAAGCACTTACTGATTCTACATATCTTCAATGACCTTAAACTTCAATATTTCTGGACCTAAGATCAAATATATTTCGCATTCACTTCATACATTTGATTGATAGTGTAGTGAGGTAAAAATACAGAAGAACTGTGTCTGAAATACCTGAACTCTGAAGAAAACAAACCACCTTAAACAGGAACCTATCTCGGAGTCCCCAAATTATTACACTACCTCAACGCTAGTCAACAAGACTTTTGGTATTCTTTTAAACAGTGTTATGCAGCATTAAAAGCAAAACAACTTTTTAAACACTGCTTCATGTTCCATCCCCATCCATGTCTTTTACAGTGAAAGCTCTATGCGCTGTACAGGAAGCCTTAATCTTAGTCCTACAGTAACTTACTCTGTGCTTAGTTCTCCTAGTGAATTCACTGTTCTTACAGCTGCTTCCAAAAAGGAAACACAAAACAATGGACAAAGATGATTCATAGTTGTATACTGCCTCCCCTTCAAAAATAATAGGTCTCAGCTTGTCCTCGTAAGAGATGCTCCAGTCCCTACAACATCCTAGTGGGCCTCTGTAGAGGAGCTCCACATGTTGTAATCAAGCAGGAATAGCCTACTCCAGTAAAAGTGCAATCTCCATCCCCTCCTTAAGCCTCCTGACTTTCTTCAGACCTATTTTCATTGGTTTTTTTTCCAGACACAGCTGGAGTGAACTGCACTAAAAATACATTAGAAGATTAGTTTGAAAGAATTTCTCCACTATGTTGTCATGGCAGTTGCTCTAAATAAAGTTAAGAGTAAGAACTGGTACAATAATCTTGTTAACAAAGATATTTGTTATCCCTGCAAATAGATTCATGTGGTATTGTCACTGACTTCACTGAATGCATTTGTGTACCCCCTGGCTGCTAACTGCCAAAAATATTGCTGACAAAGATCTTAAAGTTGTGTGAGATTGCCTCTTGAGGACATGAAACAAAGGGAAGTTCATCACAGCAGTGTTCTGTTGGATTACAGAAGACTGACAGTACATGACAGTATTTGTATTCATCCTGTCTCGTGCAGGTAATTCAAAGAAACAAGAATTAAAATGAGAAGCCAAAACTTGTATGACTGTGCTCCTACAGGGACAATGAGAAGAGTTTAAAGTCATACCTTGTTCTGCATCTCAGTACTGAGGATAACATGACAAAAAACACCAAACTTCTTGAAAATAAATTTAATTTTATGCATTAGAAATATTATCCCCAATAGGTCTGCCTTTCCACAAAGGCTTAGATTTTAAACAAAAAAGTTCACATTTTTTTAGAGTGAATAAACAGCTAAATAATCCATTTCAGTATTAGATTCAGATTCTGGTCAAGTGAGTAAGAAAGCAAGTAAATATCAGGTAATCAGGAAGAAAGAAAAATTATTTTTATACTGTCAGTTAATTTTTGGACCACTGATAGAGCACAGAGCTTAACTCCAAACTAAATGGACCAAATATATGAAATCAGCACATGATCTTAAACAGTTTCACAGATTCCAGCAGTATTTTAATGACTTTTGCACTGTATTCTAAGGTAAGTCAAGCCAACCACCATACAAAACAAATAATAAATGCTGTTAGATTTAACTGGGCAAGTGTGTTCAGCTTCCTGATACACAGAATAATTCAGCATTGTAAATGAGCCTTCTAGTACAATCCATCGAAAAACCTGTTCGCTTTATGGTTCACGCTTTCAAATTAATGATTACCATTGTTTTATCACGCTCACCAGAAGCAGGCTTGTACCTGGACGTTTTTGTTTAATGTTTTTGCTTAGGATGCCATTTTACGGATCATGTAGTTCAGAATGCCACCGTTGTGGAAGTAAGTGAGCTCCACGTCGGTGTCAAATCTCATGATGGCATGAAAGGTTTTCCCAGTATCCAGCTGTTGGAATCAAAGAAAGTCATTCAAGCAGCAGAACCTTCCACATGTTACATGACACTTACAATAGTAAAATAAGGACCATTACAATTGTTTGCCATCTTAACAAAATGTGATAGAAAGCTAAAGTGAATAGGCACTGGACATCAGTATTTCTTTCCACGCTGGACAACATCCAGCTGCTTAAGATAAAAGTGGCTTAAAAAACCCCAAAATAAACACAGTATGGAGCCTCCTTGCATGGCATTTGCTGCTTTGCCTCATTTAGATTTGTTGTTGATATAAGCCTAGGGGCATGAAAGATGTCCATCCTTTGAAGCAGTTATAGTAATTCTAGATGTTCTTCTACATACTCATTCTTCTAGCTTAGGTACAGCAGCAATACCAGTTTCATTAGCCTTCTTTGAGGCCTATTGTTTGGGAATCAAAAAACCACAAAGACAAGTGCATTAAGTGACTAAACCCATTGTCTTTTACTGAAGACTCTCCTCATCATGTACTTCCAGATGAGCACACAATGCTCATCCTTGGTAAGCTGACCAACTCTTTGGGATATACTTTCTCCATTCCAGGGCAGTTAATGAGGCACATGTAAGCACCTAGTGTCAGAAACTAATGCAGGAAGACCACCTGCATTAAATGAACAGCAATAAGTAGATCATTTTGGTAACTGCAGTAAAAAAGCAGACTTTGATTCTATTAGGTTAGGTAAGTCAGTTTTTCAGATGTTCCCATACAATAAAAAAATTTTTTACCACAGATGCATTTCTTAAGAAAGGGCATTGACTTGGAAGCAAAGCCAGACAAAAACCAGCCTTTCAAATACAGGGCCTGATGTTTAGCTAGATTTTATGCTGGGTATGCTTCAACTTCACTTTGACAATTCAACTGACAGAATATTGTAGACTGCAGCATTCAAAGAATTATTTTAAGTTCATTTAAATAAGTTATTTAATTTAATACTTACAGTTCAGTGTTCATTGTACTTCACATATTTAACGGAGACAGAAAGATTTATGGTGCACTTTGAAAGACTGGTCCAAAATACAGGACTGCTTTGTGCTTGGTAACACAGTTTGGACATGCTGCTTTTATATCCCATTATAACAAATCCCTGTTACAGTGACTCTTTTCAATCCCCTTCGCCACCTCAATTCTTCCCCCTTCTTCAAGTGAAGAGAGAAGCTTACTCCCTTACGAAAGTACATTATTTAAAGAGATGGCTAACTTTGAGTGAAATTACAGTGATTCAGAAAATTCAGCCTTTAAGTGCCTCATACCTTAATCTGGACATTCATCTGCGGTTTTAGCTTTTCAGGAATGATAATCGTGTAACGCTCCCGTCCGGTGAGTCCTAAAGTCCCTGCATCCTGTCCAGGTAAATACTGCAGAGGAATCACTCCCATCCCTACTAGGTTGCTTCGGTGAATCCTCTCATAGCTCTCAGCAAGCACAGCCTTGACACCCTGAGAAATACATAACAGGTATAGTTATCTTCATGGTTCCAGACAGTCTTTCTGTGCTAATAGGAGGGAAATTTGTACATCTGTGCAGATCAATCTGACAGCAGATTGTCCG
Organism: Thinocorus orbignyianus; assembly: GCA_013400375.1. Classification (NCBI taxonomy): domain Eukaryota; kingdom Metazoa; phylum Chordata; class Aves; order Ciconiiformes; family Thinocoridae; genus Thinocorus; species Thinocorus orbignyianus. The sequence goes on from VXBW01002997.1 coordinate 119,250, forward strand.
GGATGACTTGATTATACATCAACTTTCAAGCATCTTTAAAAGAAGTCTGACTGTCAAAAAATTACATCTGCTTTCTCAGGAATTCTGCATCCTCCTTAACAGGTCTCATGTAGAAGACCATTAGTCATCTCTGTAACTCTTGCTAATTCAATGTTGCCCTCCTACACTCCAAGGTCCAAGATGCGTTTTAATTAATTTCTAAATTTTTACATGTTAATACAGTTACAACAAAAAGATCACCACTGGAAAAAAAACCACAAACCAAACAAAATTTAGACAAACATAATCTTAAACACCAACTCTTCTAATCTTTGTTTAATAATATATACACTATTGCCTTCACAAATTTGATACCAAGAAAGCTGGTAAACAGCGTAGGACAGAGAGCAAAACAGGTATTTCATTCTATGTGGATTTCTATTAGGCTCCTACAACAATAATGCTAAACATCCCTGCAATTTGCATGGCGAGGCCATGATAAATTTAATTTTCTCTGATTCTACTTTTCTCTCACACGTTCTGTCTTCCCTGCTAAGTGAGCTGAAGGAGGCAGCAGGAAGCACACCCAAGGTTTACTGGGTTATGGGAAGCAGAAGTAAAGAAACTAGTCTTTCTGGCGTAGCCTTGTGGATTTCTAGCTGGAGATCAGTCAAGGCTTCCAGTCTGAACAGGATCTCTGAATAGCTTTCGCAACTCTGCTGTGGCTGTTGAAGACAGCTGAGATTTCAGAATAGCTCGTTCACACTTTTGGTAGCAAGAGCTACCCAAGACGTTGGTCATAAGTTAGTCTTCCTGACAAATAATGCACTTTTAAGTATTGTCCTCCTCCTAGTTTACCATAGTCACTCACCAAGAGGAATGGTCCTTTAGCTGCCCAGTCTCTGGAACTTCCTGCACCATATTCCTTTCCAGCCAGCACAATCAGAGGGTGGCCAGCCTGCTTGTATCTTTCTGCAGCATCAAACACATCCAGCTGGAATGAAAATGCTAAGTGCTTTATATACTTTTTGGGGGTAGCATCACAGTTCCAGGGGAAAAAAGAAAAAAGTGTCCCCACATAAATAGCTGAAAGTCCACACTTTCCACCAAACAGGGTATTGAAGGTTATTAACCATAAAGTGCTTTGTGACTTCTAACCAGATCTCACTTGCAACAGAAACCTGCACCTACAGAAGGTGGTTATACTCTCCACTGATATGCCTGGTAGCACCAAACTGCATAGGTGTGTGTGACCTGCTTCTGTAGGTCAGTACAGCTCCTGTCCCTCATCAGCTTTACTTAAAAGGCACTTAAGCAAGCAACCTAAGCTGTAAGAAGGAAAGACAGTACTAATCTGCTCTACTGTCAATGAGCCTCAGTTTAGAGCAGCACATGTACTTACAGTTTCCCCAGAAGGGAAATGGATCGTCTGGGGTCCTTGTTTATCGAGAAATTTGTTCACCAAGCGAATGTTTGCAAATGTTCCTCTGGCCATGACAGCATCGTTCCCTCTGCGGGAGCCATAAGAATTGAACTCTCGAGGAGTCAAGCTATTAAGGGAAAAGAAAACAAATTTAAAAGGAAACTGTTGCATTTAGACTGAAGCACTCAGTGCTTTAAAAGGAGTAAGTAATGAACTGGTGTTTCTGAGACAGGTATGCATATTGTTCTCATCATGGCCGTAGCACCCAGCTAGCTGATACTTCTACTTTTAAATTATTTTTTTCTTAAAAAAAAAAAGACAAAAAAAATAGTAGTCTGCCTACATCTAGGTCACAGAAAGCAGATTCCATAGTGTTCTCAGCCCTTGTCCTAGAAAAAAGTATGTGACAGTGATACAAAGATACAGTTCATATCAGGTCCAAAGACCCAATAAATTTCTTTTCTTAATAGCTGGCTACTGAAAATCCTCCTCATTATTTATATTACCACATTATCTTGAACAGAGGTAGAGACACCAATGCGCTAAATGCCCAAAAGGCAGAGAGAGCCCTTGTTACAAGTTAGAACTACAGAAGAAAAAGTTCATTTGCAGAGAGACAGGAATAAGGGGACACTCCAGCCTAACCAGTAAGCAAAACACGTGGAGTGTGACAGTAAATTGGACTGTTTGCACTGGGCTACATCCAACAAGCAGCTATGACATTCAACATCTGTTTTGTAATGTGTGTAGGACTATTTAGATCTCAAAGTGACTGACAGAAGAGGGCCAAAGACGCCAAGGCAGATACGTTTCAGTAGATCATACTGGTTTAATCAATTTCCTCCACAAAACTATTAGGTCTAGTGAAAATATTATTTTATTTTTATTAATGTCAGTGCTGTTCCTCAAACCACCACTGAAGCTGTAAGAAGTGCTAAACCAGAGAACAAAAGTATTATATTATCTGTGAAGACCGAACAGAGCAACTCAGTAAGTCCTAGTCTTGCCTTAGGTTGAACCCAGAGTACCAAACTGGCACACAGGCCACAAAAAAAACCAAACAGTATTTTACACCAGTTTGGACTCCCAGTAACTATAGTTTTGACAGTTTTCACAGCTGGGCTGAAACCTAAACTTATGTTCTATAGGTTCTGATACCCCTAAACTGATGTTCTATAGATCCCGATAGTCTAGATCTACGAAATAGTTATACATGCTAGACCAACTAGCTAGTTGATAAAAATCAACCATGACCATTTTGCTTCAATAGGGAGACAAATCCTGATTTTTACTATTTATTAATAGAATCACTGCAAAAACTAGCCTGAAAACTATCTTCTTCCCTTCCTTCCATACAAAGGTCTTCAGCTCTCCAGTGCAATAGACGTGCCCATTCTTAAACTTGGTCAGAGCTGCTGAAACAGCAGAGAAAGAAATGCTCTTCTTTCTTCTTTTATATATTCTTCAGGCATCCATCATGGTATGCGTATGTGAACAGACAGCAGATACGTATGTCTGTAACATGTAGTAACTGTGGCTTGTTTCCCCTTCCCAATGTATAAAGAGAACAAGAAAACAGTTCTTACCCCCTGCTGGTCAAGTAACGGGCTGCAGGACTATTTCTTGCTATATTCCCAGCTGGAGATATGTGGTCAGTTGTCACAGAATCCCCAAAACTCAACAGGACATAAGCACCTTCTATTGTTTTGGGGGTTTGAAGAGCCAGAGTCTAAACCATCATAGATATAAACAAAAATCATTAAAATGTGAAATATGACACAAATTATTTTATCTTTCTCAAAAATGCAAATTGCAAAACAAAGTCTCCCTTCCTGTGTAAGTTAGAAAAAAGAAAAAACCCAATCCTATTAGAAATGTTTATGTTCTTGAACAAAATATGGTGTCCTGGAAGCTCATGCATGAAGAAAATGGATAAAGCAAAGAAATTAGTTGAGGCTTCCTGTGGCATACAGGATGACACACATGTGATCTACATCTCTATATATCCTGTGATAACCATCTACATATCCTGTTATACATAGATGAAAAATTCAGGACTCCTAGACATCTGCATGCATTGAAATCTGCATTTGCTGTTAAACAGTATTGAAATAGCAATACGAACACTGAACTATTTGGTGCAAAATGCAGGCAGGCAGAATTGTGGGGTTTGTATCCTGTCCTTTTCCCTCATTTGCTTTCTGACTATTTAAATAAAGTACTTCAGCTTAAAAGGAGACTTTTCAAAAGCCCTGAAGCGGCAGAGAATCCTTGCAATTTTCAGATTCATTCAAGCCTCTCTACTGAAATGAATACAATAGTGTAATTCTAACATTTGAGAACCAAGGCCTCAATAGGCCATGATGGATGCTCCCAGGCCCCTTGAAGCAGCTTTGCTTCGCCTTTAACGTTAGTCGAGGACAATATCCACTTGGGCTTGATTCAAAGGGAAGGTGTGCACGTACCAGACCATCAAAGAAAGGTGGAGACTTGATGTAAGTTGACTTGGGATTCCAAGTATATAGTTTATCTGAAGGAGCATCTAAGGCATTCCAAGATTTGTTTACTGTCTGAAAAACACACAAAAGCATCCCATTGATTTCTAAGTTTAGAAGCAATGGAATTACTTCAGAATCCAGATAAAATTACACACCTGCCACAAGGCAAAAGCTTTGTGTATTTTTCAAAGCACTTTGGAAATAATACATTATGTCTGAGTTTCTTGCTTAAAAACTATTTTATCTATTAATAGAGTCAGGCAAACCCTCACTTCATTATAAAATAAGACCTGCTCATCCAGTTTTTCTGGCAATAATCTGTATTACGTACACAGATAACGCTTTATAATTCTCAAGTGTGTTCACCAGTAATCTTAAGAAGCTTTACTAACATATAAGCCTTAAGAATATTTTGTTTCAACACCTGAGAAAGGCTTACAGGAAGACATTACCATGTACAACTTTCTTTACTTAATAGCATTCACATAGATGTGAATGCTATTAAGTAAAGCATATGAATTTTATGTCAGGTGAAAAAAACCAAACATCTCTGCAGCTGGAATATCTCACTTTCTAATAGCAGCCTGAGACGACTGCTTAAAACACATCACCTATATGTTACATTAAAAAAATCATTAAGGAGCAATTTTTAGGACACAACTGCCTGTAAGAACAAACTAATTAACCAGAAACCACTTTAAAGAAAATAATCTCATTTGAATACTTGTCAGAACAGAAGCAACAGCAATATAAGGAAAAGGTTTGTTTCATTATCAAGACCAGCTTATTTAACATCTTCAGAATAGCTCAGTACATCCAAACTACTGCCCAGGGGATTAATTCACCTCTATTTTTTGGTAGACCTCCTTGAACATCCCAGGAATAACAAACTGACGCTCAACAGCCTGAATCTCATCTCTTGTTGGCCAGATATCTTTCAGGAAAATCTTCTTCCCTGAAGCATTTATTCCTGTAGAAAATGGTATTGTTATGTTTGTTGCAAAAGTTTTCCATTAAGAAATAAAATTAAAAAAAGGTTATCATGGTGTCCTTCAGCTATGCGCTCCTTCTAGCCTTGTCAGCACTCATGAGACACACGTTATTTCTCCTACAGAGGTCTGACAGAAGAGGGCCTCATAAACTTGATGATGCCTGTACGTATGCCTTCTTCTGTGATTTTCAATGGCCTTCCAGAATAATTGATAGAATAACTGAGGTCTGAAAGGATCTTTGAGGGTTCTCTAGCTGAACCACCCACTCAAAGGAAGTCTACTAGGTCTCAAGAGAGACTGCCACCCACATAAAACCAAAAAGACGTCCCTGGTGAATTAGAATACTGGTTAGGCTTGACTTCCCCCTTTCTGCATCATACACACTTCTTGTTGCTCTGTTTCTTAACAACTGCATGCTTCGTATCCCAGAGGTACTCAGTCATTTGAAGCATCTCTCTAGGACAAATTTTTCTGAAGAGCTTAATTCCAACCAATTTAACCTATAAAAGTGTAAAGAAGCACCCTGACACTGTCGTACCNCAAAATTCCTATTGCCAGACAACACACCCACTGCTACGAGGTCTCCCTGTAAGACAGAGACAAAGGCAGTTGAGGTGCTTGCAGACTCCACACACCCAGCAGGTCTGCAGAGCTGCACTGTGCTGCAACATCAATGACTGGACAGTTTCATAAAATCTTCTCTTTCCAAGAAGTCCCAAAGCACTTCCCACAGAAGACAGAATAAAGACTGCTTTCACTTTGCACACAGCTGAGGGGAGTTAGTGCAGAGTATAACACAGCGCAGGACAGCACAGAACAAAGGACAGCTCACCTAAATAAGCTGTACAGCTGTAAGCTGCATACCTGTGTAATGGCCTCAACAACAGACTCGGGCAGTGGTCCACTATTGCCAATACATGTCATACAGCCATAACCCACCACATCAAACCTAGACAGAGCACAAAAATCATGAGTGAACACAAGGCTACTTTGGAGTAAGACATTTAAAGTCTTGGCAGTCGGTGAGGGTAACTTTCAGAAGACATACTGTTCTAACAAATTAATTGCTGCTGAAAACAGCATTTTTGAGAATGCGCAACTTTTACCATTGCAGTTGACTGTCCATGTACATAGAATGAAGATCTGGGGAATATATTATTAGCAAGATGAACAACAGTGTCATATATGCTATTTTAAAATCATTAGTCTTGAAAAAAACCCACATTTTCCCACTTAAGAACGTAAGTCTTCAAGAAGCTACAGCAGGCAACAGGCCTCCTCTCTCATTTGTGCAAAGTCAGACAGCACAACAGCAAGCTGTTAACTCATGCAGGGTCATACTGTAAGGTACCCATCATATATTTTAAGCTGTACAGAAAAACAGTCATTCTATTGCATCACTTATTGTCAATGCTTTTAGTTAAGCAGCCATAGGACAACAGTGAGAAAAGCACTCTTACCCGAGTTGGGAAAGGTAACTCATAACTCCACTCTCCCTCAGATAGTAAGTGACAACCCCGCTTCCTGGAGACAGGCTAGTTTTAATGTATGGCTTCACTGTCAAACCAGCTTCCACAGCTTTCTTAGCAAGCAGTCCTGAAAAATGCAAAGGATAGTTGCAGTTTTTTTCCTGGAAGAGGGACAGTTTGGTAGATCAACAATACAATACAATACAAACAACTGGAAAGCAGAAAAGGGTCAATTTCCAGCAATGAAATGGTACAGCGAGCCAATGGCACTAATCTCAGAATAACCAGCTAGAGCTCAAGCGCTCTGTTGAACTGTAGATCCAGTCTGAAATTTCTCCTCCACTGGCAAGTTGCTCAAAGTCACATATAACAAGATGAAGTCACACTGGGGCAGCACGTAAACATTCAGAACACTATTCGTAAGACAAGCATCTCATAAAAAAACGTGATGAAGCATTAATAACTTCTCACTGATGGTGGTCTAGGGGGTCAGTGCTGAAACAACTGCCAATGAATGACTTACTGCTCCAAGAAGCAGCAGATGGCTATGAGAGCACCAACTCTGGCCCTTGCTACACACGAGCTCTCTCACAACCTACAGTTTGTTGCAGGAGTGCTGTTTTACCACTCCTGGATGTGGACTCTATGTGTTGACAGGAACATGTTTATCCTGAATTTCTTCCTTTTAAACAAATTGCCTAAAGATGATGATTGCTCTGAATACAAGGTCCCTTCATCCCTTTCCCAGGATGGACATACAAGAAGTAGCAGCTATGTAAACTTCGAAAAACTTCACATTCCCATGCCTCCTTATTCTCTCTCTCACACATCCAGTTAGATAAGAAAATACATGTCAGCTCTGCTTTGATACAACACGATCTCCAACAGGAAGGCATCATCAAGCTCGTTTGTCTCTGCCAGCTGTTTGGCAGTTCTGTTAGACATAACCTGGAGATCTCCGCTTTTAAGTGTTGTATGAAAAGACCTACACTGTTACATTTGGAGTCCTAAAGGTAGATACATGAATTTAGAAAAGCAGTCCTACTCCTGAAATTGTTGAGGCTCCTTTGCTGCCAGAGGAAGCTGTGGAAACTGGAGTTCTTGGGTACCTTTGAAAATGTGACCACGAATACACCATCATCCTAAGGCCTGAGAGCCTGACAGCCTGTTTGAAAGTTTTCTTTCTGCTTTCCTGACAATACCAGTTCTGAAAAGAATGTACGGTCATACTTTAAAACCCGTCAAGGAAATGCCAGAACTTAAATTGCTTTGAGCCACCTTAATCCAAAACCTTTGTGAAACCAGATTAGGCTGTCAAAGCTACTATAGCATACACCACTGTCCTCACAGACACACAGCCCCTACACATCATTTAATGCACAACAGTAGTCAGAAACAACTATTCATATTTTGCACTTCTTTTAGATTGATTGCTTAGTGTGGGAGCCCTGTATGTTTTATTTATTCTCATTTCAAACCCTTCTCTTCAAGCCAAGTTATGACATTTCTTGTAGTTATCACGGAGATGCTCAAAACTGTAGACTACAAACAGTTACAGGAGAGTGACAGAATTGCTTTCTCCCCTCCTTGTCAAGGTCAAAGCATGAGCACCACTGTACGGAAAGGCAGCAAAAGTAAGTGTCCATTAAATCTGAGTGTATACACTGAGAACCTTAGGGCTATGTTCTTCAGGCTGTTATGCAATAAGTAATAGTGAACGAGTTCAAAGTGCCAACTTCACTTTTATCTGCAGAGCATTCTATAGTCTAAACCCATAAAGCTATTAAGCCAAGCAGGGTAAAAGATCAACATCCCCACTGCCACAGAGGGGTTAAAAATGCATGCCATTAGCCTGGGCACCAAACACATAAGGAAATTATATCCTAAGCAGGTGGCACAACTGCATAGAGCTAAGGGAATAGGACAAAGCAAAGATAGTCTGCCTGGAGTAAGTCTACTTCTTGATCCTTGAAAGAAATAAATACAGCTGCTTCTGTGATCATGATCAGGATGGACCTGAGGAAAGAAGTACGCTGATTTGTCTGCCCTGTCAAGGGCAAGTGAACTGGGAGACTTTGTTCAAATCTGTTCTTCTCAAAGGGGTAAGAAATAGAGCAGGTTTCTCCTCTGTTTCCCTTTCCACCCCACAGCCTGATTTATGATGGACTTTGTCCCTGTTCAAAGGAATTCAAAGATCTTTTGTGCCTGAGGAAAGGGGTGAGCTGCCACTACGGCAGAGTACCCAAAGAAAGATGCTAGCAAGAGAACAGGTGACAAATTTTGTATCGACAAACTAAACACAAAGTGATTGCTGTCAGAGGTTGTCCACAAGCCAAGACCTTCCCAACACCAAACAGGAACTAAGCAGACAAATTAAATTACTTCAGTCAGCAAGCAATCCTCTCTGGTCAAGGGCCCTTGCATTGCCCATCCCTTCCAACGTTTGTAAAAAAATAAGCCTGCATCCTAAAAACAGTCTGATAGATTTAGGAAGCCCTAATACAGTGATGATCTTACAGTGACAGATAACATCTATGTATACGTTTGCAGAGGAGAGAAAGAAATAGGTGAGCATGTAGCCAAGCTTCTGGGAAAGAAGGCTGAACTGGGCTAATACAGACCAAATCCCTTGAGCTGATTCTCTAATTCATATTTTTTTACCAGGAGCACACATTTGGAATGAGAAAATTTCTGCCCAGACGAGCCAGGTTAAAAACGAACAACCTCCTAACCTGGAATTTAATGCCACCAACTCAGACCAACTGTTTTGTAGTATCTGAATGGTGATAGGCAAGAAAGTAGAGGATGCAAAACCCATTTTCAACAACTTCTTGGGTGCAGTTAAGATGAAAATGACAAGGCTCTGAAAGATGTCAATCCCCAAGGACACAATTTTTCTCCTCTCCTCATCCCCACGTATCCTCAGACTCTTGTTGTAGCAACTTGATACACCTCTAAGCTAAGTGTGTGTTTTGTACTCTGCTGCGAGACCAAAGCACCTTCAAGACTTAAATCCATAGACCATTCTTCACCGTCCCTCTGCTTGTGGCTCTGACTTTCAATAAACACTTCTCAGCTCTATATAACAGCTTCTGTGAACTCAAACAACTGTCAGACACGCTGGTTAATTCAGTTCCAGCTTGCCCTCTACAGAAGACAGTGCAGGAAAAACACATTTTCTTCAATCCATATTTGCAGCTACCACTTCCAGAATTCTTTCTGATACCCCTAGGGACTAAGCTCCATTTTAGCCCTCCAAATGACAAAACCAGCATTGTGCAGGTAGAATTACATCAGTGTTGCATTTGTGACATACCCAGAACCACAGAGAAACTCCTGCACACTAAAAAAAACCCCAAAACTTACCTGCTCCCAACATAACTGAAGGGTTACTGGTGTTTGTACAGCTTGTAATGGCAGCAATCACTACTGAACCATGACCAAGCTCGAAGTCACAGCCCTCAAAATTAAATTTGACTACGTTGTTGTGTCGGTCTGGGGCAATTTGGAATCCCTTGAATCCTTGCTGTAAGAGGAGAAAATAAAAATCAAAAGGATGTGGTTAATATAAGTGTTTTAACTGGAAATTAATATGGGCTGGAAATTTCACAAATGAGAAGGGCCTGTCAGCCACAATCATGCTAGTGCTGTTAGGTCTGGTGGTGAGGGTTTGCATCTCTGGTCAAAGTGGTGGCCAAAAATTATTTTTCTAGGGTCTATCCTATTCTCTGTTTACTGGTAAAAGAGGGAGTCTTTGCAGCAAAATGTGTTTGTATTTTCTTCCTGCATGAATGTATCATTCTTCAGATTGCTCAGATCCTTCTTGCTCCAAATTCCCGACTGCATTTAGTCTTGTTACACACACTAGTCCTAAGATTCTAGCTATAAATATCAAATAGCAAAAATGCATACTAATAGTTGACTTGCAAGGCAAAAGCCTGACAGCTGAAAAAAAAACCCACACAAAAACCAACAACCAAAGAGCAAGAAGGCACTGTTCACACCATGAAAAATTAAAAATTACAATTGGAGATCTGAAAGCATGAGATTATTTAATGGAATTTGGAACATTTAACGAACCAAGAATTATTGGGAATTGCTATAGTTTAAGCTTCTTGATTTACATCACCAGAGTTTTATACTACCTTTAACAAGGGTAGTTACTGTATTGGGTAAAGATTCAAGCTGATTTTGGATACTTAAGTGCACGAGTATATTAACTCAAATTAAGATCTTGCTCTTCTTTCAATGACCATTTCTGACTGGATGATGTGGAGACAAGTGGAGGCAAGAGTCATGGAGACACATGCAGTTCTGATCAACTCAACAGATTCAGTACTGAATGCAAAATTGCACTGGGGAGCTCAGGGCATAACCTGCTTGGAAAGCTGAAGAGCTGGGTAGTTAGCACAGAGCTCAGGGCATTAGCTACGTGGTCCACTCTACTAACACCACCCACTGTGGCTAGTTCACAGAAATCCCTAATGTATGTCAAAACCACATTAGGCCTAAAACTGATCTAAAATCAGAAAAAATACTTCAATGAACACCTTCATGTAACAGAAGTATCACTCCACCCCAACTTTGATATCATCTTCTAAACTGCATTCAAATATCCTCATTTACTTTTCAACAGCCAAACAAACAGCATGCAAGTTAACCCCAGGATGTAGTTCCTGAGCACTAGACAACTTCTAGGAGTGTGCATTAAGTTTGTATACCCAAATGTTCCTAGTTGACTACCTTGGCTCCCAGGCAAGTCTCAAAGTCATTCTTCATATCTGACACAGCAACTTTGTCCTGAGGTCTTTTTGGTCCACTGCAGCAAGGCACGACAGTGTGGAGATCCAACTCGACAACCTATTCAGTAAGAGGAGCAGAGAACGGTTCAGCACTGCGCAAGTTGAAGCCAATTAAGCCACAGGTATGCTCACCTTTGCTGTTGAACCAAGGCCAAGTCTGCACATCTTTATGTTTGTAGAAATTAACAAAGAGAAGGGAAAGAACAAAAGAAATGGAATAGTTCTACTTTTAAACCCTACCAGCTCCCAGGTATGGCTCTCCAGAGTACTGCACTTATTGAAAATCCACTGTGTGACTAAAGCCTCTAAACAATACAGATGATTTTCAGAATTATGTCCTTTCACACGCAAGCAGCAGGGTCCTCTTCAGAAAACAATGATGTGACGAAATCCTGGTACTAGCATAAACCAAAGCAGACTGTTCGTCTTGGCCTTAGGGAAAACATTCAGTCTATCATGATAATCTTTTGTATCATATTTTCCTATTCCTCACCCATGTCTGAACTTTGTTCTTATAGTGTCCTGCATCTTTCCACATTTAATAAGGTTTTTGAATAATTATGTGAACTTGAACATAAGCTACAGGATAAATTCTTACTGTGGAGAATACCAGGAATATTCTTGAGTTTCCTGGATACAGAAAAATATGTTGATTTTCTTGCACAGAAAACGGCTTGTGTGGTCTGCAGTTACCACACAGAGCTTTTAAGTGTCCTGATTCACACAGCAAAATAAATTGCTGAACAGAAAAAGGATAAACTGGAACAAGGCTTACACGGACAACATCCATACTATCTTCAGAGCTGTGTTTGTGCAATTTGAACCACGTAATTTTGAAAAATCCAGTCCAGACTCAATCTGCACCAGCCAGAGCTCAACTGAGAGATGATTTATACCTATATCAAAGTTTTCACACCTCGAGAGCCAGCTGACTCATTCCACTGGACCCTAAGTTAAAACAGTTCTGTGGACCAAGCCAAAGTATAAGAATCACTTGACAATTTCTTAGTTTCTGTGAAAAACAGACATCTGTCACATTAAAGTAAAGCAGGGCATAAAACAAGGAACCAGAAGAGTAGTTTCTAACCTGTGTGAAGTCTGGATCCTGAGAGGAGTTCTTGAAATCTCTTAGCATTCCCACAGTCTCAAGATACCTTTTCGTGCACATAACTTTCTCTTTATCACGGCCTACGGTGAACACCAGATACAGCAAAAACAAAATGCAAATGAAATTAAGAAAATACCATGTGACAAAACTAGGAAAAAACATGCATAACAGGCTATTTCACTGTTCACACCGTACATTGCACTACAAGACCCTTTCAGCAGAAATATTAGAGACTCACTAGAAACAAAGCAATTGAGCAGACTTAGTGGCTTTTGTCCAACAAAAACTTAGGCTCCTACATCTGTTGTCTGGACAAACTAGGTTCAGGTAGGGCTAGGCAGCCATTTAGTTGTGAAATAGTCTAAAATTTGGTTTTTCCTAGGCATGGACCCTAAGAGCAAGAAGCAGCTCAAACAAGCAAATATGGATAAAAAAGCACTCAAGTTCAAAAAGCTCCACCTGATCCTATACCACTGCTGACTACACCATATAGACCCAGAGTCCTTGCTTTCAATTACACCTTTAACTTGTGGTCTCTTCTTACACTCACCAGTTTGTATCAGGTACCCAATGCTGATATCATCCACCGGGAAATAGGCAGCTGTTGCTCCATACTCTGGACACATATTGGCAATGGTGGCTCGGTCAGCAACTGATAGCTGGGCTACACCAGGACCAAAAAACTCAACGAATTTGCCCACAACTCCAACTTGGCGAAGGTGCTGTTATAAAAATACAGTGCCTGTGTTAAATGACCTAAGCATGTATGTTATGAAATCCAGCTTCTGACTTCAGAGAAGCCTTTTACAAAGCTTTCTATAGCCATTTGAAACTAGGAAGCTTTGGTAAATTAGTAAGGTAACTTTGGTAAACTCGTGAAGGTGAGGACACAGAGATGTAAAGTTTCAATAATAAGGTACAACACAGGGATGTAGTCCTTCTAAATTTGTTCTTCCTCTCATTTAAAATAGAGTTTATCTTAGAACAATTGTATTTTTCTCAACATCATATTGTGAGGAGAAACACTGTGATTCTTTAGCCAGCAAACCCAGGAAAATGAGCAAACAGGAAGAATCAACTGCACAAGTACATGAATCAAACTGTAAACGACTGAACACACGCAACATCTACATGAACTCATAAAAAAACACTGGCCTTCCCCACTTGGATTTCTGACCTCCAACAACATTAACACTAACCCAGGGAGTGAATAAACATATTATGAACATATGACACATGACCCAAATAGCTGCAGATCAAAGAAAGCAGAATGTAGAGCTTACTGTCTGTTTACAGGTTTTACATTGCCTTATTTTAAGTGGGGACTTCAAAAAAGAAAGTAATTGTGTTTCTTTTGAGGTGGTACAGAAAGAAGACAATTTTACAAGCACTGTGAATGCAAAACAGGTCTGCACATGAGTATTTCAACAAGCCATGAGATACTGGCTCTCTGTTCTATTTTGTCTGGCTTCTGGGAAACAGATTTGTCTAGAAAATTTGCAGTTGTCCTCAGGCAGCTGATTGGGACCCACACAGAGCAATAAAGCTTCAAAGAATTCCAAAATGACTACCATGGAAGTACACAGAGGGCTCCTAAGCATGCAGTACAGTGGCTCTCTCCTACAGAACACGCATAGCCTTTAGCAATACTGTAAAAACAGCTGTCACGTTCATTACCTTTGTAATGGTGAGCACAATGTCAGTGGATGTCACCAGTGGCTGAGGGTTCCCTACCAGCTTATAGCCAACCACCTCAGGAAGCACCATGCTGATGGGCTGGCCCAACATCACCGCTTCTGCTTCAATGCCACCAACACCTGCACACAACAGGAGTATACAATCCAACTATTGAGAGAGACAGTAACACATCAAGGATAAGCCCATGAAGTACAATTGGCTGACAATTACTTGATTTAAGATGTGAGAGGGAAGAGAAGGCTGACAGACAGCAGGCTTACCCTTCTGCCAAGAGGCACCTTGCTTCAGTTTCTGCAAGGCTGGGCTTTTTAATTTCTTTCCATTTGAAACCTTCATCTTGGCTCATGAGCCATTAGATAGGATATTAGTAACTCTAAGTAACCTACTCTGAGGATGCTTGGCTTTTACAATAAGGGATGTAAAAGTTTTATTTAATGACTTAAACATGCAATGCATAAACAAAGAACATGGTGTGCTCGAGTGAGATGTATGCAAACCACGACTACTGAGTCACCAAAGAAAATCATTGTTTTGAAGGAAGGAAGCATTATTAGTTAGTAGTATAGACTGTTCTCAAGAACACTAACAGAAAAGCTATGTGTTAGGACAGAAATACCTTCCTTACATCTATTAAGCTTCAACAGGGCTTGGGCATGTGCAAGTAGGAACCTTTGTGTAAGCACTCCTTCAGTATTAGAGCAATGGAATTCAAGTGACTACTTCATTTTGCTACTTTAATACAGTAAAGTATCAAGATGTTATAGTCACATGCAATCTAAAAAACCTGTTATGTTTACTAACAATTTGGCATTAGGCAGCAGTTTTGTTACTTTTTGCCTGTAGAAAGTTCCTCTCATGTTTATCTTTCACTTTCAAAGCTCTTTCTACCTTTTGTTTTGCTTAATTAATACTGAGCTAGAACAAATTGCCTGTATTAGTTGCTTTTGTATGCCAAACCACAACTACTATCCTTATCACTTAATCTAATAATGGTTCTGAAAAATAATTTCCAATGTATTTTATACAAAATGATACACCTACTTCATAATGCTGTTTTTCATAATGGCCTCTCTGCCCCTATTTAACTCACTTAAATTCAACTTTCAGCATCTTCATTTTAGTAGACATTTGCAGTAGTTTTGATAAGGCAACACTTTGAAAATAGTTAAGTGACTTGGGAACAAATGGTTGTTCAGGGATGCTTCAGCTCTCTTGCCTTCCCAAATGACTAAGATGCTTCCAGCAGTCTTATTTAATATTTCCCTTGCTGGTTTCTTTGTGATTTAGGTGCAGAACAGAAAATATATACAAGAAAAAAACAAACTACAAACAACACCACCTGCACCAGAAATCATCTGAGGCTGTTACCAGTACAGGGAGCTTAGTTACAAAGTCCTAAACAAAGAGATATTCCATGTCATGTAACATCATGCTCAGTATTAAATCTGGGAGGTGGGAGAATTTTTCCAAAGTAGCCATGGCCCAGGGACTGGCCAGGCTTTGGTGTGCTGGTGGAAGGTGACTGATTTGTCTTTCCACCACTTGGTCTTGTTCCCTTCCTCCCTAACCCTACCCCTTCACTTGCTAAACCGTCTTTGTCTCCATTGATGAGGTTTTTTTCCTGCGTTTGCCCTTACAATTCTTTTCCTCAGTTCTGCTGGCAGAAGGAATAAGCGAGCACATGGGTGGGGGCTAACCTGGCAGTCCAGTGACAGTTGGGTCACTGTTACTGTCACAGTGACAGCTGAGTTGGCAGTGAGAGTCAACTCACCAGAGTCTGGAACACATCTCAGTCAGGCAACAGACCGCTCACGATACGCTACTGCACATACCCCAGCCAAGCACTCCCAAGCCGTCTATCATGGTGGTGTGCGAATCAGTGCCCACCACACTGTCTGGGTAGTAGTAGTCATCCTGATCCATCACCACTCTTGCCAAGTACTCCAAGTTCACTTGGTGGATAATCCCAGAGCCCGGTGGAATAATCCTCATGTTTTTAAAAGCCTGAGAGCCCCACTGAAGCAAAAGGAAGTGGAGTAAAAACATTTTTAATGCACATGAGCACTGGAAGAACTTTTGTTCTATGCACTTTTCTCTATGCAAATAGGATTAATTCTTTTGGTACCTTTAAGAATTCAAACCTTTCTTTGTTCCTTTCAAATTCCAGGTCCTGATTCTTTTGCAAGCTGTCTGATCTGCAAGTGAAAATAATCATCTGTCAGAGTCAAAAACATCCACATGAAATTTATGTCTGGTCAGATACAGCCAAAGACCAAAAGAAAAGAAGACTTATTAGTTAATGTTAATGCTGATCAATCTCATCTTTATAATCTCACTTCAGCTGTGAACTGCCAGCAAGAAATTAAAAGGATTTAAGAAATCTCAGGAGTTAACACCTGAAGTCTGGTGCAAATGTGATCACTAAACTGCAATATACATATGTGTCAGGCCTAAAACTTGCAACTTGGGAAAAATTACACTAGACGGTAGTTCAATGCGAAGTTTCCAACACCTAAATCAGAAACAGTCAGCAAAGCAGTAATGGAAACTGGAACACAACTACCCCGCAACTGCAGTTAAAAGGAGGTTATCACTGTGCTGCCTGAAGCTCCTGTGCTTCAAAGTAGGCAGGGACAACAAACTTTTCAGTTGAATCAACTGCCTCACTTAGGCCTAAGGAGTTTGAAAGAACTGAAGTGTAGGACTGACCAGTGTTCTCTCCATCTATACAGTAGTTTAACAGAAATAAAATGAGGCTGTGACAAAAACTAATTGGCAAAAAAAAATACCTGAACTCCCAGATACTACTGACATCATGAAATGAATATTATTAAAATAATACAGAAAAAGAATCTTAATAGTTTATTTTGTACTATGGTGAAGATTAAATCCCATCTTGTTCACAAAGAAACAGTTTCCCAAAGATCTGTGATGCAAATTAAAAGAACAAAGGTTACGTTTCTAGTTGAATAGATTAGTGCTACAACACCCTTTACCCCAGAAATCAGATGATTACTTCTAACTTTGCATCTGCCTCTAAACTTAATAAGAATAAATAAAGGATCTCTAGAAAAAACACTGAAAGATAGTTAACTTTTGATCGTTATCTAAGACAAAATTTTTGGCCCTTTTTCTCTCCTGCCAACAATGGCATCAGTGAGAACGTGTATCCTTACTAGTCTACAGTTTAAAAAAACTAAGAAAAAAGTTGTATTTGAAAACTGTCTGGCAACATTCTTCTACAAAGCAGGTTTCACAATACATTTCTGAAAGTTCAGTATTTTTATTCTAAAGAAACCTCTAAATATTGGCACTAACAAAGTGCTCTTTATGTTCTTTAACTTCCACTTTCTAGGAACTCGTTCTTTGCAATGCTATAACTTAAAGTGGCCTGCTTCAAAAATGTCTCCTATAGAACACAATAAATACACAAAGGGTTTTAGCAGCCAAAGTAACCGCAGACCAGAAAACTCCAGGAGTTTGGAAGGTGGAAGGAAACCACCAAGAAACATGTAATTGCAGGATCTGTTTGGAAAACCAGTTCAGTTGGTGCACATTTAGACACCATGGAGGACAGAAAGAACCCTGTGCAGTGGTCTTGTATTTCATGGTGGGTCTAGTGAGTGCTCATCTTTGTAGCATGCTGAGGACAGCACAGAATCATAGAATGGTTAGATTTGGAACAGACTTTAAAGATCACTGAGTTCCAACATCCCTGCCATGGGCAAGGACACCACCCACTAGAGCAGCTTGTGCAAAGCCCCATCCAGCCTGGTCTTGAACACCTCCATTGTCTGGGCAACCTGTTCCAGCATCCCACCACCCTCACAGGAAAGAATTTCTTCCTAATATTTCACCTACATCTCCTCTGTTTCAATTTAAAACCATTACCCCTCATCCTATCATTCTACTCCCTGATAAAGAGTCCCTCCCCATCCCTCCTGTAGGCGCCCTTCACCTACTGGAAGGCTATTATAAGGTCTCTTTGGAGCCTTCTCTTCTCCAGGCTGAACAACCCCAGCTCTCTCAGCGTGTCTTCATAGGAGGGGTGCTCCAGACCTCTAATCATTTTTGTGGCCCCTCCACTGGACATGTTCTTCCTTGTTGAGGACTCCAAAGCTGGACACAAGACTCCAGGTGGGGTCTCACAAGAGCAGAGCAGAGGGGCAAAATCACTTCCTCTGATCTGCCGGCCACACTTCTTTTGATGCAGCCCAGGATGCAGTTGTCTTTTTGGGCTGCCAGCACGCACTGCTGGCTCATGTTGAGCTTCTCATCTACCATCACTGTCAAGCCCTTCTCCTCAGAGCTGCCCTCCAGCAGCACTGCGTTTTTTCCCCAAAATTACAGGGGCCATACTAATTAGCATCTTGTGCTATTCTGTATGGAGGCACTCAACTTGCGAACAGTTCCTCAGAGCTGGGCTAGGGCAGCTCAGGTCTATTCTTATATAAATAAGGAGATATTCTGGTTTGTCCTTTCCAAAAAGCCCTCCAGGGTCAGGAAAGTGTATGTGGAAAAAGAGTTATTTCTGAGCAACTACTAATAATGCAGTATTATTATGGAAAATTATGATCACCACAGGTCTGGACTGAGCCTGTTTCCTTTAACATTTAGTCCAGGCTTGCGCTGCTGAGAGATGCTCCACAGAAAAAACAAAATCCCCTCCATCTAATATACAGCAACGGATACAACAGTCTAACCTAAACAATGCTTAGAGTCTAGGATGTTGTAGTCCAAATGCTAGGAGTGTCACCAATGGAACTACCTTTATTATCAGTAGCTGGATCCAGCTTACTTACTACCATTAGGAAGTAAGAGTTATTTTTTGTATCCTTACCGCCTGTTAAAATCAACCTGGATGGAGTGATCTATCACTAGATCAGCAGGACAGATAGGATTGATTTTTTCAGGGTCCCCACCAAGTTTCTTCACCGCATCACGCATTGCAGCAAAGTCAACCACAGCAGGCACTCCACTAGAAGAGAAGAAAAACAAGCACAGTGA
Source organism: Thinocorus orbignyianus (assembly GCA_013400375.1). Lineage (NCBI taxonomy): Eukaryota > Metazoa > Chordata > Aves > Ciconiiformes > Thinocoridae > Thinocorus > Thinocorus orbignyianus. The sequence continues at coordinate 138,226 of VXBW01002997.1, forward strand.
AACAATTTGGAAACAAACAAACAAAAAAATAACAAAACACACACAACCAAGATCCTGAGATGCAGAACAGACACCTCCTGTCCCATTCTAAGTAAACTGCAGCCCTGCCCTGAATCTTGGGGTCATTACACTGTGGGAAAGACAGTACCCTTGGGAAAACAAAAATCAGAAGAGCAGAAGGGACTGAACTGTATCTATAGTCTGAGCACTGTAAGAATGAAAAGCTAAAATCAAAATTCATTAAGTAACAGAAGCAGTTTAACATGCTTGGCTGGGAATCTGGAAACTTAGTCTTAGTCAGCATTCCTTTGGGAATGTGAACTGGTTTCTCTCCTTTTGCTCTGTTCTCTCTCTCCTCCCCAGTCTATTTAAAAAAAAGAAGGGGGTAGGGAGAAAACAACAATGTCCTTTCTTTGATTCTTTGTTATGTTTATTTAGCTCATTTTAAGGCAAGGGTCATGTCTTCAAAGTTTTGCAAAGCAAGGAAAATCTTCTCCATAATCAGGTCTGTTTGGTACCTTCCATGCTTCAAGTGAGAACTGGCAGAGCGGCACATCTGATTTCTTACATTACAAAGGATACAACTGCAAAACGCCTTTGCAGAATAACTGCATTTTAGAAGGGGATTTATCTGCCCTGGCAGATCATTGGACAAACATGAAAGGCAGAAAAAACGTGTACATTTCATCTTCACTAACAAATTATTTTACTTACAACTGACAAAGACCGTGTGTCACAAATGACACTTAAACAGCACATCTTCAGGCTATGGGTCAATGTTCACATTTCTGCCTTCTCACATATCTTGCAAGCCCTTGAACTCTAAGTGACTCAGAAAAAATGTTAGTAGAGCTTTTTCTCTATATTTCTATGCCTCAAGTCATCCAAATCGATTTTTAAATCCCTAAATCAAGCCTGCCTTCCTAAGTAAAGGTATGGTAAACTATGCAGAGGGTCAAAGTAATGCACGTGATAGTCTTCTGTCCACCTGCCACTTCCAACCCAAGTTTAGTCATAAGCAAACCAGCAGTAGTAACCAGAAGATCTGGAACTTCAACATCTGCCTTATCTAACAGATCATACGCATTTCCATATTTAATTTAACAAAGCTTCTGGTGCTTCTCATCATACACATTCACAGCTTCTACCAAGGTATGTACTACCATCAGTTTAGGAAACACTCTTGCATACCAGCCTATCTGATTCTGCTGGCTGCTGAAACAAAATGAGCTGCCTGTGATGTGCTCCTAAGGACCTGCCATCATCCAGTAACCCACCCAGAACACTACATTTCTGCAAGAGCAGTCCAAAGCAGTGAGAGTTTATGTTTTCAAGTCTGATTATAAGGAAACTATTATGATTTTTAAATATATCAGAAACAATCCAAGAAGAAGAGAAAAAGCTTTGAAATTCACAGAGTTTTACCTTGAAAATCCTGAGTGTTTACTCAACAAACAGGGGCCCAAACTACATAACCTTGACAGGACTAACTGATACTGTTCAGCAATTTGAAGCAGTTTGTTGGCCCAGGATATGAATATTCCAAGGAAAATAGCAAATGCTATTATGCTACCCAGGTGGATTTGGCAGAGAGCAAGGATGGTAGGAAGGGAGTGGAAGAGCTGTTTTGCCAGCTTACAAACATTATACAATTGAAAAAGAACAGACACAACAGTCATCTACAGTCTTAGGAGAACTCAGGATAATTACAGAATGATCAGATCTAGGAAATTCAATAATTCAAATCAAGGACATGTGGATGTAATTGTTGTATGGCTTCTGGAAAGCTGCCAAAGCTGCCTTGTCCGAAAGATCCCGCTCAGGAGTCTGTTCAAGAGTTCGTTTTTCATGAATGCAGCTGCTCTGCAGACTTACAGGCAAATTTTTAAAAGTTAGCAGGAAAATAGGGGGCAAGAAAGAAGTGCAGTAACAAGGGAACGACATTTGTTTGAAGATTTGGCTTCCTCTATGCTTCAGCTTTTTCAAAGCTTAACAACAGCTGGTGGGTAAAAAAATAGCTAAGAAATTGGCCCTTTCTTCATTTGAGGTTTTGCCAATTTTTCCTGATATCTTTAGGAGTTGAGCTATACTGGATCTACAGCACCTGGCCACCATTTGGGAAAATGCAAAACAGAAGGTATGACAGCTAAGATACTTTATTGTTCTGAAAACTAAAGTCAACTGTCAGTTTAGCACAGGGCTTACCATGGATGAACTAAACTCACTTACAAAGCCAGAGGACAAATGTACAAAGAACAATGGACTTGCAAGTCAAATGCTCTGTTAAAAAGTTAGAAGCTACTGTTCCAACTGATAATTGACTTTCCACATTTATCAGATTATTATATGCCAACACATAGGGATTAACCAAACAGAGTTTTCAGAGTCAGTTTGGTAGGAATCTCAATTTGCATTTCTGGGAAAAAGAGGCATTCATTTTTTCAACAGAGAATTCTTTAAAAATATACGTGGAATAATATTGGCTTGCTGTACATTCATCCCATTTTCCTCCCCTCTGTTGCGAAGAGTTTTATAATGGTATTTATTTCTCCATCCCCGAAGCACTTCATTTAATGCTTTTATCATGAACATTTGCCTTTCCATTTGTTGTCTGCCGCATAACAGACAGGAAAGCTGAAAAACGTCTTTCCAAATATTTTACTACCATTCTTTCCCTCAGCTCACCCCTCCACACCAAGCTGAACACTACTGCACTTTTAAGAGTCCCCCTTCCTAGCTTTGGAGAGCACCAGACTCACGTGAAGTCTTGCAGAATAACTCTTGCAGGCTTAAATGGAACTTCAACGTTCTTGTGTTGCACAACTTTCCAGTTGAGAATATTCTCAACATCTTCCTTCTTCACTAGGAACTCATCACAGTTACGAATCGCGGCTTCCAAGAGGACTCGAATAGAAAACGGTAGGCGTCCTGCATGGGTAAGAGGCAAGAAACAAATTCAGATTTTACCTGAGGGCGTATGTCAACAAGTGCAGAATTCCACACCTGGGGCAGATGGGTCCTCAAGTGCTGTCTCAGTTTAGGATAAAGCCTAGTGAGAATACAATCAGACACTCTCCAGCTAACTGAACTGTTCCACTCGTTTCTTCAAGCAGATTTATTATCTCAGTGATATCTGTTGTGAGACAGTAGACATCTTTGCCAAAAGAACTCTTTTCCACAGCTCTTCCATCCCGCACAGCAATATTACTCCAAAAACATACTGTGTTCACCTTGTTTCCTCTCACTCTTGCCACTGAACACAGTCATAAAAGTGCACTAGAAAACTGTAATTTTCTACCTGACATGTTGCAAAGCATAACTTTAGGTCTAGGTCTCCTCCAGAGATGGAGAGTGAAACAGAACAGCAGTAAGACTGCACATCTGCTAATATTATTTTACTTCAAGACAGAAACACTTATAAAAGATGACATAAAATATTATTAGAGTAGTACTGACAACTTTACTACAAGCAATGGGTGTGAAGAAAAAACCCAAAAGTTCCTCTGTACTTCCTCCCCTGGTCTAGGGGAGCTGGGGATAATAATAGCTGTTTCATTTCCTCTCAGACTATTTACAGTCAAAAATCTCTTGAGAGATTTTGTCCCAACTTACCACACAGGGCCCCCAAGACACAAAAGTTGACTTAATCACAGCAAGACCTCATTACTGCTATCATAAAATAAACTCAACTATTATTCAGGACACAAATATTTAGAGTTATTTGGGATTTTTTTGGTTGATTTTTGTTGGTTTTGGTGGTGGTTTCTAGTTTTCTTTAATCTTCTTCCCCCACACACTCTCCCCATCCCGTTCTTCTGTTGCTAAGTTATTCCGGTTACGGCTGGACAGTAAGAATTGCATCCATTTTTCTTTAAAGAATCTGGAGTTTATCACTCTTGGAATCCTGGAATGGATCAATTGGTAATACCATAAATGTATTTACCTATTTCTTAAGACTCATCTCTCCTTTTCACACACCGAGTCTGACATTAATTGATTTCACTGTCTGAGCCTGCAATAGATATGCATTGCGGATGCTCAGAGAAAAACTTCCTCCTGTTGCTTCCTGAATTCTTGTTAATCATTTATTTCCTTTCTAAAAGGGGAAAAATACCCAATGTAAACAGCTCTAAGTTACAGATACTTGCTTTTTAAGTCAGTAGCACGGATTGTAAGATTTTTACCAGTACCACATGGAAGGTGCCCAAGTACATTCAGGAAACATCAGAGGAACTACAAAAAAGCCTCCTCAGAAAGTATTTTCTAGCCACTATTATTTCTGGATGATTCAGCCATATCAGTGTTAGGTCCCACCATCCTGTCACAGTAGCACAACAGTATATGAGAAAACTTGTGTTCTTACTTTTGCCTAGTCGTTCTCAACCCACTCAAGAAAAACAAGATCACTGTGTGCACAGCACGTTGAAAAAACAATACAGTGATCTTGCCAGTATTCTGTAGTTCTATATTTCCAGAATTAAGTTTTGTTTTCAAGAATCAACTTTTGAATTAATAGTTGTGTCCAGAGACCAAATATCATCCAACATTGCAATATCTCTTCAGGTCCTGTTGATCAGTGGTAATAATAAAATGCGTTCCTTATGTTGTCAACGTACCGTATCTCGCATCTCCCAATTTGCTCAGATTAAAGAACTTCTTCAGAGGTTGTTTAGGGTCCAGTGGTTCCACAATCTGTACAAAAGGGTTGCTCATGGTTATGCAAGACCTCTAGTGTCCCTAAAACAAAAATGAAAGAAAAAAAAAAAATCAAAGCTATTTTCACACCATCTGTCCCGTGTGCAAAGTACACGCCCCACAGTCCCACAATGGATCTGTCCCACATACAAGGCCTGCGCCAGGCAAAAAAGGTACTGCACAGACTGTGTTAGTCATCTACTTGTAAGACTTTATCAGGAATAAAAGATCTGGATCTGTAGAAAGATAAGAACATTATGAAAAAAATGGACACACCACATGGTTTACACAGGAGCTTCAATGTCTGACCTATTTTCTTTATGCTGCTTCTAGGCAGCCTCTTGTGCCTCCCATAATCCCAAAACCACCATATGACAACGTGGTCCCATTCCTTAAGTGGAACTGGTCTAAAGCTAAACAGACTGGCATTTGCATTCAAAATTTAAAACAATTTAACTAAAACAGAAAACAATAGTTTTACTTGAGCCAGAAAATGTTACTGACTAAGATTACAAACCCTGACTTCCAAAGACACAAGAAACCCTCCTGATTTCAGGAAGATTCATTAGGCGTCACCACCACAAAAAAAAAAAAAAAAA
>VXBW01002997.1:174464-184759 GCA_013400375.1 Thinocorus orbignyianus
GGCCAATTATTGAAGTCACAAAAGTGGATGTTCCAGTGCAGGTTTTGTCACTTGAAGAGCTGGCTGGTTTCGGTATGTTGAGAGGTTAAGAAAATGTGAAAGGTTTTCGTGCAGGGTGTCTCTATTCATGTGCACATAAAGGTAGTGCAAAGCTGTAACTTGAATTTATGGTCTTTCCGTAGTTTGAAAACTACTCTGGCAGTTTGTAGTCTGGAATTGTTCTTCCCCTTTGGCTTTTCAGGCTGAATTTTGGGTAAGGATAGTTAGTGCCACTAATGACCCTGTGATAATGAGGTGCTTCCAAGCTGCCCTGTTAAGGTATCTCTTTTAAACCTACATCTGAAACCTTCCCCCAAAACAAGTTGTGAGAGGGGTAAGAGGGGAGAGAAAAATACTATTTAGTCTTCATTAGTGGAAACATTTCCTGCTCAGAGTGTGGGGGAATATCTTGTAGTGTCACCTGGCACATCAGTCTCTTCTGGCTGAGGAACTGGTATTTTTTTTTGGTTGGTTGGTTGGTTTTCCACCAGCTCTGCTTGGTGTTGAGTCTGTCTTTTCCAACAATTTCCTGCTAAACACCAGATTTCAAAAACACCTGATGGGTCCTTTGCTGGTGGTAGCTGCTTTTGCCAGCCATGCTTACACCCTTGTACCTTCCAGGTTGTCTTGGCATGTCATTCTTTCTGACTTATTTAATAAATGCTAATATGATTTCTTGAATGATAATTTAAGTCAATTCCACTTAATGATTACCTCCTTGCCACATTTGCTTGAACTAATGGAGTTTGATCATTGTTCTCTAGAAAGTAATAAAATCATGATCTCTAGGAGTGCCAGGCTGATTAAAAATAGAATAAAAAAATCATAACCCACGCAGCTTTTAGTGAAGGAAATGTTTGCAGGAGACAGGAAAAACTTAGTAGCTAATGGCTACCTCCTTTTTCTTCTCCCCAGAGAGACCAGGATTGCAAGTGGTGAATGCAGCTGAGCTGATGTTGTCCTAGTTTAGACTCCAACGTTTGATAAGCCGCCTATGGGCTGTTGAGCGCCCTCTTCTAGGTGAATTTGCAGTGGTTTCTCTGTGGGTTCAAGGTATTTGGTCTCCTGACACTGGGAGCTGGTCTTGGTCAAAACAGAGAAGTTTTCAATGCTGATGGTAAGACTCCATCAGTTAAAGAAAGGAGGTAGGAAAATAAAAAAGCTCCTGCCTGTTGTTATTGTGAGTAGTTACATGGCCTAAATGATCCAGATTTGACCTCTAATTGTGATTGTGCTTTTGACCCTTGGAAAATGGCATCTTCTACTCAGCAGACAGGCGCATGCCCATGTGGCCAGTGTGGCAGTGTAGCAAAACTGCAAGAAAGTACAATGGATTTTTAACACATTTCTGCCAGCACAGACCAAGATAAGTGGTCCTCCCCTTTTCTCCTCGTGGACTCTGAACAATGCATAGCGGAAACACACTGATGCTCTCCGTACAAGGCACAAAGTGTCCTGGGTCTAATCCCCTCTGTTTCAAAGTAAAATGCTGCCTCCCCTCCCCAGCAGTTCAGGGACAGTGCTGCTGTTGCCAGCACTTCCTATGGGATGGGAGGTACTCCCAAGGAGAATTGCAGCTCTCTTGCTGGATGAGCAGGGTGTTCTTGAAATTTTACAGGGAAGACAGTAGTCTCCATATCTGGATTAGGTGCCTAGTTGGGACTGAAGATGTCACTGTATTAAGTTTTTATGCACATATTGTGATCTCAGTTAGCCAGGCTTTCAACTGGTTTATATTTTCTCCCTCCCCCAACCTCCCCTGCAATTTTTTTTTGGTAAACCCTTGCTAAATGACTATTTTTCTTACCACTTTACTCTTTGTAGCTGTCACTTCCTTTGATAACTCTGTATGTGAGAACAAGTGATGTTTGGATTGTAACATGAACAATTACTCTCTTATATTGCTCTTGTTTTCCAAAGCCTAGTCATTTCAATTTTGAGTGGGTTTAAATTTCCTCAGGCTTGGCACAAAAGAGCCAGTCTAAGTGACTAGGTTTCTGTGTGTGTGTGTGCACCTTAAAAATGCAAAATATTAAATCTATGAAGTCTACATAAGAAATTCTTCCTTCTTTTGATGAGCTTGGCTTGCTTTTGGTGTATTTTGAACTAAAAATGAAAGCAGCAAGAAGGTAACGCTGCAGTAAAATCTTGCTTCTATCCCACAATCAGCTTGAATTTTCAAGACTTCCTCACTTTGTTTTCTAGTGGGTTCCTTGTCAGTGGTTGGGGCCTTTCTGTGCAACAATAAGATGTTTGATGTTGAGATGCAGTGCGAGTTTGTGGTTGAGATGTTGTTGAGTGGATTTGACTTTGCTGCGTTTAAAACTTAGATTGAGCCATGTGACTCTGAATCTGTCTTGGGAACAAACACAAAGACTGTGAAAAAAAGAACAACCAAAAAACGAACAAAAAAAACAAACCAAACAAAAAAACCCCGAACAAACAAACAAACAAAAAACGCCAAAAAACCCAAACAAAACAAACCTGAAAGAAACCCTGACACAGAAATATGTCTCAGTTCTGGTCAAGCTGAAATACATGTGAAAAATGTTTGGAGGATTGACTGACACACTGAAAAATGCAATTTACTCACTGGCCTGGATTCGAAGGACAGTCCATTTCATACTGGAGAATTCATGCTATTCTTCTGTCCTGCTTTCCTCTGACAGTGCTTCGGAGGACAGTATCATTGTCACCATCAGTGATGCAGAGGAAAAGACAGGGAGCTTTGTAAGGACACACACAGCTTTTGTAGCTGGAAGCTATATTTTGTGTTAACAGCGTTACCCCAGCTTTCAGTCCAGAAACTCAATTATGTAGGAAATAACTTGCCACAGAGAGTGCTAAAGCCAGTTAACCAATACCAGACTTTGCGAAGCACTTTCATATGTCATCTGTGTTACTGCCTCAGTCTGACTCAGTGATAAATGACAAAAGCCATAAAGAAGGTGCTCATCAATCCATCATGGTCTGGAGCTCCTACAGCTTGCTCTCTGCGAGGTTTTTTTTCTAGATGATCTTTCATCTACAATTGCTTAGACGTAATATGCTCAGGTGTTCATCATCTAGGCTAATATCCTCCCATCTCCATGCAAAATTTTTCGGCATTCCTCTGCAGATTGTAGTTCTTGCAGTGCTGTACTAAGGGTCTAAAAAGCTTTTTGTTCGTTCGTGCAGTTGTGTGGGAGATAAATGCCTGACTAGTTATTTCTCCCTGATAAACAAAGGACGTTGAATGCTGAGGCTTTCAGCATAAAACATTTTCTGTGCGCTGTACTGAGACATTAAACGGTGTTTTCTGTAAAACTTGGATAGAGTTTCTATCAGAGGTGACCTCAGTACTTCATCGGAGCAAAAGCACTGGCCTATGCTGTTTTCCATGGTGCTCGCCTGCATTAGCTGCGATCTTCACCCTGGTTCAGGTGTGGTTTCTTTTTGGGAACCAGTATGTTTTGGCAACACTGCCCCTTTCTCTACAGCCTTTATGGATGTAGACATTTGTATTAAAATAGGATCTAGCACATCTTAATCAGCAACACACATCTCTCGGTGCGATTACTCTGTCCTTCAGTTTTAGTCATCAGCATTTTATTTTAGTAGTGATGTTATTTTTATTTCAGCACAATACCTGATGCCATCAGACAGTATACTGGGGTTTTCCATGTGAAAACAGACAACCCAACCCTTAAGCCATCATTTTGCATTGACAATAGCTTTATAGCAAGGGACGTATTATGTACAATGAGCGTTTATTATCCAAGTGTATGTGTTGATCTGGAGGTGCAGTCTGCTGTTTATGGTACACTAGAGCATGACATGTGAGATTTTTAGTTTTTATTCTGCTTTTGGCAGTTTGTAGTGGATGATTCTGTTGATCTCCCCACATTGCTCCACCCCTTGTTCTGAATTCCAAGTCCAGGAATGAGGAATTTCGCTGTATTATTTCCGGGGGGTTCCCTCTGGTTGCCTGTTTTCTCCTCTTTGATTGTGTACTTTCTCTAACTCATCCATAATGTTGCTTTTCTGCTTACTGTGTCTTAGAAACCTGGTTCTCTTCCTCATTTTAGAGCTCTTCTCTCAGCTGGCAGTTTTGAATTATCTTTGACTCAGGCTGTCCCCAGATGACCTTTGCTTTTTTGTTATGTCACTAGTTTCTTCCAGAGTTGTTCCTAACACTGCATTTCATCAGCTCAATCTGTCTTCCTACTGGGCCACTTGTTGCTCATTAGGACCATCCTGAACTGGCTCGGGAAAATCCCTTTAGCAAAATGGCTTTTGCAACACCTTTTGAAAACAGGTGACTAATGTGCATTCAGGTATTTAATTTGACTTGGCTCCAGTGCAGAAAGAACAGGATGTATGTACAGCATATAGCACTTTATAAATGGTAAAATAGTATGTGCTGGTTTGGTTTTGGTTTGCTTTTTTTAAAAGCTAACATTTGTGTACCACAATGTGATAAGGAACTAAATGAAAGTGTACTTTTTTTTTTTTTTTTCTGAATGTATCTTCGTAGTATTCTTCCTTTTGAAACATGTTGTTGTCTACTGTTTTCTCACTAGTGGAAGTTTGTTATTCACTAGAGTACAGTCAACCCCTGATTTCACTTCCTGTTTTTATTTTAATATTTTTGTTTACTTGGCTATGGAAGAATGTGGGTGTGTGCATGTGTGTGTGTATGTATTCATACATATATTCACAAATACACATGAATAACACCTGTATTTTTATGTATGTTTGTTGCTTTTTCTCTGTTTAAAATTGAATGTGAGTGATTTACTTAGAAATATGTTTAGGGTTATGAGTGTAATATGCTGATATTGTTCAGTTACTTGGTTTCTTTTTACATACTATTCTATGGTACTCTTGTATGACTTAAATGCCGTACCACTTGCTATGTAAAAATAGCACTGTTTAAGACCTAGAGCAACTAAAAGTGAGAATAAAAACTGCTGTATTTCACCATATTTTAGTCCGTCCCTGGAGGCTTTACGTATAGAAGACTGCTAGAGACATTCTGAATACTGAGTGAAACAGATGTGCTTGTGAGAAACCAAGTTCTTTGAACTTCAGGTGTTTGTAGTGTGTTGCTCTGCAGGGTGATATTAGATTACAGTGTCTAGGAAATAGGACTTCCAGTTTAATTTGAGCTAACTTAACTTGACCCGTTTAAGTGTAAGAATGTGTAGGAAAAAAAAAAATCTCTGTTCCTCATTGCATTTCTTTCTCCACAGCAGAATGTGTCATATTTTAATATCTTGCTTTGTTATGATGTAATTCAGGAAATGCGTCTGTCCTTTTTTCTGCATTACTTTCTCTACCGCGTGTGAAGATAAGAACTGGTATACCTTGTTAACTAGCAAGCGTAGGAGTACTCCACTAACCAGTTCCTGAAGTGTTTGAAACAAAAATACTTCCTCAGTGCTGAAATCATTGCGTGGTTGAGAGCTTCAAAAGAAGGCAGAAGAATACAAGGAAATCGCTAAGATTCCTCTAGGCATGAGGAGGGCATGAGGGAAGGAGCTGAATGTAAAGTGCAAAGGCTAGTCCTGTATGAGACTGTGGATGCTCTCTTTTCAGAATAAGAAATGGCTTTTGTGAGATGAAATATTTTCTTCAGAATCTAGTTAGGATGCCAGAATGAGTATAAATCATCACACATCCAAATTTGTGTGGGAAACTGATTAGGATTAGCAATTGTGGAATACATATGCTGTAGAAAGAAGCCCTTTGACTTGAAACAAAAGTATGGGCTGAGTAGCATGACCTAGGAAAAAACATTTTTTCACATGAAGTCTCATCTCAAAACAGTGTTGGTATAGGGGACTGAAAAAAACTATCTCATACCTCTTGGATATTCACAAGTGTTTAGGGAATTTTCAAGACACATGTGCAAGTTGATGCACGAGTTTTGGGTGGCCACAGATGCCATTGGCTGTGTTGGTGGTGAAGTACTACAGTGGGCCAGCCGTGCCTGGCAGGTTCGCACGTGGGCCGTGAGCGGTGTCTCTGCACTCACTGCTGGAGAGTTGTCACTGGTGGTAATAGCAGCCCTTCCAAAAGTAATCATAACCCCTTTATCCTAGAAGGGGCTGAAACTTGAGGAAAATAGTGCTTGACATTATGTTTGGTGCTCCGACCCTCTGTCTGGGTCCTGGGGAGCAAATAGAACTTTGTGAACAGAAGATGTCACATGAGAACCCAAGCTTGCGGGTCCAAAATGAGGAGGTTTGAAAACAGAAACATGACCTTACAAACAAAGACAAGTGAAAAGCTTCCTGCTTTGGTTTCTGTGCCATTGTGCATGCTTGTACTTTCTCTTACGAAGAAGAGAAGCTAAATCAGTGCTGCCTATTCCCAGCAGCACCTGGCCTCCTTAGTAAAATTCTTTTTCAGAAGCAGGCCAAAGTAGGAGGTAAAAATACAATAATGTTAAAAATGCCCTTTAAAACAGCAAAGTATTGTTATATGTGTTCTGGTTTTGACCTCTTGTATTCTGTTCATTTTACCTTCTCTTTGCTCCAGAATAGCTCCTATCTGGCAAATGCTTTGAGATTTCTTGAAGCTGTTGTATTTTTCATGCAGGCTCTTCTATTTGCTGTTTAAGAAGATGACTTAAATCCTCCTCCCCCTCCTTTTCCCAAGTCTAGAAAGATAATGGAATTATAATATAATTACTAATTACTTCTGCTTGGTGTAACTTTGTTGCAAATGCAGTCTCATGGGAAGCTTTAAGAACCTTTCACCATGCATTGGTAATTCATGTGTATAAATTAATAGCTGATTATGTTACATAATAAATTAAGAGCATGTGCTACAAGAACTTGCCCTGCCAGTCTGATTAAAAAAAAAAACACACCAAACAACAACAAACCAAAATAAGCAAAACCTTGAGGACATTTGATCCCTCTTCAGGAACGATTTGTAGTTTCTTGGGGGTAGATTTTGGCTTCTGCTGTTTTGTAAGCAGAGCTATTGTACCTTGGAAGTCCTAGTGTGCTCATAAGTGGTATGAATAACTTGACACTGCAGGATTCTGCTCTCCAGATAGATGTAAACGCTCAGATTCTATGAATTATATATGATCTTACTCCTGTGAAAGAGACTGTTCTTTAGTTTCAAGATAAGTATAGTCCTGAGTCTCATCAGTGACTCAAGCCAAAGTGATGGGAGTGAATTCCTCACACTTAACTTATCAGGACTCTTTTTTCTTGAAATACTTGAAATTCATAATAAAATTAAGAATTGCAATTCAAGAAACAAAAAAAAAGTAGTCAAAGATAGCCCTTTCAGTTTGCTAGCTTTTCTGGAAATAGCGCCTTGTGAGTGTTTTTGTTTCCTCTGGTTCACCACTGGATGAATCATTTAGTTTTCTGACCATGTCAATACCCTCATAGCAGCCACGTTGAATAAAATACTGCATGTACTTACCCAGCTGGCACAGGACCCCATTCCTTTGCTGTTTGCATCTCCCCACCCCTTCTTCTTTCTGGCTCTGGTTTTCACTCAGATCCTACAGTTTTCTGCACTTCTGTCTGTGATGAAGCTTGGGAATTAAGCCCTATAGAAATGAGAGGTTGAGGTTACCACGACAACTTGGGTGTTTTTGCTGGTTTTATTTCTTCCCTTCACTTGTTTTATTTTGTGGTGATAGGAAGTGTTGAGATGGCCTAGATAATGCTGAGATTATCCAAGTTAAAAGAGGAAGAAGACTTATCTTGGGGTTACCTGTCTTAATATCGGCCTACATTTTAGTTGTTCTCAGCGTTTCCTTTAAAATGGTAACTGTGCTGTGGAGGTAGGTGGGTGCTCTTGTAGCTAACATTAGCAGTGGTTTTTATTCTAGTCTCTTCAGAATTTTTTATTATGCTTTTGTGTCTCGTGTTCAGTATTTAAGAGGCATGGTGGGAGGAAGCACACCTTCTAGGGGCAGCAACCCTCGCACACTGAGCAGTGGAGACTGGTTTTGTGTAAAATGCTTCCTGCCTGTCCTTCCTTGGTCCAGTCAAAGGCGCATGTGTGTTTTGGAGGAAATTATTGGGTTTGTACCCTCCTGAGGCGGTTGAGCAAACTCACCGGGGCTCTGCATGCAGGGGATGCTTGTGTGGTGTATGTTGTGTGCCCCTGGTGATACACCCCGTAGGTGCGGGACTACGTTGTGGCTGCTATGAATGCTGTTGTGTTGAGAATGCCTCCAGATCCTTGAGGATGGTGAGGGATTCCAGGCAACTGTGTCGACATCACAGTTTCCTGCCAAATGCCATCATGGCTTACTAAGTCCTACTGTGTATTAAATTCTGCTGTGACCCACCCTGTTTGCTTAAGTGTAACTCAAATTCTTACCTTTCAAAGCTGAAGAAGTTCTACCCTTTTATAAGTGGGGTGGCATTCTGGTTCAAATACCAGGACCGACTTTTGTAGGAGACATCTGTGTTGTCCACCTGGGTTTTCAGAAAGTAGTTGTTGAACTGCGTGACATTGGTGCTGTGGTGTGTGAAGCTACAGGTGCTGTACCAGGCAACCAGAGACAGTGGTGCAAGGAGGTCACTCCTGTGGGGCTGGAAACCTGGTCTGGAAACCTGCACACTCTGTGTAGGTTCCATAAACACAGTGGAGTTTTACTTGGAAGGATGTTTGCAGTAAATGTCAAAATTGTTTTAGTGGATTTTCCTTAAAATTGAGGGCCGGGTCAGACTGCCTTGTGGGTTTTGTTGTGTTACTCTGTTCTGAACACTGTAAGCTATAGCTCTTTGTTTTGACCAGTAGCTGTGAGTCAGCTGGAGACTGCTGATAAACAATTGACAAAGTTTTTCTTTGTAAAGCATCACCCTGAAAGCAGTGAATTGGTGAAGCTGTGGCAGGCAGCAGCTCTGGGGAGCTAAGTACTATGTCCTCAGCACTCATGACACTGGTGTGTGCATGTCCTGCAGTAGGTGTTTCTGTGGTCCGGCTGGGTCTTCCTTGTCATTTCTCCTGGTTCTGACCTTTACACTGCCCCTTCTGGCCCATTTCACTTACAGGTGCTGCAGAGCTGGCCCTTCTCTGCTGTAGCCACTGTTTTTGATCTGTGGTTCAGTTCACCACATGGGCGATCTGCAGCAGGAAACAGAAGGGGCTCCTGCTTAAGACAGAGCCAGGGAAAAACGCTGGTGTTTAGATGGTCTTCAAAAGGCTTGTCTGTAGTGGTATCTGGTACTTGGTTTTTCTATTACCCCTGTGGCACCTTGCTGAAATTTTGAGTTTGGTGTCACTGGATGATGTCTCTTCTCCCTTCAAGGGTGTTAGAAGCCTATCAGCGCAGGTGCTGTGAGGGTGATCAGAGGTTTTTTCTGTCAGACTTTAAGTTGGCTTGACTCTTTCTAGCTGTGTAAAGGCTGCAGTCTAGAAGACGTGGCAAAAATCTGCAACTATTTCATGGCCTGGCATCTGCTTTGTGTGGGCAACCTTCATCCTGTAGCCTGCATGGAAGAGCTACTGGAGTCCTAAATTGTTTGCTTGCAGATAGACAGATTTCTGAGACTTCTGTGGTTCAGAGGCAATGTCTTTTCAGGATCCCTGTCTTCAGCATCACTGAGTCACTGCTAGCCTCTAAGATTGGGAGCTTCTGATTTCTCCTCTCTGGAAGGAGCATCACAGCCATATCAATGGTCTGTGGCTGTTTCATGGTGGGTGCGACTTCACAGTAGTGTGTTACCATGCTAGAACCATGTGATGGAAAGACAAATTCAGTGAACAGAGGGCAAAAACTGTCCCTCCAGGCTCCCTGTGCAATTCTACATTGTATGCAAGTTGCCTCTTCCTCTGGAGGATCTTTCTGGGGGAACTATCAGGAGATAAGTTGCTGAGTGCTCTCCTGATGTTGTAGCCCTCTTGGAGATTTTTGGTTTTCCAGTGTACGAGCGTCTTGTCCCAGACTACTGGCCTATCTTTGGCCCAAACCTAAACCTTGAGAAAAGAGAGGCATTGGTGCTCTGTGGATCTGAATGTGAGTGTGGCACTAGCCGTCTTCTGTTTGTCTGAAGAAGAAAAAGCTCTTGGTGTTTGATACCTGTTCCATGCTAAAATCACACACCTTTGAAATTGTCAAGTATTGGAATAGGCTACCCAGGGAGGTGGTTGAGGCACCATCCCTGGAGGTATTCAAGAGAGGAGTTGACATGGTGCTTGGGGATATGGATTAGTGTTGGATGTTTTTTGTGTGGTGTGTTGGGTTTGCTAGGTTTGTGGGGCTTTTTTTGTTGTTGTTTTTTGGTGGG
>VXBW01002997.1:184840-199399 GCA_013400375.1 Thinocorus orbignyianus
TTTTATTCCCCCCCTTCCCCCATTGGTTGGACTAGATGATCTCAAAAGGTCCCTTCCAACCTAGGTGATTCTGTGATTCTGTGCCCACTTTCATTTCACAGTTGGGAACTCTGATATAACTGTCTTTCAAGAAAAAGTAAAGTCTACATAGAACTTGCCTTTCTCACAGAATTCCATAGAGTAGATCTTAACAAGATCAAGTTGCTCAGAGCCCTGTCCAGCCTGACCTTGAATGTTTCTAGGGATGGAGCGTCTACCACCTCTCTGGGTAACCCGTTCCAGTGTTTTGTCACTGTCATCATAAAAAAAAATCTTCCTTCTATCTGGAATCTACCCTCTCTTAGCTTAAAATCATTGCCAGTATCTCTGATAATAAGACCTAGTATCTCCCGCTGAGTTGGGATACCTCTCAGGGTAGATTTTGCAACTATGTTAAAGAGTGGTTTTCTTGAGGATTTCACAGGTAAATTTCATGAGGATTTCGGAGATTGTCTGCTGAGGAAACCTGAGGAAGGAAAAAGAGTAATTCACTACTGTTGGATTTCTCAAAGTTTCACATGTTGTTTGGTACTAATAATTTACTACTTTTTGCAAAAAAAAAAGTAACATCTTGATTATATACGTTAACCTCTGTGTGTGCTTTTAGATTTAGGAAACTGTTGTTAAGTCTCATGTTTGTGTGTGTACTTTGAGGAAACTCTGTCGTAAGTTTCAGATGAACCTTGCCATTTTTGAATCTTTAAGTTGCTGTGTTGATTATAGAAAATTTTGTTGAATCGCTTTGATCATTGGCTGATAAGTATTGTTAAAAATCATACCACCTAATCCCTTGTTAATGAATCTTAAATTGATGCTACCTCAAAGTTATACAGGATCCTAAATTAACATTTTGTGATGTGGCCACACCACTCAGCTTGGTCTTATCTACAGACTTGCTGAGGGTGTACTCCATCCTGATGTCTCCATCATTGATGAAGATATTGAATATCACTGGTCCCAGTATGGCGCCCTGAAGGACACCACTTGTCAACCTATCTCCATCTGGACGTTGTACCATTGACCAGTGCCCATCTAACACAGGTTTCAGTGAAACTAACTGATTCAGCCAGGCCATGTCGCTGTTGGCCACACTGTACGACGTGGAAGGAGTGTGGACTGCAGGATGTTGAGTGGAGAGGGTGGACCCCTCCTTGTATAAGTGCATCTGGTAGGATGTCTAGGTATTCTGCTGGCTGTGGTTGTGGCCTAGAGAAGCCTCTTGACCAAATGGAGACGGCTACTTTTGCTATGGTGGTCTAGCTTGCTTGTGCAGTCATTGTTTACTCCTTGGAGTGCAAAGCCCTGGCGGAACTGTGCAGACAGCATCTTTGTGGTCTCTCCAGCTGTAGGTGCTCTGGCTTTGTGGGATTTAGGAAGCCTGCTCTGCGTGAGGTCAGGCAATGGAGGATGGGGATTGTACTTTTCTGACAGGTGAAGTTCTGTTCATTTGTCGGTGCTGGGCTTACTATACCAGGGAAGATGGAGAGGCAAGATAGCATTTGTTGTTAGACTTCAGAATGTTTGCAGCCTCACTAATGAGAGAGAGAGGTCCTTTGTGTAGCCCAGGTGCTTTGCAAGGCTGCCACCATCCAAGCAAACCTGCTAGAACCAAATTGGTGCTTTTATGATTGACAGTTCAAGCATATCATTGAACTCATTTGACTGTTCTGTTATTCGGTAGCTTGTCTTGTTTTCACTTGACTTGTTGCTATGTTATTTCCTAACAGCATATCTGAAATACAAGTGAATGGCAATTCAAGTGTGCTACCTTGAAATTACAGAGCTCAGATGCTACAAAAACACTTATTTTTGGTATCTACACCTATAAATAGAGCTTGCTGTCATGTAGACAGTTCTGGAAATATAAAGTTCAACGCAATCCACATTGTGCAAAGGGAAGGAACTGCATTATTATCAGGCGGGGTGTGTGCTGGTATCTCCACTGAAAGCAGAAACAGGTCTGGCTTGCTAGTTGGCAAGAACAGAGAGACCTGGAGAGAGAAAGGACCTGGCAAGTACCAGTGATCTAGAAGGATGCTCAGAAAATATTTGGAAAACATTCACAGGTTTCTTGTTTCTTCTGGATTTTCAGGGGAAGGTGATCCACAATGTGGTCTCATTGAGCCGTAAGACAATGGCCCAAGGTCTCTTACTGCACTGAGAGAGGAGCATGTTTTTAGCACCTGACTTCTTAAAGCTTTCAGAGATTTGTCCATTCTTGCCTTGCTGTTCTTTGAGATGTTCTGGGAAGACCAAAGCCTCTAGTGACAACTTTCCTGGTGACATTTAGCAAACATTGCACAACAGACTTCTAGACTTAAGCTAGGTTGTGTTTTTGTCTGAGCGAGCACAGCACTGTTGCATGCAGGTCTTTGCATATTTCTGCTGAATTGGGAAATAAGCTGGCAAGGTCCATGTACTGCATCCAGCATTCCTTTCGGTGAATAGTCACAGTATTCAGGCTGGCCTGTGGTCATGGTCCTAAACAAAAAAGCTAAATGTGTGTGTGTTAGTGAGCTTCTGCAATGGAAAAGGAGCTCAGAGCTGTGTAACAAATGTAAAAGTGAAGTACCACAAACTTCCAGTGGAAGAAAAGCATTGCTTTTTAAGTTACTCGTGAAAATAGCATCTTCTCCATCAACTTGAAAGGTCTGATCTCCATAAGCAGGCTGATAGCAGCGTGTTTTATATAATAATTTAAAAAGATTGAGACTTTTTTTTTTTTTAAGATCATTTTCTCCAATCTATGGCTACGTAGCCTGTGGGCATTTCCTTAAAGCTATTGTCTTCTAATTACAATGGATCTCTTCAGTGAAGGCAAAGGCAGTTCTACTGAACAAAACAGCCTGCTTGAAGGATTAGTCAACTTTAGAAGAGAGTGAAAAAGCCCTTAAAGGGCAGAGGTGCAGTGGGATTAAGCCTGTACTTTGGCTTCTGTCAGATCAGGCACATGCTGTAGGGAGAGCAGGAAGAGAGGAGGAAATAACAAACTTAGTTTTCAGCAAAATAAAAATTTGTTTTGATAGAGTTTTGATGGACTGACTTGGCCTGAATTGTTTTGGTGCTGATATGCCCTTTCAGTCCCACTGATTCATTGTTTTGAACCTAGGGACTGTTATTGTCATCTTGCATAACAACTTTGAAGCTTTGGTTTACTCCCTGGCTTTGCTTGATTTTCTTGTTTGTTTTGCTTTTTCCATCCATAGGCAGTTGTCCTTCCTCCTTCCCTCTTTTAAGTATGGCACAGTAGCTACACCTCCTGCACTGGGCATCCTTGCCATTGTACAGCTGTACTTTTATTAAAATAATTTGAGCAAGCTGATTCTTCCATGTTCAAATTTTCTGTACCTGTCTTCCTTCCCCAAGCGCTCACAACCACCCTCTTTATAAACCAGTGCTGCTCTTTCATGATGGACAGTTCTGGCAGAACCGAGGTGTAAGTTAAGACTTCTCTATGAATGCTGGCAAACACAGTGGGAATTTGGGAAGCGTTTCCAGGTCTTGGACTAGAGCAGTTTGGTTTGGTGATCCACCAGAAGGCAGAGGGCCCTGCTGTGATTCAGGGTAACCCTGGGGAAAGTGGCTGGACTGAACAAATGTTTGTATTTCCTTCCCTAGTAAGAGGAGTAATAAGAGAACATCTTGTCTTCTTTTATTCTAGAAGTGATTGCCAGTACTTCTGAAAAGAGCTGTTTTTTCACTTGCTGAGCCCCATCTTTTTCTCCTTTTTTTCTTTTCTCTCTTTTTTTTCTTTTTCTTTTTTGACGGGAGGAGCAAGAATAACCACTTGAAAGACTAGGTCAGGTTTGCCACCTTACGTGTTTTATGCTATCCTTTATGTTTTGCTGCCAGCAGGTGCCCAAAATAAGCCTCTTTCACTTGTTAAAATAACCAACACCTTGCCTCACTGAGGTACCTAGCTGCAGAGAGAAAGGGAAATAACCAGGTTTCATGGCTGTAGTACACAGGGCAAGAAATGCTGGGCGTGAGTTGTAACAAGAGAGGTTTGGTTTGGACATCAAGCAGCGAGCTCCTAGCTATAACGACTTCAGAGCAAGTAGAGTTGGCTGTGTGGAGAGGCTGTGGGTTGTCTCGTCTGAGTGGGGTTTTGGAGCAGGTTTGCCTGACACTTGTCAGCAGCACAGGACAGACTAGTTGAGCTCTTGAGGTTCTTTGCTGCCCAGTTTTCTGTAAAAATTAATGTGTTACCTCTGTGCTTTTGCTACATTTGCCTCTGAGATGTACTGAAATTCAGTAGTAGATACTTCTGTAGAGATTATTTTGATGGTGTATGTGACACAGAAATAACATACTGTCTAAACTATAACACGTGAGTGTTTGCAGTCAGCTGTGCAGCTTTGTTGTTACTCCTCTGTCTTCTTGGAATGAGTGTTGGTTTGCAGATCTAAGAAGAAAAGGATGGAATCCCAGTGTTTTCCACATTGTTTGGGCTCTGGAATGTCCTCATCTCTTCCTTCCCAGCAGGTGTCTTCTCAAGAGCAAATCGTGCAAGACCTCTGAATTCCCACAGTCATTTGTTTTGAAAAATGCTGAGACTTTTCTCATAATTGCTGAATTTGTAGCATTCTCAGGCTTGGCGTTTGGAGTAGAACATTTTGTAATTCTGAGGAACATTTTCTCAGAAGAATCGGAAGAATAGGTCTGAGTTTGGGGAGTGGAGATGCCTCTGATTGCAGAATAGGTTTCAATAACGGCTTAATGTAGCAAAGGCAAATTCAAATACTCCCTCTTGTTCTGGATTGTTGATGCCTTATATGAGTTGGTGACGTAAGGAACCAAGAGTATGTAATAATTGTGTCTGTTTAAGAGAAATATTTGTGTTGCTGGAAGTACTGATGGATATCTCTTCCCATCAGTAAACTTTACTGGAAGCCTGGGAATGTTTTTGAGGGTATAATTTACCCCTAATACATTCTTTCATCTTGATGAAAACAAGATATATGTTACATGGGCTAATTTATAATCTGATGTATTGACTTGAAGCAAAAGAACCTTGGCTTCTGTAAATTGTTGTGCTTTAGTGAGCTGAGAGGAGTTGTGCTGATTTACGGCATGTGAGAGTCTGACCTTAACTCTCCAGACTACGTAGTTAGATGTACGACTCTCTTAACAGTAATGCTCTCTATTGGAGTTAATGAAAATGAAAATTACTGGAAGTATTGAAAAGGAGTCGAAAAGTTCACCCTCCCAGAGTAAGTTATGCCTCTGGAGTTAATGAAATGACCCATTATTCTTTCTGTGGTACGTGTTGCATTTAAAACGTGGTCACCTTTGCTATGAAGCACAAGGCTTGAAGCTGCACTGCGTACCCTTGGGTGCTGCCCTGAGACTGCTGCTAGACTTGAGGACTCTGATTTCTCACTGAGGTCGGTAGGCTGTTGCAGCAAGCATGTGGTAGTATAAAACGTGCCTGTTCTCTCGTTTTCCCAAGGAGTCTACTGAACCCCAACAGTTCCCTGGAGAAACAGCAGCAGAGTTGCATTCCTGCTGCTTTGTAGCACCAGGAGTTTGTAGCCAGCAGACGGATGGTTCTTGGGCCCATCTGCAAGATGCAATGCAGACTCTGACCAAAGTTATCACAAGGTACATATCTGAGAACTTACCCTTTTGCCACCTGTGAGAAGCTGGACATTTTGTGTGCCCCTGCTCTTCAATAGTTGCCCCTGTCTTGGGGCACAGACTTTGGGGCAGTGGTGGCCACTTGCAGTCTTCCCATTGCTAAGTCGAACCGTGGGGTGGGAAGCGTTAAGGTTTTTCAAAGATCTGTCTGCCTTCAACTAGCATAAAGTGTTGCTCCTTGCAGCTGCTGGGGTTTGTTCAAATGGAAAAAAAAAAAAAAATTGATTCCAGGTAGGTTTTATTTGATGTATAGAATACAGTAGTAGGTTGAAGGTCGTCGTGTGAAAACGGAGGAGAGAGAATCTCAGAGTATGGGGGTTTATGATAAAGAGTGGAAGTTGCTGTAAAACTGAGTTTGGGAGAACATAATTGCACCACTTGCATTTGGTCCAGGAAGCTATTTATAAATGTGTTTGATTTTTAAAATTAATATTTCAAATTGTTAAGCCTAAAATACACATGACTACAGAGACACATTCCAGTTCAGATTAGGAGGAGTAAAGTTGCACTGTAGATACCTGATGAGGACTTTGCACGTGTTTCTACATCTCCTGTGATTTTTTTAATTTTTAAGATAATTTTTTAAAGATGGCATGTTTGGATAGGGATCATCTGTAAGAATTGCAAACACCTGTTGTTAAAGAAAAAAAAAGCTGCCCAGTATTTAATCTGGCAGAAGCTTTTGGTTTTTTCCTGTACAATTTCCATTCACTCAAGAAACTGTGGACAACATTCCCCTGGCCACCCAAAGGGTGATCTAGTGCCAGAGTCAGTTGCTAGCCATAACCACAGCCTTTTCTTTGTCTTGTTTTCCCAAGCATCTTTGCAGAAGACAGATATAACTGAGGGTGCTGCACATGGAAGGTTCCCTCTGGAATGGCGTTCATGACCCGAAATGCTAAAATAAAACCACACTGGCTGAAGGCCTGGATTTGAGTGGCAAAAAGCAATAGAGGAAAGCAATGAACTTGAACAGGGTTGCAGGTGGATTCATGGCAGGGTTGGCTTTAGCAGGGCATATGCTACTGCTCTCAACTCTCTCTTGCTAACAACCCAGCACCCTGTTTAGAAAGGCTAGGAGAGAACTGAGAGTTCATTAGGCATCAGCTGCTGAGGGTTGCAGAAAAATCTTTTAAATGAATTAATTTTAATCTACGGTTTTGTCGCCTGGGGTCAACAAATGCAAAGTGATGTGTATGAAGTGGGGTAAGTTGGATGACCCTTGAGTCAGCTTTTACACGTCAGGCAAGAAATGAAGTTAGAGTTGTAATGATGTGTCCAGGGAAATCATGTGCCTGGTGTGTAGTTGTCAAAAAAGGCAAATCCAATGCTAGATGTTGTTAGGAGAGGAGTGGTGAGGAGTGGCACAAAAGCCATCTCTGTGCCGTGATGAAAACTTCCAGTGCGCATGTACTGTATGTGCAGTGGCTGACGTGCTGGCAAGTCCATAGGAATTTCATGCAGCATTAAATCTTCAAGAAAGCATTTTCAGGTGGTTTTATTTTGTAGATGGGTTTTTTTGGTTGTTTGGGTTGTTGTTTTTTTAATTCCCCTTGTAAGTCTTTCATGTAATCTATGTATATTTATGGGGCTTCTTGTAGGGGTTGTAGAGGGTTTTCATTTATGTAGTACTCCTAAATATATCAGGCCGTCGGTCAACTCTCCAAGACAGAGACTTCTTCCAAGTCTTACATTTAACAAGATGCCCCAGAGAATTATTGCTTTTCATTTAATTTTATTTATATTCACATTAATGAGCTGAGTAAGTTCTTTAATGCATTGCACTTAAATTCTTCCAGAAATGAAAAATTTATTGTGCACTGATATCTGGGAAAACAATTCTGAGTTAGTAGGCCATTTCTGGCTGAGCTAATGGTTTGTTTTAAAAACAAGAATAAGCCACTTAGTCGGCTAGGACATTCAGTAATCTATAATCTTGGTTGAAACTTTGACAGGCACTTGCTGGAAGTTAAATTTGTGCAGATGAATAGGATGTGAGTGAATTAATGGCACTCACAGGTAGCACCAAACAAAATTATTATTTGCCAGGTCATCCAGACAATACCGAGGAGTTGTGGTGTTGTCACTTCATGTCAGGGTATGAAATTTTCCCGGTGCTGGCTGCGTGGCAGGCAGATGGCCTAAACACTCTGGTGTTTCTTGCGAGTTACTGGAGTTTGCTGTGGCTCTGCCCTGTCCTGGTGCATGGAGAGAGTGCTTGGCTGCAGGAACCTGCTCTGTCTTTGGATGCAGGAGCCTCTCTCTTCTTGAGAATCCTCAATGTGACCCGTGGCAACAAGAAGGGCAATGGCTCTACTTTCAGTACCAGACCACCTCCTTCAAAACCCATGGCTCATAGTTACTCTGCAGTGAAGACTAACAGGAGGGAATCGCTGGAAGAAGGAGAGCGTGTTATTGCTGCTCGTGATGTGGTAGAATTTAACTGGGAGGGAAGAATAAGAGACAGAGCAGCAGGAGGCAACCAGCAGGACTGCAAATCCAGACAGCAGAGGGCTGGAGGAAGAATTACAATTTACTTTGCAGATATTCTGTTAAGCCCAGAAAAAGCACTCAGGAAAACGAGGGAAGTTATCTTAGTTTTAGAACACACATGTGAACAGGTCCACAGTGAATCCTGTCTTAAACTGATCACACTTATAGGAGAGAATCAAATCTATTTTCATCTTTGTGTTGACTTTTCTTGATCCTCCTTGGAGAGCAGTTTGGTATTTCTACTTTTGAAAGTGTTCAGCAACTGTAAAATGAGATTTATAAATACAGTTGTTAAAAATAAAAGATTAAGCAGAAGAACATGTTAAAATAGAAACTTACAAATAAATCTGTGTTTGAAATCCTGCTAAGCATCTCTTCAAAGAGGAAACAGAAGTAGTTTTCAACACCTTCTACCATTTTGCTCAGGACTGGGCAGTCCATTTCAAAAGTGGGAGAAGATTATGTGTTAAATTTGATATTTCATAAGTGATTCTCACACAGCCATCATTCACATGGGACACTGGTATGTTGCTAGAGTCTGTATAGGAAATAATCCACCTTTTTCTTCTTCCAGCTTCTGACATCTGCTTTAAAGTCTGTCCTGAGGACAGAGATAAGGGTTATATGGGAAAAGTGCGGCATATTAGAGGGTGTAAATAGACTTGCCTTGGTAGCAAGTGTTAGACAGCTCATGAACTGTGGTGATACCCAGCTTTTATCTCTTGCATTGCTAGGAAGGGCTGGGGAGAGATGTTTTGTGTTTCCTTGCAAGTGTGTGTTGCTAGCTGTATAGTCACTGGGTGTTGCTGTGCTTACATATTGCCATTTTCTTTATTAAATCACCAAGTCAAACAAACTGTGATAGGGAAAGCGGCTCTGGGAAGTGAAGGTTATGGAAGCCACATCTTGTGCTTGATATGGGCAGGGAGCAGTCGTGTGGTACCTGAATGGCCATCTGGCTTCTTGCTGTGCATGGGGAATATCTAATTCTTCGTGTGAATGAAGTAATTTTTAATGGAGTAGGGGAGGGGAGCAAGGGAAAGTTGTTAAATGATGTTGCTGCTGTAAGCCTGACCGCATAGTTAGGTGCTCAGAGAGACAACATGAAGTCTCCCAAACCTGCAAATAAACAATGTTTGTCAGTGTCTCTTCAAGTCACATCTGTTCATCCTCCGTCAGTGTTGTATAGCTTCATGCAGCTTAAACCTGGATATAGGTGTCTTGTGTTCACAGTCCAGTTTGAAGCCTGCAGGCACTGTTTTCTTCAAGCGTATCTCATGTGTTTGTCTCTCTTCATCCGTGCTGTTGGGTACCTTTGGCAGTGCTTAAAATGCTTGGCTAAAGGATCCACTGTGTCCTTCAGCCATTCAAGCCTGCTGAAACCAGCAATTTTGTGTACAGTATCTGAAAGCTGCAATTGAAATTACTTTGTTTTGATGTAGGCAATCCGTAGATGTTTCTGCTGGTAGCTCATTACTGAGTTTGTATGTATGAAGAAATCCTCTTCCTAGAAGTAGAACAGCCTGTCCTGTTTATATTCATTTAAATGCTTTTTCCTCAAAATTTTATATTTCATCTCTGGAAACTTCACACAGAGTCTTCTGGCTTGTTTATTCTGGTGAAAGATCACATCTTTAAAAACACCAAATTACTCCTAACTGTCCAAACTTCAGTCTTGATTGTGTTGCCTCTCTGGGGCTGCTGATACAAATTTAGGATTCCTCCCCAGATACTGTTCGTGCTTCAGTTTGGCCTGTTGCCATGTTAATTTTTTTTTTCTTCCTTTCTTTGGGGTATGTGGAAAAGAAAAAAACAACGTGATGACTTGTAAGAGTTAGCTCACTCCCTGCTGAATTTAGTGGAACAGGACAAAGACATGCAGCCAGAGTGCATCCTTCCCCGCTGAATTTGAGGCATGTGACAAGCAGAGGAGGGAGGTGCGAGTACCTCCCGAAAAATGTGTGAAAATCCTTCAAGGGGAACGTTAAAACCTCTGTCTGGGCACCACTGATCTCCTATTTGTCTCCTGATCCTCTTTAATTGGTTTCTTTGCAAATGCTTCATTTTTTCCCATGAGATTTTTGGAAAGTAATTATTTTGCATGCTGTGTTTTTCTGTATGCATTCAGTCAAGCAGTTAAAACTTTTGTGCACCCTCCTATTTTATGCCTTGTCTGAAACTCCTATTCATCTTTTGATTTTATTGCTTGTCTGAAGTTGCCAGTTTGAATTCTTCTGCAGTATATTTTTCTATTCTATGAGATGTTTCCTCAGCTGAGGCATGAAATGCTGCCTTTACGCAGGACCATGTTTTGCTGCGTCTGTCACCACAAAGAGAAAATTGAGTGGTACTGTGTAGTGACTTGAGTTATGTGAATAGGTGGAGAACATCTCTCAATGTCCATGCTCGCGGAAGGAGCCTCGCTTCTGTCAGCTGGCTCAGAGCCTTCTTTTCTGAATTCTGTGAGGTGTTTCCATATGGCTTGGGTAACTTGCATATTGAATTATTGTGTGTGTGCTTAAAATGAAGCTAGTAGCCACTTGGAGATACCAGTCTTGCTTGGGCTTGATGAGCTGTGTCCTCCTTCCTGCACAGTGACCGCCTCCAAATGTGTTGGGCATCTGCATTTTCAGCTCTGAGAATCTGCTTAATCATCCCTTCCTGCTGTTTCCACCCCTTATCTGCCCTGTTTAGTCAGGAATACTGTCAACCTTAAAGATGCACGTAACGCGGTGTGCAGCAGAAGGTTTGGATCTGCTCTGTTCCCACTTTCTTTGGCTGGTGCAGTAATTGCTCTGTGTTGAACCACAGATGACGAATAACATGTTTGTAGGCAGCAGTGACTTTGCAGGGCTGCTTCTTTTTCTGACTTGCAGACTAATGGAAAACAAATGTCTGCCTACTGCTCACATTAGGATGACTGCCAGCGTGAAAGAGACCATCCTTCTTTTTGTGCCACCCATAGGAAAGCAGGAGAGGTTACTTTGTGTGGCTAGGCAGTAAGCCACACAGACAAGTGGACCTGGATTTTAACGCTTGAGTCAGCATGAGAGAAAGGGGTGTTGTGAAACCAGCAGTCGATGAGCTGGAGGAGGAGAAATTTGTCTGCTTTTGGTGGCACTAGCACATAAAATTGGTTACGGCAGTGGGCTGGAGATGGGAACCTCAGAGCTCAGGGGATTGGTTTTTTTTTCAGTTGCTGGTGAAGTTTAGTGGGTGATACAGTGTGTTTCGGAAAAGCAGGGTGTGCAAAAACCTACTGTGTACAGCAGCAGTTTTCACTGGCAAGTGGTCTTCTTCCCCGGGCACTTGGAGGGTTGTCTGCTTCCACCAGAGAGGTCAGGGCCAAGCACCTGTGTAAGGCTTCACGCCTCAACTGGCAGAGAGAATGCCTCTGAGAGGAGGAGGACTCTAAAGCCATAGTCGCTTGGCTTATTAGCTCCTAATTACTGTGGGGTGGTAGGAATGAAATAAAGAATCCCTTGTTTTCTTCGCACAGATTAATATAACATAATTCCATGGTAAGAAACTGTGGAAAATGCCACCCCCATGAGAAATGGGGTTTTTTTTCAAACACTGTCTTGCTTTGAAAGCATGCTTTGTGGAACCCGGGTGGAATTCAAGACCTGTTGTTTCCACAGTTAAAGAAATAGTTAGTTGTTCTTGACTTTTAGACCTGCCTGTGACTGGTGACCTGTAATTTTGTCATCCATTGCACTCAGTGTGTAACACTGCTGTGTTTTCTTCCATTTATTCCTGTCACATGCACTAGCTTGTAGAATAATTCACTTTCAAATGTGTCCATCTGCTTTGGCTACATCAAAGAGCTATTTTAGAGTTCAAGCTGTTTAAAATCTTTCTTGAAATTTAAGAGCTCATTTTGGTGCTTTTGGAGAAAGAGTGTGGGAGGGCATGATTTGCTGTAGGCCTGTGATGCATTGGGATAAACTTTCTTTCTTTTTCCACTGCCAACGTCTTAGTAACAAAATGAGCTGGAGTTTACCCACTGCAAGAAGTGTGGCAGTCATGTACCTTCTCAAATTTAGGGGAGAGCAAATGTGATTAAAGAGATGTGTTCCTAATTGTATTTCAATCCGTATTATTTTTTTGTTTGTTTTTCACAAAGTCCCATGTTTGTGAAGACTTGCTCATTGTTCTTGTTTTATTTCTACAGTTTGCAACTTTATGTCTCATGAAAAGTGCCTCAAGAATGTCAAGATACCGTGCTCATGTATTGCTCCCAGCCTTGTAAGGGTGAGTAAGCACACGCTGCCTTGTCTCCTTCTTGGGGATAGTAGCACAAATTTATCACTGATGAATATGGTGTAGTGCAGTGGTGGCTTGTTAGTATCGTAATGCTTAAATCAATTGTGTTAGTCATCACTGATGGTTTTATAACTGCTCAAAGGCAAAGATACATTTCCTTCGAAAAGTCCCTGCTATGGCCAACTATGGATAAGCCTGTCTTTGAAGAGCAGTTATTTGCATTCTTTAAATATTACTAGATGTTCTTACTTGTGTGTCATTACCTGGAAGTCTTGCAATAATGGAGTGGGGTGACTGATTGATATCAGTGCTCTCAGAAAACCCTACTGTGTGTCATAGTAAAGAAGGACTCTGTGCACCACCAAACTGTTTACAGCAATTACACTGTACTGAGAAAATACTGAAGCTTCTACCTAGCAAAAGGGCTGTGTTTGGCTGCTGGTGATTGCTGCATCTTAAAAATTTTCTCGTTGGTAAAAAATCAAATTTATTTTCACAATTAATAAAGTACTCGCTTTCAGATGCCTTGTGACTTTTTCTCCCACCAGGCTTCGTGTTTAAGAGATTAGTTTTAAAGGATGTGAAAGATGAAAGAGCTTTAAAGAAGATAGTAGGATGTCCTGAAGTTATTTGGAAGCTAAATTGGGGAAAAACAAGGTGTAATAACCGCTTGGGAAAGGATGATAGAAAAGTAAGGAAAGGGATGAAGAAGATGAAGAACTTACTAGAGAAATAATAAAACGCTACAAATACCTTAAGGAGAGCCATATGCAAAAGTCAAATGAGACATGGCTGTAAAATCAGAGTCATGTACATTACAGGCCTCACTGACTAAAAACTCGTTCGTGGGAACACATTCCATAAGCCTGGAAACCTGTGAAGGGAAACCAACTTCTTTCTTTGTATCCTAGAAAGCTTTACAAGTTCCTTTATGTTGTGGAAACCTGTGTAGGGGGTGAGGTGGCAAAGTTTAAAACAACATGTAGCTTGACTTACAGGAATGGTGTAGAGAGAAATTAAGGACATGTTTTTCCTAAATTTGCTTTTTCTAGATGATAATGCTATTAGGCTTTGCTACATGCTTTGTCTTCCCCATGTGCTTTTCATCTTGAGAGGTATGACTTAGGTGGCAAACTGCTATCTGATACACAGGAAGTTGCCAGTGAAATAGTTAGAAGTACTGTTCTGAGAAGCCGTAATAAATGGATATGTACATAGTGAGGAATGCTGTTCCTGAGAATTAGCATCTACTACTGTTTCACTATGTTGAAGATAGTCATTGTAGCATGGGAAAAGGAACGATGAGTCAGATGATGGAGGTATCTTTGCAAGGGCCTTTTGGGGAATGGTACAAATCAACTGGGAAACATTAATTTAATTCAGAGTGTCAGAGCTGTAAACATTTGTGACTGCTTCTTTTGTGAATTTGTTCTGAATTTAATTAGTTGTTCAAAATGCTATTTGTTCCTTTGCTTTTGCCTGGTGAAAGTAATGCATTTAAACTTATTAATGTTTCCACTTGCATCAGTCATGGATGTCAGTGTAGTTTTTTTGATCTTTTCCCAGTCTGCATTTTCTACATGCCCTAATGTGTGAATTTTATGTAATTGTTTATTGTTTACACACAAAATCTAACTATCCTTGATGTTCAGTAGAGCTTGTTTTATCTGAGTGGTGTTGTCAGCCCTCAAAGCTGTTAGCAGTTCAGTGTTGCTGTATTTAGCTGCAATGAGTCTTGTTTGTTATATGTGTTGAGCGATAATGATTATATTTTGCAAAGACTGGATTGTGCTATTATTTCTGGACTGTCTCGTCCTTCTTGACGCGATCATCCAAGTTGCATTAATCCTGGTCTGCTGTGCAAGTGAAGTCTGCCATATGGGAGACATCGTTTTGCGTGCAGGCTCTGTCGAAGTAAATATTGAATTTGGCATTTGCTTAAGAAACAGAGCAAAAAACAAATTATAATAATTTATAGAATGTGTGGAAAGTTTTCTTAATCTCCCTGCTCTCCTTTCAGATTATTTATTATTTATTCATGGAAAGGTTCAACGTAGGAGGGAACACTTGTGGAATTTTTTTCTGATAGCTCCTTCTGGTATGTCAATACTCCGTGTATTA
>VXBW01002997.1:199405-254172 GCA_013400375.1 Thinocorus orbignyianus
TGAGCTTTTTTTTTTTTTTTTTTTTAATCCCCTGGATTTCATCTAGAGAAGCTGGCAATTGTTAAAGCTCATCAGAGTGTGTGTCATTTGATACTAAGTCAAACTGTCAGAGAATAATTTTTCAGCAGACGTTTCATGGAAACTTTATTCCTGAGAGTAGGGTTCATTTCCCAGCGTCAAGTAAAGGCCCACAGAGTCACAAGCATGGCATGACTGCTCCAGCCTCTGAAAACTCTCGATGAGTTCACTTTTAAGGCTGCCCTTACCATTTCTTTACACTATTGTTAATCATTATCACCTACATTTAGTGTTCCAGACTGGATCCCAGTCACAGTGTTTCAAAACAAGATTTCATGGATCAGTCTTTTGAACAAGTTTGTGTTTTTATGGTTTGCAGGGGGTGTGATTTGCTTCGCTGGTAAGGTCTCAGCAACTTTTCCAAACTCAAACCCTCTCCCCTCTAAATTTCCATAAGTGTTTACCTTCTCTGAGGTATGTGCAAAAAACAGAAAAAACAAACAAACAAAAAAACCCCAACCAAACAAAACCCCATACACACAAAAGCCCAAGCCCACAAACACAAGGGGGAAAAAAAAAACAACTGAGGAAAAGAGATCCCCAAAACACCCAACAAAACCCAAAGTAACTGTGAAACAAACCCTCTTTGATTGTGTGAAATGAGAAGTTCTGTTTTCCCTTGTTAGTTGGAATTGAAGCTGTATTACAAGATTTTTACCCCGTAGATTTACCATAGAAGTGCATGTGTGTTTTCTATATAACCGTTCTTCAAAAACTAAATGGAAATGAGGGTGTATTAAAAGTGGATTTAGGGGAGCTTGGCATTTGCTGTACTTGTTTTTCCTTCTTGTCTTGGTGCATTGCTGTGGTAGTTTCTAAACATTTTCACTTCCAGAAGGGTTGATGGGCTTCTCATGAAACTGTCCTGTGTGCTTTTGTTCTTAAAACCAGATTGTGTAGAATAGAAAAATGTAGTTTTAGGTCGTCCCCTTCTCCTGAAACTTTCTATGCTAAAAAAAACAGTGCTTGCCTTTGTGGTACAGAGGTCTCTCCTCAGGCAAGCAGGTGGTGTCCTTGCCTGCTGACCTAAATCTCTTCCTCTGGCTGCTGGATTCTGCTGTCTGCAGGTGGTTGTTTACCTCAGTTCCTCATGAACTGAAAGCAGACGAGAGGAAAAAAAGGGTACTCAAGTTAAGGTAAATCCGCCTTATGATAGTCTGTTCTGTAGTGGACTCTTCATACTTTGTATACACAATGATAGCACCTCCTTTTTCTGCAGCTGAATGACTTCAATACTGGGACACAACCTCTTTCTTTGTTTACTTTTTCTGCCTGTCTCTTTTCCATGTCCAAGGTACAATGGGATGCTCCAGCAAAGCATGAGACAAAGATCATGAAGGTTTGTTTGCTGCTTCACTTGTCTTGTAATAATAAATGCTCCCCCATCTCTTTCAGCTCTCAGATGTCTGACGGATTTTTGCATGAGTGCCTCAGAGAATTAGCTTTTAGGGAAATGTTGTTGCAAGAGGCTCATAGACATTTTAACAAATGGGAAAGAGTTTGGCAAGCTGGGAAGGAGAATTTGATGTGGTTGGGTTGAGTGGGAGTTCTGGAGAGCACAGGGGAAAAAAATCAAAACTGGAAAATCATTCCTTGTTGGTAGTTGCAAGTGTTGGAGGTTTTATATCAACATGGGTTAAAAAATGCTGCAATAAATGCATGCTGAACTTTTAGCAGTTCTCCCGGTAGACCGTTATAGAAGACAGGCTGAAATGCAATGCTTATGAATAAAGTGGTGAGCATATTATTGTTACATCTCGTCTTCAAATTACTCTATATTTGGCACGCATCAGTCCAGGGAGTTTTTATTCTGCCCTTCTTGTATATTTTTTGGTGGTGGTGGTAATTATATCTGTAGCATGAACTTGATTCACAAAATGTATGCTTATTATTTTTCCTCTTTTTGTATTATATATTATAAAACAAGTTTGGGAAAGCTATGTCTCCTCTGTCTCTTCTTCCCCTTCTATTTATCTGTGACAAAAAGGCTTTGTTGGTGTGAGGATTTTTTCACAGGATGTCCTAACAACGGTTGGAAGCCAAATCAACCCTTTTAGCAGAACCTGTTGCAGTAGGGCCAAGGGGTAATGGTTTTAAACTTAAAAAAATGTGGATTCAGGCTAGATATAAGGGACATGTTTATTACAGTGAGGGTGGTAACACACCAGGACAGGATGCCCAGAGAGGCAGTAGATGCCCCATCCCTGGTAGTGGCTTGGACAGGGCTCTGAGCAACAACCTGATCAAGTTGAAGATGTCCCTGCTTGTTATGGGTTGGTTGGACTACATGACATTTAAAGGTCCCTTTCAATGCTAACCATTCCATGATTTTACCTGGGCACTTTCTGGACAGCTCTGACCACCTTCACCAAGAAGGTCCATCTCTAGTTCTTCGCCCATACTTGTGTTGTTCCAGCAGAGGCAGTTGCTTGGAGTGTGGCAGCCACGTGGCATGATTTAGAAGCCAAATGAGGTGTAAAACTGCTTGCAGGTAGTCTTGGCACTGGCCCAAGGTTTACCTCCTTTTCCTCCCCAAAGCAATAGTCTTTTTAACCCTGAGGTTAAAGGGGAGGGCTAGCACACCCGTTGTTCACGAACTTGGGAGTTTATTATCCTCTATTGAAACCTGATGGCAAGCTGCCTGTGAAGTCCCAGATGAACCCTGTAGCTGCATCAATGACTCTTTAGGTTCAGAAGTGGTATGAGATGTCACTGCATGTGCTTTCTTTTAATCTTTATCTTGATAAAGGGAGATTGACATTGATTTCCTTTATAGTAACAAAGACAAGGATTGACTATCTTTTGCATATCGTTTTCTCTTTCCAGAACAAAAAATGCATGTCTCAGCAACTCTTAATTGCATTGGAAAGCTCTTATACAAGTCTCATATTCTAGTAAAAGTGTCATATACTCCTGATTTGAAATGGTGTGGTATTCATTGTATAGTTCTTGTCACAAAAGGTCCTTGAAGACCTGAAGGTAAGATCTCTGTCCTGTCACAGAGATCTGTAGGATAGGGAAAAAAGATCCTGGATGTGGTTAGGTCACATGTGGATGTATGAATTACTTCCTTCCATTAGCCCCAGTTAAAATTTTTACGACTATGTATTTGATGTTTCTCGTTATTCCCAGTCTTCTGCTAAGTCAAGATGCCATTTAACTTTATATTTCTTATCTGATTTCAGAACTTCTGTATGGAAAGTGTACTTAACATTTTCTTTTTGACAACAACTGATAGATCAAGTGCTCAGAGGAAAAAATGCCGATTTGGACACAGCCGATGAGTAATTAATGGGCATTATCCCTAAAAGGAAAAAGTAGAAATGGAGAGCATTCAAGTGCATTTAAGTTGCGTAAATCTTTAGCTACTAAAGCGGACAGGTTTCAACCAAATAAAAGACCTCTTTGTAATTACTGAGTAATAAGTAAATAATTGAAAAGATGTCAGTACTGGGAAAAGTTGAATCACAAAGTTGTCAGCTTCTATCAGAGGGTGTGGTCTAGAATGATCATGGGATGTACTCAGATGTGATCACCATATCTACCTCTCCAGAGCAAAGGTTTTGGTGTCAGAGTCAACTTCAGGAGCATTAGATAAAGAAGTACTTCTGCACCAGAAACATCAGAATCCATAGAAGTTCTTGTTTCAGAAACACCATTTTAATTTGTATCAACAGGATTTTTTTGACTAATGTTGAGAAACAGTTTTGTGAAAGACCTCTGTGACCACCCTTGTGGGCATTTCAGAAGATGGTTCCTTCCAGGCTGGTTGAGCTTATCCTTAAAATGCTACAGTGTTTTCAGACTGAAAACTAATGACCTGAACTTAAATGCTTTTTGCTCAACCTTTGGAGTCTATCATGTTTTTATCCTTATTTCAGTGTCCCCTTTCCTGCTTGGAAGCTGGTCAGCCCAATTCTACTGTTGGTCCTTCAGCCCTGCTTTCTCAGTCTCTCTGGTGTGTTTTACAAAGTCCTGCCAAGTGTGATGTGATGGGGATGGAGATGCGTGGGCGTGATAATATTTAGACACAGGCCT
Source organism: Thinocorus orbignyianus (assembly GCA_013400375.1). Taxonomy (NCBI): domain Eukaryota; kingdom Metazoa; phylum Chordata; class Aves; order Ciconiiformes; family Thinocoridae; genus Thinocorus; species Thinocorus orbignyianus. Next base: position 203,522 of record VXBW01002997.1, read on the forward strand.
AGGAAAAGTTTTTAGTAGGTGGTTGTTTTTTTCAGGCTGCCAAAGGCAGCCCATGTCACTCTGGCATTTGGTCTATCTGTATTTCTTTCGTTCCCCTTTGAGCATGGAAGTCTTTGGCTCAGAATTCGGGCCAAAGACTTTATTCTTCCTGACTTGCTAGAAAAGCAGCTGCAGCTGGGTGAAGAACAAGCCTTTCTGGAGCTGTATTTTTCTCTGCTGAGGTGTCCAGAAGGTTGTGGACCAGTAAGACTTGACCTGACCTGACTTTATCTGTGAACCAGGGGGTTCGGGTGGTAGCTGGGCTGCTCAGTACGTAGTGATTCAAAGCACTTAAATTCATGATCTGCTCTTGGCCACACGCTTGTTACCCTCTGGCATTTCAAGATGAGGAACAATTTTGAAAGGCACTATGGAAAGAAAACAATTCTATCTTTTCTTTTTCTTCCAAAGTTTAGAAGTTAAGAGCAGTTTGTTACTGTTCTTTCTGTCAAACTTGCTGTGCGCTTGCACAAATTGCACTAAAGGGGTTAGAACCTAAGTTTTAGGTTTCTACAAGATCAAATTTTATTACAGGCTAAGATGAACTTTTACAGAAATGTGTGATGTTCTGTAATGCTTTGGATTTTTTAACACACGGCAGGAAACAAAATATAAACCAGGATTATCTTGTCCGTGAGTGCAAAGTAATTCTGGAGCTTATGCTGGAGTATTACCGATATACTTTCTGTCAGTGGGCTTCTGATCAATACTGTAGGGGTACTTAGATGTTGTTTAATGGTATTACTAGCAGACATTTTCTGTATTTTTCTGTGGAAATTGATTTTAGTGGTTTGCATAAAGTCATTTAGGTAGTTCTATTGGAAAAGCAGTTTTAGACTCTGATCAATTATGAACTTTCTCTCTGTAGGCCACATTATGTGTCTGTACTTTACTGTACTTATACAGGTGGATATAAATTAAAGAACAATACATAACATTTCAAATTCTGACATGTTGCCTCACTGGCTTTCCCAGTCTGCATTTTGATTATTTATTTTTTTAAAATGTATTGGGTTCTTGAACTTGTTCAGCAACTAAAGAAATGCACGGAGCTGTTGGGAGGAACATGATGTTATTAATGAGTTTATGTTGCACTTACTCTTTTATCTTTTCTCTTTCTGCACCTTATTCCTATCCCATTTCCCACTGGGCTCTGCAGTGGTTTTATACCTGTCACTTCTAAAGCAAGCTAGAAAGATGGGTCATAATAAACAAAGTTTCTTTGGCTTGTTTCAGAAGAAAAGAAGTTGAAGGAACAGTTTTGTTTTGTTTTTTACCACTCAACACTGAAATCAGCAAGTTGTCCCCTTTCCTTCTTCTTGGCAATGACTTGAGACTTCAGCAGATTGTCACCAGGGTCCTGACCAGATGCAGAATTTAGACTTGGTCTCCTTCCTGTGAGTCTTCTAGATAAGTAGTCAGACGCTGTATAAGTTTGACTCTTTTCAAAGTGCTTTCTCGCAATCTTTCCCAAAATGAACACTGTTTTTCACAAAACTCTACTTTGATCCTTTAGTCTTCCATGTTATTGGACAAGGAGGTTTGTTTTTTTTCCTTACCCCTGAGGAAGTAGTGTGAGAGAAGGGCAAGAAAAGTGGGCAGGGATTATGAGCCTTGAACTCCACCTGAGATAGTTTGATTAAGGTTCCTCAGGCTCTACAGCATGGATTTTTTTCCCCCAAGGATATATATTCTTTTTATAAAAATGCATTATATGCCTAGAATGCTCTGATGTAAAAAAAAATAAAATAACAGTCGTAAAAGCCAACCATGAAATTTGTTTGAGTCAAAGCTGGAGGGCTTCAGAGAATTGGATTTATGTTTAGGTTGATGGGAGTAGGAGACAGACCCCAAAGCATGGTATGTCTGTATTTTTAGATCCTGAACTTGTCCATAAAGCAAGAATATGAAGCTTTTGCAGGCAAGGCTATTTTGTAATATATCATGTTGGTGATACTGATAGGAAATCCTTCTGGTAGCCTGGCTGGCAGCCCAGCGTGGTGGGGAGCCTGGGGTCTGGACAGGCAGGTTCCTGGTCAGTTGGGGTTCCTGCAGACAACATGATCTGTGGGTCAAAGAGCTGGTGACTCTACTTGACTGGTCAGCTGCTGTGCACAATCTTGTTCATGTCTGGTGACGTAGGCATATTTCATACCTCTCTTCATACTCCTTTACCCCATCAAAAGATTCTAAGGAGAACTGGAGGAACCACATGGTTTGCAGTTTGGGGTTCAGTGATTTTTCTTGACTAAAATTCCAGCAGTGTTCCATTCTCCTTGTGTTGCGTCTGGCAAAACTTTATCTCATTTATTTCATTGCACGTGCTTGAGGTACGAGATTGTTTAGTGTCACTGTCCCACGCTTTCAGAGGCTGGTGCAAATTAGACCTTTATAACTGGAAGTGACTTGTGGGTCATCAAATTCTGTGTTCCCAATGTGTGTCAGATTTGCCGCTAGCGGTTCCCAGGAAAGCCCTGATACAGAAGGAAATTAAAATCCTTCTTGATATCTTTGAAAGATTGTTTACTGGGAGGAAAAGAAACTGTCAATGACAATATGTATCTTAAGTCATTATTTCCAGCTTTTTACTGGGCATGATTAATTTCATTTCACACGTAAGTAACCATTTGTCAGCCTTTACTATCAGTATATTTTGTCTATGATGCAAGAACCAGAAGATAAATCTGATGTATTTGTCATATCAGGAAGGGTGTGTGAGATGCACAAAACTAAATACATAAGTCACAGTAAACTTTTGTGGAAGTCATTTGGATTCTAAATTTTAAAGATGCACTTACACTTCTTCCTTCTAAAGTGAATGTCAATTTGACAGAGGCATGTGTCTTGCAGAAGAGTGGTCTCTAGAACAAATATTAAGCTCAAGTATGTTCCTTATTTTTCATTTTTCATCTTTTCTTTTGTTCTTTTGCTAAGACCACTTCCAGTCTTCATTGTTAACCCCAAACAAGAAAAAAACTCTACTTTTTTAAGATAAGTGACTAGTATACTAGGAATGTATTTGCTAAAACTGTTGGTGCAGCTCTGGGTAAGAGGATATTGACATGTATCAGCTTTCACCTGCAATCAGTCAGTGGGAACCTTGGTATGGATGTACTTCAAGAGCTGGGTCTCTGTACCATCCAGGGCTTGGAAGCTTTGGGTGTGCGGTGGGGAGACCAGTGCCTTTGTCCTGATCAGCCAATTTCTTGGGCTCTATTTGGAGAACAGAGGAAAGGCGCGTGGAGAGTGTGCCTTTAGGGTGTGTTGTATACATGTACAATACTATTGGTCATCCTTGCTTCAGTTAAGAATACTTAAGAGAGAAACTGTGATTCCAGGTAAGTCACATGGCGCTGAACCCAAAATAAACCTTTGCATTCACGGCACTGTGAATCATTAAGAAGCTGAGTGGCACTTAAAAATACATACATTACATATTAAAACTCAAGAATTAAAACAAAATGAAGTAAAAAATATTTAAAATACAGTATTTTAAATATATTTTGAGTATGAATTGTTTTTTTTAAAAAAGGATTATTTACCTCTACATTTCTTGTCAGGCTTGGTTAAGTTTATGTTGTAGATACTGTCCTGTCTTGCATGATAAAGCAGTTTCTGTGAATTGTAACTGGCACTTTGAAAGTTGTGGCTGATGGTGTCTTATGCATTCTTCGTTGACAGGTTCCAGTTGCACACTGTTTTGGGCCTCCAGGACATTACAAAAGGAAGTTTTGCACTGTGTGCAGAAAGTCACTAGAGTCACCTGCCTTTCGATGTGAAGGTAATTTGAACCCTATTTGTATATCCATCTGTGTGTTACCCAGTAGCGTACACGTGGCTTACATTGCATGCTTTTGAGGCTACATATGGATAGGCATACACACATACATACGCTTACTGTGTTTGAGAAATTTTTGGGTTGTTAATCATCCACTCACTGGTCATGGAAACATCTATTGAAATTAAGGAACAATAAACCAATAAACTTGAATTAACCACAGGCTTTGTCAAATGTGTATGCTCTTTCGTCTTTCCTCCAATTTACTTTGAGCAAGTCTGTGGTGTTAATGGTGTGCAATGAATTCAAGCCTGAGATGTATAAAGAATGAGAACCTGTTATGGCAAAAGAAGGACTTCTGTTGAGGTAATTTATTTCTGTTTCTGATGGAAGCTTTTGATACAGGGAATCATCAGGTATTCATATTTCTAAAACCTCATACTTTCTATAAAAGAATGGAATATAACTTTCCTGTATTACCTTTCTCAGTTATCTGTTGCTCGTAATGGGGACAATGTGTCTTCAATGGGAAGATATTTGAAAATATTATTTGTCAAAATAGTACTGCTCTGAGTGTTCTGACACAGATTCTCTGAAAAAACAGAAATTAAAGAAATCACCCAAACACCAGAATTTTTCTTTGAAACATGTATTGGCATGAGTACTTCACTGATTTTAACATGGGACAACTCCTTAATTCTCCCTTGTCTCTCGTCTTGAATGTCTAGTAGTTGTTGTACATTTGATGGTGTGAGATTGAATAGAATTTAGTATTTTAAAGGAATAAAACCTGTGAACTCTTTAAAAAAAAAGTTTCTGAGGAAAGAACCAACTCTGTAGGATTTGAGATGCTTTCAAAATTGCTGTTATGCTAAGTATAACAACTTATTTAATAAGGTCGCCTATGTGTAGGGGAAACACTTCTTTTTGATCAGGGCATTTAGACTTATAATGGTGCAGTGGTTTTGTTTCTGCTTTTGTCTGGTGAGTTGCATAATGAATCTAAACTATGTTCTTCTGACTAGTGGGAATCTGTCACTTAATATAGTTACCATGTGAGTTGGCTGGTTTGGTGGGATGGTCTGAGCCGCAGATACCACACGGTCTTTTCCGATGACCTGTCTTCATAAGACTCAGAACTTGTGTGGCAATGAGACAAACATAGAGTATTTGAAAAGAATATTTTTGCGTGCTATGTCCTCTTAACTCTTGAAAATATCTTTAGTTGATCCATTTTAGTTCAAGCTTTCTAGATTTTGCTTTTGTATTCTCACTTTCTTAACTCTACAGTTTTAGCGTTGTACCTGTTGCAAGGGAGTACTTATTTTTTCAGACATTTCTATTTAAGTGTTCTTAAACAAGAAACACATGAAATCCCATGTTACATTTAGGTATTACAAGGACCTGAACTTTTTCTTTTTCTAGTTCAGTGAAGGTTCTGAATTGTGTGCCTTGCATGGTTTAAACAGTTTTCTTGTTTTGTGTGGTGGGACTTGTTGATTATCCCGTTTTCTGAATACCAGTAAGCCTGCAGCTTGCTTCTCTGATACTCTTCCAAAATGTAGCTTAAAAAGGGCAGTTGAAGTTCATCAAATGCACAAGATTCTTCCTTTATTCTTCAAAAATACTTTGAGAATTTGTCTAAGAAGTGAGCTGTTTTAAGTTGTAGAGCTTTTAAATCCAGATGAGGATGTTGAACTTTATTCTTTTTTTTTTTTTTCTTATTTCCATGACTTAGCTTACTTCGTAGTATAAACCTGCTGTTGGGTATGGTATATTCCTCTGATACTGGAATTTAAAGAACTTTTCCTGGAATCTTTGCCATAATTACCAGATAAAAGAGGGTTAGATGAAGTTACCTTTTGTAAGCAAATGATTGACGTAATTAGATGTACTTTTAAAATAATATNTGTTGGATCCTTTAAAGAAGTTTCCTATTAAACATGAAATTTGGGAGCAGCAAATTTACTGGGGAAGGAGGCAGTTAACATTTTAAAGGTTATTCTGCCAAGCTTATGTATCTGAAATTAACCAACTTGGGGTTTTGGCAATTATAAAGGAATTCACAGCACTTCCGTGATGAGTTTGAACAGAAAACCGTCATCCTGTTATGAGTTAAAAAGTTTTGCAGATTATGGAAGGGCTGATAAAGATGAAACTTCTTTTTTTTGTAAACCCTCTGATTTGACTTGATCTTTACATACTTTTGCTATCTGTGAGGCAACTGTCTTAAGGGTTTAACTCCTGCGGCGCTCCTGCCCTTCTCACGCACATGTTTTTTTTACTAATTCTGAGTTAGGGGTGACGTTAGAAACAGCAGGTGTGAATCAGACCAAGGGGAAAAAAAATAACCCTTCTGTTCTCTACAAAGTGTAGCAAGGGGCACCGTGTGCCTGCTTTAGGAGAAGTAATGATAAAATACCTGATTGTTTTTTTTAATTCCTTGAAGCTGTAATTTGGTCTATAGAAACCAAATCAGTCAAAGCATCTAGCTTGCCCGGTAGCCAAACTGGTGAAACTGTACAGTATATCTATGAACATGGAGATATGTGAGCCGTGGAGGGACCATGTCACACCTTGTATCAAAGTGGTTGTCTTAGTAAGTCCCCTTGAAAGAGGCTTTGCTTTGGTGTGCTGGTAGGTCGTGGTCTTCTGTGGGGTTTGAATAAGACAGTGTCAGTGCCGATCGCCAGTCCAGAGAGCGATTTCAAAATAAGATGTTATTCTCTGTGTAATTCAATACTGTTTTCAAGATTCTTTCAGATAACGTGGCTAACGCTCAGTCACCACCTTCCAGTCTTCAGGTTACAGTCTTCAGATTTTTGTGATGTGCTTGGAGCAATAACCTGTTTGAGCAGAACAGAAAAATATTTGAAGAATTTGACGCTTGCCTCTCTACTTTCATTTACTCAACAGAGAATCAAATGCTTTCCCAGAGTATTTGCAAATCTTAAAAAGCAGCTAGAGGAGGATCTTTCATCCATCTCTGTCTGTGAGGTTCATAGAGAACTTCCCTGATTTTGCAGTAGTGAAGCTAGGTATTGAGGTCTTTTAGTTGTAATATTTTTTGCAGCATAGCGCTTTAGCTGGAGGATTTTTTGGGGTAGATTATCTTTTCTTTCACATCTGATACTTCAAGTCAGCTTTAAAATAATGGAAGTGCTTTATCCAAACCCAAAGTTGCCTAAAACTTTATAGGCTTCACTAAAATTTCTTCCAGCTTCTTCCATGTATTTGGGAAGACAACGTTAAGCTTACTTAAGGAGAGTGTGCTGAATAAGAGGATCGTTCTCCTTTTCCTGATAACAAATGGTGATTTACCATATGCATACGTAGCTTGGACAAATATTAGTTAAGCATACCAGCTTTTTCTGGTCAGGTTTAAAATCCAGTCCATTAAGTGTCTCTCTGTTAATGCTTTTAACATTAGATCTTTTTTTTTTGATTTGGTTAAATCAAAGTAGACTTCAGGTATGGTTAGGTTGGAGTATGCAGTGGTTCCTGTGAAACTGCGAGACTAAGCTGTAATAAGCCAAACAGTTGTTACAAATTTAACTTGCTGTATGGGAGGAAATAAAAGCAAGAGCCTGTGAACAAAATTAGCTCAGCTGTTTCTTAGACTTGCTGCATCAGTTTAACACAAAGGATGTGGAGCAACACTCAGGACAACGCCGATAAGCTTATTTTGCTGCCTAGCTCTGCTCAGCAGAAAGCGTGGTGCAAAAGGGTGGTGGAGGAGTGTTGGAGGGGGGGAGGGAGGGAGGAGCTGCTAAAACCCCAGGGTTTCCAGCTTACAGAAGTTTTCTTTTTTTCATGCTTTTAGTTTGTGAGCTACATGTGCACACAGACTGTATCCTGTTTGCTTGCAGTGACTGCCGGCAGTGTCATCAGGACGGGCACCAGGACCACGTAAGTGCTGATGCCTCTGCAGCAGAAAGCGGGCATGTGTTTTGGGTGTGAAAACATGGGATAGAGGAGAGGGAGGAGCATGGGACTTCTCTTTTGCATGCTGCCAGTTATCAAAGCACTTCTGTTGCTTGTTGGTAGGCAAAGGAAATGTGTGGCTTGAGAACGCATCCCAGATAGTGAGATGAACTTGAGTTCTGACATGTTTACAGTGCTTATTGAAGCTGTAAAGTCTGTGCAATGTAAACTGCATCCCAGTTAAAGAGAAAAAAATTAAAATCAGGCGTCTTATGTAAAAAGTGGAATTGCAGAAGCTGTTCTGGAGCTCTTTGTTTTCTATATGTTGACTGCATTGCATTGCTGGCAAACATTACCATGTTCCTCAGGCTTCCTGCAGTCTGTCTGAGGTCAGACTGCCCAGCTTCTCACTGTAAAATACATGCATGATACCGACCTTTCAGGGTTATTGTTTTTCAAAAAAATATATTACTTTTGATGGACTGTGAAGAAAAGGCACTAGGTGATAATTATTTTTTTTTATAGTTCAAAACTTCTTTTGGTGAAATGTAAGATTGTTCAGACTCAGTGAGAAAATACTGTCCTAGCCTGTGTTGCTATTCCCTCAGAGCTGTTTGAATTCCTGATTTTAAAGTGAGGTTGAAGATGTTTCTGTATCTGTTTTATGCAATGCTAATTTGCAATGTGTTTCCCCCAGGATACTTACCACCACCACTGGAGGGAGGGAAACCTTTCTTCTAGTGCTCGTTGCGAAGTTTGCAAAAAAACCTGTGGCTCTTCAGAGGTGCTCTCTGGCATGAGATGTGAATGGTGTGGCATCCTGGTATGTTCTGCTGTTGCATATAGTTGTGGGAACCATATATACATATGCACATGCTTATTTAAACTTTATATAAGTATACTGTATTTGTACACTTTAGAAATACACATTCATAAATATACTTCATTTATGTACTTGTATAAATATTTATGCGTTAGATGGAAAATCTGATATTTTTAAACCCCCCTCATTAGTCATTCTCAAAATCATAGTTAAACTTTATGTAAATCCAATGGAATTAAAATTTATCAGGGACTAATTATTAAAGATTTCTGCTTGGAAAGCTGTGGTTACTTTTCCTGTATGAAATTGGAATTATTTTCAAATCATATGAATTCTGCAAGGTCAAAACCTCTATCATTCTAGTATGCTTATCCCTCTTTGAGTGTAGAATAGTTCTTAACCTGTGTGGTTGGTGGTTTGTTTTAAGCTATCAGTATTGGTTTTCTGTGTTTTTCCATTCATGTGATGCACGTTTAGTTGCTGTGAAACGTCAGTAATCCTAATGAAAGCCACATCTTTTCACATGCTGATGCACAGTCTGCTGTGCAGATAACAGCTGATCCATCCACTTAACGCTACCTCTTACTGACATGTGATGAAAGTGCAAGATAGCACCACATGGGGTGGAATTTGAAAGGTATATGTAATAAATCATTTGTTTGCTCTTTCATGCAAGATGAGGTCTTCTATGTAATAATAATTTTAAACAACACCTGAGTATTTCAGGTATGATTTGAATATTTTATTTGAAAAGCTGTGGGGTTTGTATTTTTAATCTGATTCCTAGTTTTTGAGGTGGGAGGGGCTGTCTTTGAGAACAGTCTAACAAATTCAGTAGGCCATATGGACATGTATACAAAGGTATGTGTATCCTATAGTGGCATAAGATCTCCCACAAGTGCAAAGGTAGAAGCCAGGCAGTTGTGTTTTGGAATAAAACTCCAAACTGTGTTATCTCTGAATCTGCAAATGGGTACAGTTGTGCAAGAGGATATTGCTATTTTTAAGCTATTTAGTATAACCTGCTTAGCTTCCCTACCTCTCCCAGTAAATAGCTGTATAGAATGGAATATCCAGGGTCTGAGACCAAAACTTTACAGCTTCTCCACACAGCTGTACAAAACCCTGTAGTTTTTAATAGAGCAGGTTTGTAGTGCTTGGGAGTTTCTTCGCGTATCAAGTCTTCCCATTATTGGTAGTAAAAAATCCAAATCGAACAAATGAAAATCTAGGGTCAACAGTGAGTCACTCGTTTAATGAAAGTAGTTTACAGAAGGTCTATATATGTCTTAGCCTGAGTTTTGCAATTCAGTGCGTATTTTGCTATAAACAAATTTGCTTTCTTTGTGCCTCACTAAGTTCGTAATTGATGCTTCTGTTTATAGGCTCATGCTGCTTGCTACATAATCGTCACACCAGAATGTACTTTTGGAAGATTAAGGAATATGATTCTTCCTCCAAGCTGTGTGCAGTTATTTTCTCGGAACTTCAGCAAACTGCACTGTTTTCGAATATCAGAAAACTTGCAAACAGAATCAGGTAAAAACTTTCAAAGTTGAGGGCAATTAATTGATGAACACATTTAACCTAATGTTGTAAATAACTGAAGCATAATTTTGCTAATTTTCAATTACTTTTGTGGTAATATGGTAACTTCTTGGTCTTTTTCTGGGCAGCATAGGAATTTTTAAGTGCAGACTGTGTTCAAAATGCTGAAAATTCTGTTCACTGAAGCAGGGCAAGTTGAAAACTGTTTTTTTTAAATAGTAAGCATGCAGAAAGTGAAAACCTAGAACCCAAAAATTTGCTTAGCGGATTAGTGTTATCATTGCTACAAACGCTTGCTGATACACATGTTGGTTTTTATTTGGCATATCATGAATACAGATATTTTTATTTGCCTCTTTGATTAAGCATCTGCCCTTTTAATATTTCTGTGCGGGAAGGAAATCATGTATTGAGCAGGGTAATGTTCTGCTGCCATCTAGAGTGTAGGTTCGTTTAACAGCTCTTTAGGAACAAGAGGTATTTTTTTTTTAAACCACTGAAGTGTTTTCTAATTTAAATTTTGATTATTATGCCCTTGTGGTGCTTGGGTACATTAGGAAAGCAAACAAAAAGAAGACAAATTATTGGTCTTGGGAGTTAAATGTTTGCAACTGCGCATTTCTCAACTACACAGGTTGCTCTTGAACTTTCTGCTTTGGACCTGCAGGTTTGGTTTTGGTAAAGGTGATTGGTCACTAGCAGGAGCCAGGCATTCTCATGGGCTGAAGCCGTAGCAGGGCTCCTGCTGCTGCATAAACTGCATTGACCCTAAAGTTTGCATATCCTGAGTACACTGAAGTGACCTATGGAAGTGTGAAGGGAGAGAGGAGGTGTTAAGTTGCGTTTGTTGGTTGGCACAGTTTTTTAAGTGAGTTATTTTTCCTTTTAACTAATTTGCTTGTTGGTAGGGGAAGGTGAAGTACAGCTTATACATAAAAGCTACCAAGTTTTCAACGGTTCTGATGTAAGAAATACCAGAAATAAACAGTCTGGATGAGCTTAGTTTTGCTGGAAGACTTATGATGAACCTTGACTCAGGTTTATGGTTAGGTATTCTACAAGTGTCCCAAAGGCTTAAGTGAAGATGAAGTTGTATTATTATTTACAGAAGTTAATCTCAAACTTTGTAAATTATCTCTTGGAGTGTGCCTTTTCTGGTGTTAAGTGTTTGTCTTTTAAACAGTGATGTGTTCTTTTACACAAGTCTTTGTCAGACTTAACTTCTTCCTTTTTTAATTTTTAAGTTACCCTTAAGTAAAAACTGAACACGGAGCATCTTAACTGAAAAAATCCAGGGTTGTAGCTGCACCCTGTATTCTCTTCCTCCGTTATTTTATATGATAGAAGAGAATGTTTTCGATTTCAGAACTGGCTATATGCTAAGGGTATGAGTTTGTGTTAACATGAACTTCAAGTTTGTTTGAAGTAATAATGCTTTTTGCATTCCTTTAAAATATGTCTTGTACTTTGAATTGAGGGAATGCAGTGCAGATCAGTCATTAGCTGATGGTCAGAAACAGACGCATGGGCAAGGAGAAATACTCAGTAACTTAATTTGGACTGTTTCCAGTGCTTTAATGTGATATGGAAAAAAAAAATAAATAAAACAAGAAAACCCACCATACCTGGAAAGTCAGAATGCATTTTTGTAGTGCTCAGCCTGCACATACCCAGATAAAATACAGCAGCACCCTGAAAAATCTCTTTCTAATACAAGGTCTCTTTCTTGCCAGTATATGAGAGCTTCTGTTCCTAGGGCTCAGCTCCCCGTGGTGTGGTGGCCAGTGGTCTCCCAGGGTGGAGAGGCTGCTGACACCCAGGGGAACAGAGGCCAAGCTGTGGGGTCCTCTTTCCTCCTGCTGCTGGTTCCAGGCCTAACTCTGAGGCTTGGTGGCTGCCCCCAGCACCTGACATCTTCCTTTTTTTGGCCGCAGTGGTGGCTCAATACAAGTCACAGAAACTAATATTTGTGGTGTGGTGTGGTACTTGCCTTCCAGTCTGCTGTGCATAAGGTGTTTTGTTGTGGTTTTTTTCTTAGGTGTTGATGGTATGTGACACTTATTTTAGCACTTAGGTCCCTGATGTACAAGTCTGGTGTTGTCATGTATGTCTGTCTCCTTGTTACATCGTTCACATCCTGTTGAGGCTTGCTTTAAGAGCTGTTTGCCTCTGTCACCTGCTGGAGACCAACTGTCTGCAGGTCCCTGCCAAAGGCACCAAATACCATTGTTATGCAGCTCTCCCCTTCTGTCCAGTTGCCTGGATGAGTGAACTGCAGCACAACTCTTCCCAAGATGATCATTGGGAAGCGCCAGGTGACTTGTCCTAGACAGAGAACGAGCACATCGTTGTTGACCAGCTGGGGAGCACTTTCCAGATTAGCTTTTGCCAGTGAACAAACTCTGAGCTTCATAGCCAATGTGCAGTGAACATCTGTGTGCTGAAGGTGGCTTTTCAAAACTTGGGCTATGAGGGGAAGCAGTGGAAGAGCGGTTGTCTCCCCTTCTGCCAAGTAACTCCTGTCTCAGCATATTTCATAGGAAGAATTTCGTTGGAATAGTTTCAAGATGCTGTTAGTGTAGATTTCCCTGCTATCCAGACTGAGGGAGGAAGAGTAATAAAATAAAGCTGTCAGCTTCTTCCCATCTAAACTTAAAAGCAGGGGACAATTGGGGAGCAACCAGGAAATCTTTAATTTCTTATTGTTGTATTTACTTATCCTTTATTTCTTTTGATTTTGTCTGAAGTGAAATTGGAGAAGGCATTTGGCTTCCATTTATTCCACAGTCTTTCAAGACCATATTGTCTAAATTTCTATCCAATTTTAAACTTAATCTGGTTGTCTGTCAACTATAACAGGGAAAGTATTTCAGCCCTTCTTTTATATTTTAAACCCCGCCACCCAGAAACATTATTGTTGGTCTTTCTTGTAGTCAGCTGAAGCATTACCCAAATATTCAGTAAGTTCCTGGTCTCCAGTTTAGGACTCCTGCTAAGTTTCCTTCTAGATGTGCTGTGATTCTCCTTCTTGGAAGGTTTTCCTGCATTAGAATTCTGACTTCCCTGGTACTTCTTTTTCTCTGAAGATGTGTCTTTACTGATTTTATTTTATTTTTTCTCTCTCTTTTTTTTGGGGGGGGGAAGAGATGATGGTGTTTTGGTTTTTTTCTCTTGTGCTTTGATTTCCTACATTCTCCTTTAACTGCAAGGCATAGTTTTTATAAAGGTGTTCCTGGTTTATATGTTTTGGGATCTTTTACTATATCCCAATGAAAACTGACTATGAGTGTCAGTGGGTGGGAGTGTGAATACTGTGGTGTGTTTAGCATGCTGGGTTCTTATGTTGCACGGTACTAGTACCCTTAGAGAAGAAAAATTTATCGTGTTTGGATTTGTAGCAGTCTTCCTGTATGGACCTGAGTGTCAGGAATGAGAATATAGTTGGGATGTTATCTTCCCAGAAGCAAATGTCAATGTTAGTAGCTTTTATTTTAGTCTTTTGTAAACATTTTATGTGTGATTTTACAGGCTGTGTTATCTGACACGTTCTCTCCTGCCTTACAGTGAGAGCATTGGGCTGCTGTCAAAAGTCCTCTTCTGAAGTGCAGTAATTTCTTTCTCTTTGAGTGTCAGCAAATCTACTTTTCAGTTATGGAAATAATTTATATAATACCCATGCTTCTGACTGGAAAGCTGTTACTGCAATTCCTGCTCTGCTTTGGTGGTTTAAAACTTAATGGAAACCATATATACTTTGGCCACATGCAAACAGCTTGAGAAAGGGATGAAATGCTGTAGTTGCAATGTTAAAGCTAATTGTAGAAGGACTTCAGGTGTGCCTTCCCTGTAGTTATATGTCAGTGCAGGTTGGGGAGGGGAGGGGGAAGAGTATGCTGGTTTTATGGTGTGGGTTATTATCATGAAATAAAGCCTGCTTTTCTGACCAGATTCTTTTGTGTTAGCTTATTTGAGGGAAACCGTCCTTAAATGACAAGCACATTTTGTTTTTCTTTTTTTTTCCCCCTCCCTACTTCAAAATAACAAGAATCCTTTCTTAAAATGTTTCTGTTTTCACAGATGAAGATGATGATGTTGATGGGTCAATGCAGGGATCAGCAAAAGATGTCCAAATTTCAACAGATTCAAGTAAGCAGAATTTTAGTAAGTGGTGAATAGTCACCCATTGCACTATTTATTCATGTGATCTTAACTTGCCGTGCCTTATGAAAAAATATTAAATAGACGGATCCAAACCTTCCTGAAAACACCAGGTGATTTATTTATATTTTTCTTAATGTTGGTTTGTTGGGGTTTTTTTGCTTGGAGACGTTCTAGTAAAAGTGTATGTATTCCTGGGCATCAGGATTGGGCTGCTTGCTTCTTATATGGTTAAATTCTTAGGCCTGTGGAGGATTCTGGTGTTGGAATTAGCCAAACTCTTACTTTTCAGAAGATGAAGCCAAACACAATTTAAGGTCATCCCACCCCTGTATCCGTATTAGTAAGTAGAAAAACATGGTACTTGCTACCTAACGTAGCTGCGTGGGTTGTTGTAAAAAATGAAATTTTAAATCAATAAATACAATTATTTATTTTTTGTTTAGTCTAAGGTAGTCTAAGACATAAGTGCTTGATTTCTAAACATCATTAACTGGGGCTGCTTCCCTTACTCGTGACTGTTAAAGAGAGCAAACTGAGGATCCAGATACTTCAGCTGGATTGGTTGAAAGTACTAGTACAGGACAGTTCAGCTTGAGACAGCCTTCCCAAAAGGGGGAAAAAAGATAAGAAAATTTGGGGTGGGGTGCAAACTTTAGTGTGTCTTTTTGTTCATGTATGGACTGGAGAAGGCAGCAGTAAATGTTTTGTTTTCAAGGCTCATGTGAAGAAGCATTAAGACTTGGGTTTTGAATAGAATAGTGGCATTAAAAGAAATTACTGCCTCTTACTACATTTTCACAAAACAGAAGTCAGCGTAGAGTTACTTTGCTATGATTTAGAAATCTTAATAGGTAGGAAGTGGTTCTAATGTCTCTAAACCCAAAGCATTCACCCCAAAAAATGATGAAATCTTTGAAAGCTTTAGTTTAATGAAGTTAGGAGTCTCCAAATCTGGTACCCCAGTAGAGGTCAAGCTGCTGCAGCATCCTGTCCCCTCTGGCTGAGCAGGATGAAGGTCTTTTAGTTGAAGTGCGTGTGTATACATACATGTATTCTGGCATATATATATGTGTGTGTACACGTGTGTATGGCTGTGTGCATCTGTATATGCACGCACCTGGCTTCCCTCCTGCCCAGGTCTCTTGGTGGGCACGCAGTCCCTCTGATCTCTCCAGCAGTCATCCTTGACCTCATGGTTCCTCCAGTAGTGATCCCTGCCAGGTGCCTCATTCACAGAGATACTCGCACATGCGGCTCCCAGGCCACTTAACCTTGGGTGCCAGCACGTCCAGCCCGATGTCTGCCAGGGCTCACACAACATCTGTCACTGGTTGCTCCACCATGGACGTGTTGGTCACAGTGACCTGTGGTCCTGCTTCAGTTGCTGCACTGGCAAACCCATACACACGCATGCACGTGAGTGGAAATGACACCCACAAAGTAAAAGAGAAATAACATTTACTAAGAAGACAGGGCAGAGTGTGCTGTTGGGTGCAGGGCATGGCCAAGCAGGGACACTGACCAGCAACCTATTTACCTGTGACCAGCTTCTTTTATCTCCTTATCCCTTTATTTTCCCATGCTTGCTCCTCCCCAAACTGCCTTGATCTCTCCCTTTCCCTACCTGTGGTTCCTTCCTTAAACATCCCCTAATGACTCTTGTACAAACCCAGAATGCTCTTCCCATGTATCTCCTAGAGCCCCACACCCAGAGTGGCCTCCTCGGCTGCTGAGGTGACCCACAGAGCTTCTCCTGTGGACTCACATGGTAGATGCAGCCCCCAGCCCGTGGGGTTGATGCCCTTGCATCAGGGCACAGCATGGCTTTTCTGATGACTTCTCTAGCAAAGTTATTGTGGTTCATCTGCCAGCCATTGTGCTTCTGTGCCTATATGTGTGTGGCAAGTCCACAACCCATCAAATGAAGAATGACAGAGGTATGGTTGTAGCCTACTGCCCCTCTTCCACCGGTATCTAGATAACACCATTTGTGTAATACGGGTCAGGAGTGAGCTTTCCATTAGCTTCTGTGCATTCACTCAGTATATCTGCCACGTCTTTTGGGATGTTTCCATGCTCTCCCTCAGGGGACTCCCGAATTGAATTATATTCCAGAAGTCTGTAGTTTTTCTTAATTCCAACTCTCTGCATTTTACAGATACATATTTTTAAAAACAGTGAAAACAAGTCAGAACAAATCAAATAATACTGACTTGTAAAGACATACTTTTCCACAGGAAGGAAGCCAATAGGAAAGGCTGTGAGGTCTGTAGATTAATACTGGAAGAAAATTTGAATCAGTGGTGTACATTCCCTTTCATTTCTTTGTTATTGCTTGTTGAGTGAAGTGTGAAGTTAGAAGATTTAAATCTTCATTCTGGGAGCTAAAATATCAGCCATGGAATTTAGCCTACGAAGATATGGAAGCCAAAAGCGTTGAAATAACCATAAAAACAACCCTAAGCTTTCTGAGATGATAGATTTAACAGACTTACAGAGCAGGTTTGGAAAAGGACTAGAACTCCTTGTGCGTGAGAACACAAGCCAACTTCTAAGGACTTGTCTATTCACTGGACAATTAACCTAAGAAGAACTGAATGTTACAGGAATGGTAGGGTAAGCATCAGATGGATGCTGTCATTAGTGTAATGGGGAAATAGTTGATCCCCAATGTCCATTTTCATACTGAAACAATTCTTAATCATTCTGGGAATATATAAGTGATAAAACTGTTCTGCATTGACAGACTTAATATACCTGGCAGTGGAGGTAAAGAAGGGGATTAAAAGTGCTCCTTAAGGGTGCCTTTTAGGAGTGTGCATTGACTGTCCTTTCTGAGATGCAATGTTGAACTAGGTTTCAGCCAGCACGGATTATTCTAGTTGTTCTGGAGGTAGAATTCATTGGTCTCAGCTGAGATGCAACCACAGATGTAATCTGTCAAGCTTGAAAAGTCTTCTGAAAATCTTTTCTATTATTTCACAGTAATATGAAAGGGAAAAAAATAAATGTGATTTGTTGTGTATATACAACAAATGAATCCTAGAGGACCTATCTTGGCAATTCCTGAAATAAGAAAATCAAGAGCTCTTAATTGCATGTCAGTCTGCAGGGGTGTGGGAACATGAAAAGACATTAGATTCTGTCCCAGTTGCTTGCCAGAATTCGTAAAAGCTGGGCATACTTGACTACTATATAGTGAGGCCTAGGCAGCTTTTATTTATTTTGAAGCTAATCAACAGACAGTAGTTGAGGGGCGTTGAGGACATGGAGAAGCAACTTCTTTCCTCACAGAAGCTTCTGTTCAGTGGTACTTCAAGAGATACTCATTTACAGGTTGAATTGCTGTACCTGGTATCACACTGAAAACAGAGCTTCACCTGCCTTTGAAGAGATTTTGAAAAAGAGGATTATGCTCAACTGTGTTGAATGAACTAGTGGCTTAAGTGCTGGAAGAGGTTTTATATTTCCTTGGTGTAATTTACTGTAATACTGGAAAGAGAAAAATGAGGGTTCTGAAAAATCATGTTACTTTTCTTTTGCTTCATTTTCCCTGTTGTGTGTATCTTCTTTCCTCTCCTCCAATCAACTCCTGTCATCTGCCTTTTCTGACACTTGATACTGCCTGTTGCTCTACTTGTTTCTCACCAGGTTGTGTTTTGTGCTCTTCCCCAACTTGCCTCCCCCAGTTCCCCACCTTCCCCAAGCACAACATGTACTCTGCAGAGTTGCTGCCCCTTTGGCTCGCTTCTCTTTCAGTCTGCCTGTCCTTCTCTTGTTTCCTGAATCCCTTCCTCCCTCATCCTTGATGTCTCATTAGTTGGTAGTCAAAATGTTGTCTGCTCTAGATGTCTTTTTCAGGAAAGGGAAGCACCTTTTCCTACTTCCTGAAAATGTGAAGAGGCTTTATGGAAAATCTCTTCAAGAAGAAAGATTGAAAAAAATCTCCCTGTAGTTGTGTAGCATCATTACCAGAAGGCTGTGAAGAGAGATTCATCAATGTTATTAGCTAGTGTTAATTTATTCCCTGCCTGAGAGATCCTTATGACAAGGCATATCAAATGAAAAATTTAACTGTAGATACTTAAGAATGGCATGACCCATCTGTCAGACAGGGACTCGTGAAGAGCAAAGGGCATGATCCTGACCTGGGAGTCTCTGTCCCTTGAGTGTCTCTTAGCACTCAGTGGCTGCACGTGATCTCTCTGCTTCAGCATGTGCCCGTCTTCTGCAGGACAAAATGCAGCCATGAAGAGAAAACCCTCTCTGAAGGAGTTTTTAGAGGAATCTGACTAAGAAGAGAAATGGGGGCTGCGGTGCTATCAGCAAACGTTCCTTTCATGGCCCCTTTTTTGCTCAGGTAGCTGTTCTGGTGCCAAGTAAGGGAGATAAAATGTTCTCGTATTAGATAAACACAAGTCATAGGCTTAAGGCTCACTTATGTCCTCTCTCAAACCTGCTGATGATGTGGAGGAGACCTTCACTGTAATTCTGCAAGCAGGAACAAATTGTTTTCAGAAAGAAACAAAGACAACATTTGTGGATTTGAAGGATTTTTCCTCTTAGGATACTTATGAAAATGTTCAACCTTCATAAAAAGGGTCATTGTACTCTGCTAAAACCGCTTGCAGATAACTAAGCGTATCACATGTTCCTCTGAAACATTAATTAAATGGATTTAGAGCCCTAGAGCTAGAGGGAGAAGCAGGTGAAACCAGATCAAGTGGTGATACGTATAACAGATGCTTGGAGAAAAGATGAGTGAAGAAGTGGCTACCAGTATGGGAGGACGGCTGTTAACACAGCTTTGTGCTTCAAAACTGTCTTGGAACTGGAGGGATTTGAACTGGTCACGAAAATGGGTTCAGAGAATTGACACACCTGCAAATGGCTTGCCTGGAAAAGGAACAGTTGGAGAAGGGAAGAACCTGGAATTCTGAAAGACTGTCTTCAAGACCAGTAAAAGAAAAAGATGCACAATTCTTACTTGCTTTATTGCTGTACCGTAGTTAGCGAATGGTAATACTGAAATACACTGAAATTTACCAATCCACACTGTTGTAATTTGAAGTAGCAGTGACTACAGAAGGAGAGCAGGAATCATGTGGATAGCACAAGTTTTGTTGGGGAAAAATGATTCTTGGTAAATGGCATTGCTAGAATTTAGCCTCTTAAGAGTAAATTCCACCAGCATGCTTAGTGTAGACCTCTAGCTTTCTTCCGTGTCAAAAGCATCCAGGACCACATCTTTTTTCCTACCTCTGCCACAAACCACACGGAAGTCTTTTCAGAAGCTCTGTTCTCCTGTCTGTGGGGATTTGGAAGTCAAAGGACATGCACTTGGGATTCATCAAATGCTCTTTAGCCTTTTCCCAGGAAAACTTGGTATCTTCGCCTCTGAAATGAAGTTCCATGGTTCAGTAGACTGTGTCTGGAGTTGGCCTTTTTCTAGTTGTTTTTCCCTAGAATAGCATAAGCATGAAGAACAGCTTTTTTTTTCAACTCTGTATCCCATGATAAGAAAANGTTTTTCAGGAGAAAGTCCTGATACTGTGTAGTCTGATCCAGCAGGAAAAGATAAAAGGCGTTTGGCAGTGAAGTGTCGGTCTTATAAAACAGGCAGTAACTCCTTTAAATACCAAAATTTTTATGTGCATCTGTTGCTTGTTAGCAAGTATTTTTAATACGAAGAAGTGGTCTGTAGACTTCACTTCTTTAATTGGGTCATTTTCTAATTTCTAAAAACTGGAAGAGGAGGGGGAAAGAGCCTAATCTAACTTTGAAAGTGAGTATAGTTGAGTTTCATTCTGAAGCTAGTTAGGCAAACCAGACTGGTGTGAGACACCCCTTAACTTTCATGTTCTGGACATGCCCTTAAATTAATTGAGAAGTGTTGTTCTGGGTGACTGGTTGTGGTCAAATAAGTCACTTTTTGTTCTTTTGTTAACATGTCCCCAGAAGCTCCTGTGCAAGAAAACCATCTTTCATCAGGTTGCAGTAAAAGCAACCCCTGTGAGGAGGACGGTGATGAAGTTAAACATGATCTTCTGTGGATAAATTGAGCTTTTTTGGTGTGATAGATAACCAGATTACCTTAGGGAAAGCAGGGCTGAGCATACTGTGTATTTAGCTAAGGAACATACTTGAGTTCAGGATGTTACTGCTGCTCTGTAGATCTAAACTCCTCCTTGCAAACCGGTTTATTTTAAGAGTCAAGCCAACTTTCTGCAACATTTGGCTGGTCTTAAGTGGAGAGCTCATAAAAAAAGTCTCCAGTTAAAATTGCTAGGGATTCTCTCAGGCCAGCTAGTACCTCACAAGAGCAGACTACAAAGGCAATTCAAATGAAAACAAGTACTAAAACTTGGATGAATGTTTTTATTCTCAGATGGTTGTCTACCCTCTGGCTTGCAAGAGAAAACAGTAGAGATTTTGGTGATGTTATGAAAGTTCATGCTCAGAATATTGGCTGTGCTGTCAGTAACCAGCGTTTGCTCTGTTTTCTGAAGTTGTGTTAACCCTGAAGAAGGTCACCCAGGACACAGCGTGTCTTTTGGATAAAATTTGGCTATGCTGAAGTCACCATGGAGATCACCCTAACAGAAATCTGTTTCTAAAAAAAAAATTTGCTTTTTCTGACATTAATCCAGCAGAGTTTAAAGAAGTTAATCACTTTCTGATTTGTGTTATAGTCTCAATGCAATGGCAACAGAGTTTCAAGGATACTTTAAAGTGAGAGTTGATGATACTTAAAAGATACTTATATTGTGACTAAAAAAACCCAAATTGACAACACAACCACTAAAAGGGATAATTGGAAAAGAATGGAAAACTGAAAAGCCAAATCCCTCTGGTAAAATTACTTTTCATATTAAAAAACAAAAACAAAACAAAAAAACCCCAACTTTAAAAATCATAGTCATGGAATGGTTTTGGTTGGAAGGGACCTTAAAGGTCATCGAGTTCCAACCCCCCTGCCATGGGCAGGGACACCTCCCGCCAAACCAGGTTGCTCAAAGCCCCATCCAGCCTGGCCTTAAACACTTCCAGGGATGGGGCATCCACAGCTTCTCTGGGCAACCTGTTCCAGTGCCTCACCACCCTCACAGGAAAGAATTTCTTTCTAGTATCTAATGTAAATCTTCCCCTCTTTCAATTTAAAACCATTCCCCCTCCTCCTATCGCTACACTCCCTGATAAAGTCTCTCCCCATCCCTCCTGTAGCTCCCTTCAGATACTGGAAGGCTGCCATAAGATCTTCCTGCAGCCTTCTTGTCCCTAGGCTGAACAGCCCCAGCTCCCTCAGCCTGTCCTTATAGGTGCTTCAAGGACTTTCTTTGGAAGGATGCTCTCAGAACTGGTGGTGCTTTTGGGAGCTGTACTCAAAGTGGTGGCACTCTGTCTCAGCTCTCGTGTTGTTGAACTCGCCAATAGTAAGTGCAGTCTGGAATGGTGAGGATGAAGAAGTTGTAATCTAAGCCATATAGTTAGATATAAACATCAAAAGCCAAGATAACTATGATTACTTGAAACCTTTTTCCCACTTTTCTCCATGAATGTACCTTTGTTTTAAATGAACAGTAACAAAATAAAAATGACGAGATTCATCCCAAAGCTTGTGGTAAAGAAACAGTTTGGTGGGTTAAAAGCAGATTTTTTCTAGTTCCATTATTTGCTTCCTTCCTATTCAGGTAGCTTTATGATTTGAGGGGTGTGTTATTGAAATACAATAATTGTTTTCATTCAGGTAAACAAACATTAAAGATATTTGATGGGAATGATGCAGTGAAACGCAATCAATTTCGACTGATTTCAGTTCCAAGGATTGCAAAAAATGAAGAAGTTGTGGTAAGATACCTGGTGAAGGTCAATATTCCAGTCTGATAAAGGGGCATATGATTGTATATTGCAATAATCAAAAGCTGAAAATTTTACAAATGTAACTCAACAACAACAAAGTCTGTAAATAGGCTGTAATATTACAGTGTAATTGGACTTCATATAGTGCTCTTATTTCAGAGCAGCTGAGGAAGTGGTGGTCTACATATCTATAGTGTAATGAGGACATGGCATATCACATGCTAAGCCATCATTCTCCTTCGCTGCATGACGCTGAAGTCTCATTTTACTGATAATCAACTCCTCTGATCTTGCTTCTCTTCCATAATATTTAGAAGTTTGGTGTTTCTCTTGCAATAGCAGTGGCTGTCCATCTTCAGCTTTGAAGACTGGAGCATGCCATAGTTACCTCCACTCCTTGGCTGTGAAAGTAGTAGATTATTGATCACATAGTGGCCACTCCCTAGCTTGTTCCACTGCTCCATCTGGGGTGGGACCATGACTCAGTACGAAATCAGACATTCTGTACAGAACTTAGTTTACTGGGCTGGGCAGAGACCCCCTGCTGTGCAGGAATGGAGCCCAGAGGGGACATGGGGTGGTGCACAGTAGAATTGAGCTTGGTGAGGACTCAGAGTGTCCAGGCCCAGCTAAAAAGGTAAAATTGTAAAACAGAGCGTTGGTTCATTTTAACTCAAACCAGGACACAGAGTCATAAAGTACTTGACACAGAAGTCCAGAGAATTCATTACATCAGAATTTTTGACAATTTAAACCTACAGCTCATTAAGATTTTTACCTCAATATTGTGCTTAAAATCAACAGGAGTTTTGAAAATGGTTTGTAGTGTTCTGCATGTCAAAGATTTTCAAGGAAAATTATGTACAGTGCTGAAAATGCTTTTATTTAAGAGCACCACTTGCCTTTCAAGCACATTTTATCACGCTACTTCTTAACATACCAGAGCAGATTAACAGCAGTTTTCATCAGTGACTGCTGGTCTTTATTCACTGCCACATCTGTGTTAGCAGAGGTGCTGCAGACAAGGGCCAGTAGTGGATGTGGAATTCCTGTCACTGGTAGCATCTTCCAAGGACAGCCCTTCCCTTTTCTCTTCACACATGTGTGGGTTCAGGGCAGTGTTGTAGCTGAGAAGGTCACTGAATTTCAGCATCCCCTTAGTGCAAGATAATTGAATATGCAAACTTGGGCACAGTCAAGTGTAATTTACCATTTTCCTTGTGGAATAAAATTTGCATGCAGTGAGTGTAGATCTGTTGGTGCTGAATTTTTGCACTCGATCTATGGAGTTAAAATGACTATCACTTGGCAAGGGTACTGTGGCTGGTGTTCAAATCCATTGATATCTCAGGTTTTGGTTTTGTATCTTCCACTAAAATTTGTTTTCAAAACTTGGCTCTTGTTTTTATTTTTTGCCATTGTAATTTATCCACCGTTCTGTGCTTAAAGCATGTGTTAAAGGTTGGTTCCATAAGTAAGGTGTTCATAAATGTCTATGGCTATACAGGTATTAACCGTGTCTTTCCAAGAAAAATTTAATTTATCTTGCTGTGTTGTAGGAGGCTGCTTTGAGGGCATACTACATAAACGACGACCAGCAGGAGTATGAGCTTCAGACTTTCACGCAGCAGGCGCTGTTGTCTGACGATGTTATCAACAGGAACGATGCTGCAGAGGACAGCAACTTGGGCTCGGTATTCCGAGAATCCGTTCCTGAAGCTTGGATCATCAGAGCCAAACCAAAGGACGAGGAAGTGATCAGAATTTATCCTGCCTGGCTGAAGTGAGTGGTCTCCTTTAGCCCAAGGTTGTCGTGCCTCGCTGCATTTGTCGTCCGTAGTCTAGCCTGGTGTGGTTCAGTTGTTGAAGCTGCAGTAGTGTAAGGGGGGATGTCACTGCTTCTGCTGTGTTTCAGGGTTCTTCCATTTATTTTTCCGAATGAGTAGTATACATATTATTAATTTCAGTGCCTGGAATCGTGCTTGTAGGTTTCTTTACGTGTGAGGGACATGCAGTGCAACTTGTGCAGTTCTATTATCATGTGTTTGGTGAGGAAGATAAAACCTTACATTAACTGCATCTGTAAAGAAATGATGACATGCGTGTGTCACTTTAAAGCTTGATGTTTCTTTGGGAGAAATATTAGGTGGGAAGAATTCAGTGTAACTTCTGATGTGAGAATAGGAGGAATAAATAAAGAAAAAAAGAAATGGGTTCCGTTTATCACCACTGAGACAACATACATTTAAGGATATTTAGCAGTGGAAACAAGACTAGCTGGTGACTTGTTCATTTCTTAAGAGCAGTGGGATAAAATTCAAATGTTTTTTCATTTTACTAGTGCAACTACGTTGCTGAATATTATTAAAGACTTGTAAGTGATTCTGTGTATGGAAAAAAACAAAATTGCAATGCTGGAATTGTAACCACCAGTTCTTTAAGATGAAGGCTTTTGCTTGTCTGTGAGGGTAATCCTGCGTCTGCCATGAGCCTCAGTGAGCAACTTTCTTCAACTAGTAAAAATTCCTACCTATCCCTGTAGAAAATTTGCCATTTGGGCAAAACCAGTATACACAGGATAGATCAAAAAATTGTCCTAAAATGAGTATTTCTTTCCTCTTTAGGGTTGGAATGGCATATGTTTCTCTACGAGTAAATAAGGATAGCACTACGCAGACTGTGATCAAAGAAGTGCTTCCATTACTTGGAAGGCAGGTAAATGCAAGATCTTGACTGTGAAGTGTGTTTTTCTCTTTGGAAAAATTATAATCAGTCTGTTTGCTGTTAATGAGAATGTCGTTGATGTTTGGTAGATGATCTCTTGTGACCGGTATGGTGCTCAAAACTTTCTGCAGTCTTGATGTTAGGCCTGGTTGCTCTGCACTGGAAATTACCATCAGCATTTCTGAGCCAAACAGTTTTACTTGTGTGAACACGATGATTGATGTGCAGAGGACTTTTTCTGGTGGTTTATGTCTTGTTATATTTAAAATACACTGGTGTGCAACTACACTGCAACAACGCGATCTTACCTTGCTGGAAAGCTGGCAGTCACTGTTAGGATGATCATGCTTGTTACCTACTTCTTTGTGCTGATCTGCAAATGAAGTCGTAGAGTCATTCCGTTTCCTTGTGTTCCTGTCACTGGTCACCAGAGAGAGAAGATCAGCACCTCTCCCTAAAACACCCCACTTGAGGATTTTGTGAGATCACCCCTCAGCCACCTTTTCTTCAGGCTGAACAAACCAAGTGACCTCATCTGCTCTTCTGAAGTCTTGCCCTTGAGGTTTTTCACCATCTTAGTTACCCTGGTCTGGACACACTCTAACAATTAGTTTGATGTCCTTCTTACAGTGAGTTCCCAAAACTGCACACAGGACTCAAGGTGAGGCTGCAACTGTGCAGTGTGGGGTGGAACAGTCATCTCAAGTAGCTTTGGCCACATGAATTTTCTCCCTGCAGTGGCAAGCAGGGACTACAAGGTAGGACTCAAGGCTGAATGGCACCCTTGTTGTTTACCATCTGCATTTCTTCGCACCTCACTGGAAACTATTAGGTACATCTTGTAATCTTGAAGATGCACATGTTTTCCTTGGAAGATAACCTCTTTTTGGTCTGCATGTCTTTCTTACGGTTGGCGCCAAGATAACCTGACTTCTAGGAAGCACGTTAGTAGAAGTTGTAGGTGTGCCACAGCCCAGACAGTCTGAATCAAACACGAAGGTGTGGAGGTGTGAAGCTACAGCATATACATCTCATTCATCCGGCAGGGCTTCTGCTGCTCCAGGCTCTTGTCATGCTCACAGAGGGTGACCAGTGCCTCTTACGGTTATTTACAGGGTGCTTAAGAACATATATGTTCTTAACATGTTCTTAAGAACCCTACCTGCAGTAGGTTGTAATTGTAGCTCTCTATGTAAGTTTGCACAGCTCTGTAGTGAATGCAACTTGTAGGATAGTTGTAGGATTTGATTTCAGTCCTTTTCTTTAACTGCTGTGGACCTTTTAACAAAGCTTGGAAAATCTTGTCTGAAGTCTTGTCTCATCTGAAAAAAAAAGCAACTGTCAAATTGCAGATTGCAAAATCTGTCAAATTACGAACTGAAGAGCAGATTTAGATCGGATATTAGGAACAAGTTCTTTACAATGAGGGTGGTGGAACTGGAACAGGTTGCCCAGGGAGGTGGTTGAGGCCCCTTCCCTGGAGATATTCAAGGTGAGGCTTGATGAGGCTCCAGGCAACCTGATCTGGTTGGGGGAGACTGGATGACCTTTGGAGGTCCCTTCTGGCCTGGACAATCCTATGATTCTATAAATGGGGATAGTCAAGTACTGTACTCTCTTTGGGAAAGATCCTCACGTTTCTGTGTTCAGGAAGCTAGTTTTATGTTGCAAGAGACTTAATTTCTTAGCTCAATTGTAATTTCTGTGATACCGATATAGCATTCTTTCTGTATGAAGATGCACATACAGGAAATACCCTTTCAGTGTCCAGATTTGCCTGTGCTGAAGATCCTCTCCAACTTACTCTCTTCAAATTTTAGGCAAAACAAATGTAGGCAGTTGAGGCTTTTAACACCCCTGTTTATGACATGTAAAGCAATTGTCCTCTGAGTCTCAGGTCCAAAAATTTAGATGCTTCCTCAAGTTCTGAGTGTCGTGTTCTTAGGGTTGCAATGATCCTAGTAAATTGTTCAACTCTTGGCTGTGCCAGCTTTTCTTGTCTGGCTGTGAGAGACTTGGCTGGTCCCTGGCAGTGGAGTTTGGAGAGGTGACTGCAGCATGTGAGAAGAGGGTTTTGTTCCACCAGTGTTGGTGGTGTGCCCAGGGAGATGGGGACTGGTCAGCCTGCTTTTGTCAAGCCTAGTTCATTCCCAGTCGTGCAAGCTTTCTCTGGAAAGACACTCGGGAAATAAACTAGCGGAGCTAGTCACTGAAGGGACATAGAGTTAACCATGCTTTACAGGTACCCCTTCACTGTGGGGATTCTGATGTAGTTGAGGACACAGGAGTCATTTGTGGAAGGCTGGATGTGTAAAATGAAGGTTATTCCTGGCTCAGGAGAAGTGGGTTAGGGGAAGAACATGGGGATTGATTTAAAAATGTTTAATTTTCCGTGTGCAGTGTGTAACATAACTTTAACATAAACATGTGGCAAAATTATATTTAATTCAGAAACCACATTTTCGTGTTGCATCCTTTGGCAGATGGATTGCCTCCAGAATTTCAAGTTGGTGGAAGTACTGATGGGCAGTAAGCAAGGTAAGCGAAGGAGTGTTGGCCAAAGACACATCTGTAACTGATCTTCTAGCTTTTTTGCCTTTTTTCTTCCCCCTTTTAACAGTCACAGTTAACGTTTTACAATAAATGCCTTCACAAATAAAATTTCACCATCATATTGAAATACTTAATCAGAAGCGATATTGGTTCTTTTTGGTCTTGTGTGTCCTGTGGGAATGTGGTTCCCTGGGAATGTGGTTCCCTTCTCTTTCTTCATTTATTACTAAAGATTTATTATGTTTTCTAGTGGGCATTACTTTGGCAAAGAGCCCTGTTTCAGGGAGCTGCATTTAGCTGACATTTTCTTAACTATAGTTATTTGGTAAAGATCAGTCGTAAAGTTCATTTGGCTCCCTTCCTTCTCTCCTCTTTCCCCCTGACACTGCCCCCAAAGAAGAGCAAGTTTGAGTCCTGAGGTAGTGCAAGGAGTACATGTGTGCATTACAAAGTGCAGAAAGGCACAGTGCTAGCATTGCTCGAGAGGTTTGTGATCCTGCAGGAGCTGAGCTGGTGATCTCCCAAGTTCACATCCTTTTTGTGCTTCATTATTTGTAAGGCAGCACGGAGAGAGCTAAATAAAGCCACTGAAGTAGCCTGGTGATGCCCTCACCACACCTGAGTAAATGTCTTTTTGGTTCAGATACTGGCCTCGTGCTTTGCTTTCTTCCTGCACATCATCAGTAAATTGTCTTATTAAGGTTACTGTAGCCCTGTGGCTGTCCTGCTTTGGTCAGTTTCCGGAGCTCAGTTTTAAAGCCTCATTTATGACCTCACTTTAGCTGGAAGTTTTTATAACTGTTTTAATATTTTAATAAAATACTGAAGTTGGTTATTATTGTAGTTGTCAGGGAATGTAATTTTA
Source organism: Thinocorus orbignyianus (assembly GCA_013400375.1). Lineage (NCBI taxonomy): Eukaryota > Metazoa > Chordata > Aves > Ciconiiformes > Thinocoridae > Thinocorus > Thinocorus orbignyianus. Next base: position 231,797 of record VXBW01002997.1, read on the forward strand.
AAGTCTCCTGTCAAACAGTTAGCTTGTTACTAAAGTACTGCTTGTCTTTTGAGTGGCTTCTAGTTGTCTCCACCTTTTTTTGAATAAGGGTGGTGTTTAAGAACCAAGAAGAAAATCAGACTGTTCAAAGCACCTACATTGTTTTTCTGTTGAATAATGAGTAGTTCAAGTCCCTGTGGTGCTTTATGTTACTGTTAGCTGTACGTAGACTTGTGAATTTTCCCTAATTTTTTTTAAATTGTTTCTGTTTAATTGAGCCTGATAGAAAACTTACAGTGCTTCCCAATGTGATTTGTGTTTTTGCTGCCTCTAGTTCAGCGCATGGTCTTGGACAACCAGGAGCTGATTCTTAACAGACTCAAGGACATAAGAAAGGTAAATCTGAAAAAAGAAACATAATCCTTTTTTATAGCAACTAAGGAGTTCCCTTTCTTACAGAAAAAAATAATTAAGTAATCAGTTACCCCCCCCAGGCTGGGTTCTCTGAAGAGAAGCTAAGTGCTTGGACTGAAGTTTGTTTCAGTTTGTGATATTCTTGTAGGCGCAGAGGACTTGATCTCTAAGTTCAGAACTGTTTGGGATTTTTTTTCATGATATCTTTCTGCCAAATGTCACGTCATTTATTTTTCTTTATTTTGTTAGACTTCAATACGTCAGATGAACCAAACAAGATTTTACATTGTGGAAAATAGTAAATCCATTGTACGAGTGAATTTGTTTGTTGGTGGCCTTCCGCCTCAGCTTTCCCCTGAAGAATACACAAATATTCTCAAGGATGAATTAGCTATCAAAAGTGAGTAAACAGGTGCATTTTAAGATATATTGTCTTACACAGAATAAGATGTGGCAGCATCTATTGCTCCTTTCTGTTTTTTGTTTTCTTAACACATTTGAAAAATCAGCCTGCCTTGTCCTCTCACAGGTGGCTTTTTTATTAATTTTAACATGTTCGTGGTTGCATAAGAGATGTGGCAGCTCATTATTCACAGGTTGTTATTGCATCATTGAGGTTGTGTGACCACACCATTTACTTTTTTTAGTGAAAAAGCATCACAGTTCAGAACGGAACCTTACTTACCTTACACCACTCAAATGATGGCAGAGCCGTTTTATTCCCTCTACGCGAATGTTCCTCGCCTTTGTTAACCCCTGGCGTGGGCTCTCCTCCGTGCTGTTCCTTAGCTCTGTATTTTGTCAGAACTACAAGCACTCAGTTAAATGAATTTCTTTTTCTTTCAAGAAGTGTAGTTGATTTTTCATAGTGCTCTCCAACCGATGTGTTCTATAAACAGTGTCAAGAATGCGTCCTGCTTTTTGTTTCAGGAAACGAAGCGTTTTTCCCAATCTTTTATGTAACTTGAAGAGGAATTCAACTTTAAATGCCAGGAAGAATTCATAGTCACCTTTTATGAAAATCAGTTTGGCTTTTCTAACTTGCAAAGTAAACTTCGGAGAGGGAAAGTGTTAGCTGTAGGTTCTCCCTGTATTTGTATAACTTTTGATATTTATTTATATTATATTTATGTAACTTTTAAAAATATTTTAAATATTTACTCTAAACGTACCCAAGGTTTTATGTGTTTATATTTTTTTCCCTTTGCAGCAAATGTAGTATCTGTGACTCATGTTTATCAAGCACAAGGTAAGCATTAAAACTTTTAGTCTGGCAGATAATGTCTGTTTTCAAAACTTCAGCCCAGTACGAGAGGCTCTAATCTCAGAGTCTGTTCGTCTTACTGCATATGCAAGAAGCCCTTCACATAAAATATAGCATGTCTTTATGAAGAGCAGTGGATTAGTATTACCTTATTTAAAAGACATAAAAAGGTTGGCTTCAAGCCTTGCGTACCAGAAAGTGGTAATATTTCATCACAAAAAAAGAGTTTTGAACTTGCACCTCAACTGAACAGTCTAACACTGCTGACCTGTTAAAGGGCCTTCAAGTGCTCTGTCTTCTTTTTTTGACTCCTGAAATACTAAATTTTGGTACTGTTTTTGAACTCAATTGGTTTTTTTCACAGTCAGCATTTCCTAGCCCAGTGTTCAGTGGGGGTTCAGTGGCTGGAAGTCTGGAGAAAATCAGTACACTCCCCTCTGTGTTGGTCCCCTGAGCTGCTGCTTTGCTTTTGCTGCGGGCATTTCATTTCGGCTGGGCGGGAGAAGCTGTGAGGCTCCAGAGAGCTGGAGTAGCAGCAACTCGGCACACTCTTACTGCCGTGGTCATGTGGAGAAATGCCTTTGGTAAAACTTAAAAGTGCAGAATTTATCTTTTGGGCATTTAGGTGTCCGTATCCAGGATGCTTCATGTCCTTTGGCAGGCTTAAATTTCACGTGGCCACTGAATGAATCTTTCTGTAGCGTGGTTTTTGAAGACTGGTCCATGCTTCCTTTGTGTATTTGCTGTCTCTGCATGGCTGGTTAATACGGACTTTTCCTAAGGAAAGCCATAAAGCATTCAGGTGTGCCTTCTCTGTTTCATATTTGTCCATGGAGAACAGGGATTTTTTTGATACTCTTCTCAGGTCACAGCTTCATTTAACCAAGTTTACCCACAAGTGTTTTTTACGTGTTTCTGCTTGTATGTGATTTTTTTTTATTCTTTGGATTTTTTCACTTCTTTTCATGTTTCTTCAACTTTCTGGCTCTCACTTTTGGTTACAGCCAGGTTGTGTTGCTGGCTTACATTTAAAATCACAGAATGTTTAGAGTTGGAAGGGACCTTAAAAATCATCCAGTTCCAACCCTGCTGCCGCGGGCAGGGACACTTCCTACTAGACCAGGTTGCTCAAAGCCCCATCCAGTCTGGCCTTAAACACTTCCAAAAAATACTTCTGTTCTACTTGTGTTGCCTTTTAAACAACTTTTGAGGCGTAAGGAGCAATTTCCACTTGGATAGCAGTTAATATATTGAATATACCTGTGTAGATTATGCAGGCTGAGTACTCACATCTGATATGCTCTCCATTATGCCCTTTGATCTTGTCCTGGCCTGTTCTCCTTCTCACCAAGTATCCTGCTTTAAATTAACCTGACAATATTTTGTTTCTTTATTTTTCGTTTTTGTCTTCTCTTCTTCCCCAGCTTCCCCATACAGGACCTAAGCTGACATAAAGATATTAAATTGGTTCTCAAACCAAATCTTTGCTTGTAATAATTCTTACTGAGGTATTGTCAACAAATGGAACCACTGGGTTTTTAATGATGAGATTCAAAATAAAACCTAATACCTTTGTCACTTTTCGGTGGTGAGAACAACCTATTAGTTATGGTAAAGGGTATGGAAATGGGCCTTGCTTCTGAAGCCTAAATGAAGTCTTTAAATATGCATGGGTTCTGTGCTGCAGTTCTTTGTGTCCTCAAGCTGCTTTGCTTTAACAAAAATCTGGGATGTATTTGGGCGTATGAAGGAAGCCTTAAAAAGCCAAACAACCCGACTTCCTGACAACCAATAACCAGAAGTGTCACAGAGTAACTTTCACTGAATAATGTCCTGAGAAAACTGAGTGAGCTGTTGCTGTGGAATGATGGTACTGATTTCTTAATAGTAACAGAGTATGTGAAAAATAGTTCTCATGCCTTTTTACAGGTGCTGTTGTACTCGAAATTTCATGCTTTTCTGAGGCTGAAAGAATATATATGCTAGTTAAAGATACAACTGTCAATGACAAGCCTCTGAATGCCGTGGTGATTCCTGAAGTTATGGTAAGAGATGTGTTTGAATTGAAAATATGTCTTTAAAATTAAAACAGCTACCTTAAGACTTTTTTCTGCTGGAAGTAAATGAAAATGCATTTTATTCAAAGGGACCATAAAGCAAGTTTCTTTAAGTAGGGTGATAAAAACATACCTGAGACCCTGTACTTCATGTGTGTGATGCACTTATGTGAGTTCAGTTACTTGTACTGTTACTGTTGACCTGTCAGGAATAACTATACAACTACGTAACTATAGAATTATAAAGGGGAGAAAAATGTTACCCCGTCATTGTGGATTTCAGAGGAAAACAGTCTTTTGAAAGACTTAGTGCAAAAAAAAATTTCACAAATTCAGGCTTCATTCTGATCTATTAATTTTTATGGTTACCAATCACTTCCCTGTCAATCAGTGGGTTTAATAACAGGTTTCATGTTAGCAGGTCAGATTCAGGGTGAAAAGAGGGAAATGGTACACTGAAGAAAGCAGTTTTTAACCAGGATGATGTAGGTTATGGCCAAAAGAGAGTGTAGCCAGTTACTTTGGGCTGAACTGTTGTGCATCTTGCAGTTACTGGCTTCCTGGAGTTACGTTATGGCAAGTGAAGTGAAGGTCTTGGTTTGACTTCTTAGAACGTCACAGAGGGTTGAAAACTATAAAAAAAATCCCAGCAACCGACATAGTTAATGGGCACTATAAAACAACTTTAGGTAGGAGGGTCTCAAGTTCAATAGGGATAGTTGCATGTTTACAGCCTGCTCTATCTTTTAAAGAGTCCTGTGCTCTGTCAAAGCTTCCTGAAGGCAGAATTATTTTTTTATATGAGCAGATACCTGTGTCAGGGCCTACATGAAACTGGCAAGATTTAAAACTATCCCCTCTTCAAAAGAAGTGAGAGCCTTGTTCTTATGCATCCGTAGGCATTTTGTTCTGTGAGATCCTCAGAATCTAAGGTTGTCTCTCATCCAGACCAGGTTATCACAGGGAGAAGGTAGCATAAAGATAGGACTTGATTGGGATGCTCGGTTTTGGTGGTTTTTAGGCAAATGTGTGATGATCCTCAATTTGGTGCACGGTGTGTGAAGTTGAACAGACTCCGCTCTGTTAATTACGTATGTCTGTTTTTTTTCTGACACTGGATAGGTCTGAAGTGAACTTTTCAGTGCCAGGAAAATAGGGATAATGCTCTCTGTTACCTGATGCAAAGTATTTTAGAAACCTTCAGTTCAGAGGACTGCTAGGGATGAATTTCTGATATGTAAGAAGGAGAAAGGGGCTATACCTGTGCACATACATTTTGTCACCATTTTCAATGTGTGTTGCTTATATTTGTTCATCTCACTGAAATGAGCCAAGAGTTAAATAATATTTTGGATGTTGTTTGTGTGTGCTTTGGCCACCCAGCTTACATCGTTCACTAATTATCCAGGGTAAGCTAATGAGTGATTGTTGACCCTACTTTGGTAAGCAATTTGACTAGATGACCTCCTGAGGTATTTTCCAACCTAGATTATCCTTTAATTTTGTGATACCATTATCCTTTGTTTATATATGTGACCATTTAAATACAGCACTAGTAAATACACAGGAACTGAGCAGTTACAGTTATGCTGTGTTTGACATTCCTCTTGTGGTTGAAACACAAAGAATTAGGGAATAAAGGGCTAATGCATGTTCTCAGAAGAAAAGGGGGTGATAAAGCAAAGGCCACTGTGTTTTGGTTAATGAATGATTTTTCCAAATTGCAGCTTAAATAAAAAAACTGAAATAACCCAAACCAAACAATCCTTCTTAAAAGTCAATAAAAACAGAGAAGTAAATGGCTGGTTAGCAAGTACTTAGTCCTTCGTTTTCCCAAGGTGAGATCCACTTACTGTGTCAGATACACATTCTGAGGAGGAGACCCCATTCTACTCTGGCATGGTTACATCTGCCAGAAGAAATTAATCCTTTTATTATTATTATTACTGAAGAGTTTGAACGCAGAATCGGTTTGCACTAATTGCTTATTAGAAAGTCAAGCAATTAGTGTGGCCAGATGCATTGATCTGTTCTGCTGTTTCATGATTATAGAATCACAGAATGGTTAGAGTTGGAAGGGACCTTAAAGATCATCAAGTTCCAACCCCCCTGCCATGGGCAGGGACACCTCCCACCAGAGCAGGTTGCTCAAAGCCCCATCCAGCCTGGCCTTAAACACTCGCAGGGATGGGGCAGCCACAACTCTGGGCAACCTGTNACACGATTGGCTTTCTGGGCTGCCAGCACGCACTGCCGGCTCATGTTGAGCTTCTCATCCATGAGCACTCCCAAGTTCTTCTCCTCAGGGCTGCTCTCCAGCCATTCTCTGCCCAACCTGTATTTGTGCCTGGGATTGCCACGTCCCAGGTGTAGGACTCTGCACTTGGCTTGGTTGAACTTCATGCCATTTGCATTAGCCCACCTCTCAAGCCTGTCCAGGTCCCTCTGGATGGCATCCTTTCCTTCCAGCATTTTGGCCGCATCACCGAGCTTGGTGTCATCAGCAAACTTGCTGAGGGTGCACTCTATCCCACTGTCCATGTCTCTGACAAAGATGTTAAACAGCACTAGTCGCAGCACCGAGCCCTGAGGAACACCACTCATCATGTTCCCAGGCCTTTAAGAATTTAGTCCAACTCTTTTTCATTTCACAATATACAAATAAAGAAAAATACTCTTCTTTGTTGGTGTGTGACAGAAAAGCTGCAGTCTCTTTCAAAGCTGTTTGGTTGCTGTGTGTGCACAGACCTGCCGGAGCAGTTTGGTGTTGCTCTTTGGCAGCATGGCAGGCTCATTTGCCAGAACTCCTTTTGCAGTACTGGCAAACCAGGAAATCAGCAGCGAGTTGTGCAAGCCCACTGTCAGTGCAAAGGTGACAATTTTTTGTGGCTTTATCCCTATTGCCACTTACCAGCGTACTGTCCTGTGGTGTACTGTGCTCAGCTTCCTTAAGAGCAGTAGAAAAAGATGTGTAAGTTTCCCAAATTGGTGAAACTTTCCATTTCATTCATTCCACTAATTCCTCACACAAACGTGTCCAACTTAAACAAGAAATTAATGCCCCTCTTAGCCAAAACACTGTGAAAGGTCACTTTCCACCCTTTTTCCTCTGCGGCAATTCCCCAAAGAGCAAAGGAAATGCTCAAGCTCCTGCTGTGTTGACCCAGCTGCTGCTCCGGGTGCATTGAGACACCTTGCACATCATTCCTCATCGGATACAATGGCTCCTTTCTGGCCAGGATGGGAGGAAGTTTGTGCTTGGGATGTCGTGAGTCCTCGCTGGTGGCAGATGCTTGCAAATGTTGAATTCTCCTTGTCAGTTGGGAGGTGCCTGTGGTTCCTGGGGGCTGCCCACCACCCTGGAAGATGGGCCATGGTTGTCGTGCTGTGTCAGGCCCACAGCACAGAACAACTTGTTCTGCTTCGTTGTGAGATGTGATTACACAGTATGCTTAACAGAAAGGGGATTAGCCTGGAAAATAATAAATATCTTGCCCCAGCCTGAAGCCGTGTTGTGCTAATCCTAACAAATTAAGCAATTCACAGTGACTGTCAGAGTGTCTAAATCACTCAGCCTCCTTCGGCTGTCTCTAAGAAATGAGCAATAAATCCCTTCCCGAATGTCAGCCAAGACAAAACTCCTCTGCAGAATTCACTCCTCAAGCAGAGCACTGCAGCCAGGGCTAAAGGGGGAAGGGAGTCCTTGGGCTGTGAGTCACACATCCCCTTCTGCCCAGGAACAAACTCGCTTGCCTGTCCCCTCTGGGGCTTTATTAAGGGATTTTAAAAAGTTCTGCAGCATAACGGTGCGACCCTTGTGGCCGTCTGTAATTGTAAAGGAGTGTGTACTTTCCGGAGAGCAGCACAGCAGCCTCCTCTGCTGTGCAAACTGCTGTAGAGTTGTTAAACTCTACTGAAAAAATAACTGTTTTCTTAGAAGTTGCTCTTTATCTAGGAATTTAGTAGTGCTTCTTACACCTTTAAGCTTAATGAAGAGTGATGAGCAAGTTCACTGTAAGTCTCAGCACTTCCTAAAATACTTCTGTTGATTCCGCATAGGAGGGTTTTGTCCTAAATAGGCACAGTTGGGGATTTACAATAGAAGATATTTGAACAAAAATGGGTTTGAGTAGTAGGACTGCTCAGGCATTTTCTGCAGCTGTTTGTGTCTTAGCAGGATGCAGGGTAAATGTTTTGCCTTTTTTTTTTTTCTTTTTACAGTATTGACACTTGACAATTAGGAAATTTAGATGACAGTTTTGTGGAAACCGTAAATACATATTTATAAGAATATATATTTACTTGAGTAAGATGTCAGATGATTCCCAAAACACAGCTGCGCTTTTGAATGCCTTGGAGCTTCAGAAATCATGGCAATTCCCTGAAGTTCCTCATTAATTATTTTAGTTTCTTGGTTTTAAACCCAGCACGTTAGAACTTGCCATAAAAACAAGTAATGTAAAACATGTGTTTAATGTGTCACTTCTAAATGTCCAAACCCAGGATTTTTAGAAACTGATTCCTGAAAAAGAGAAGGTAATCAAGTGTTCTTGTCCACATTGAAGGTGTTTGGTTGGCATGAACGTTGGTATGGTTGCTTTTCTCCCACTCTTTTTTGAAAGTGTTTGTTTTTTTCCGAACCGCAGAACCGAGTATTTTTTTCTTACTGCCCCGTTTTTTAACCCCACAAGTTTCTGCGTGTTGAGCCAAGCCTGGGGTTTCAGGTAACCTCTGTTGTTCAGAAAGCTGAAACGTCTGGAGGTGAAATTTAAGCAGTAAAAAAGTTTTGAAGAGGAAGAAGCAGGAAGTGGTCAGACGGGGCAGTAGGAAAGAGCAGACTCTGGAACAAGGAGTGCAGGAAGGGAACAGTTTTACCCTGTTGGCCCCTGGGACCTGGCGTTTCCTTTCAGAGCTGCTCTGCCTTTCGTTGCTTGTGGGATATTCACAGCATCATTCGTACTGGGATGTGGCAGGTGATGGTGCAGAAACTGATGAAGGGCTTCGCTTCTGGAAAAGCCAAAGCTCTGCTTACAATTGTTGTTAATGGCTGTGGTGGCTCGAGGAGAGGAAATCCGTGTCTCTCGTTGGGATGTATAGATCCTTGAGCTGTTGACCTTCCAGCTCATGAAGGCCTTCCCTTCTGTGACAGCGGCACGCATTGTTTTCCTTAGACTTCCTTTGCTGGCTGCAGATATCCTTTCCACATGCTAAACAGAAATAAATGTATTACTGTTGTGTGTTGGGCACACTTACAATAACTGCTTCCCCTTTTCCAATAATGCCTGAGTATGGAGGCAAGAGGTGTTTTGACGTGACAGTCACTACGGTACAGCGTGAAGGTGGCTCCTCTGGAGACAGCCACATGGACAGCTTTTGCAGCCCTTGTGCTGCCAGCCCAGGTGTTTTGGCAGCAGTGAAACCTTTCCAGCAAAACTAAATTTTGAAACTCTTCTGGCTCTTTGTCAGCTAAAGTAGCCCTCGTTTGGCTAATTTTTTTTTGAGAAAATATACGTGTTTTCAAACTGAATGTCTGTGGTAGAATCTAAGTAGGAAAGGAGGGGGCTGAAGAAGTGTGTGCCTGCTCCACCAACCTTCTTACCCTGCTTGGTGTTCCTCTGCCTGGTGCGTTTTCTGTTTGTGCCTGAGTCACACTGGATGGCAGAGGGCATTTCTCACGCAGGCAGTGACACAGAGGAGAAGGATTTTTATGTGTTTGCAGGTATCTTGACACATCTGGCAGGGTGTGACTTGCAAAGGATTAGCACACAACCCTTTCAAGAAGTCTGTGAGATCCTGGGAAGCCCCAAAGGATCGTTTGTTTTTAAGTGTCCAGGTCAGCTCACAGTCAGATAGCAGTCTGGGGTATCCCAACATCAGACTTTGCTTCCCCACAAAGTTACTCATTAATTTGTCCTGATTTCTCCGTTCTTTGCCTTAGTTCACACTCTGGTAGTCACTCATGGACAGCAGCTGAGGGCCTCTCCGGGTGATGTCTCCTCCCCTCCAGAGCTGTTGGTATCTCTCCGCATGTTTGCAGGCTGCAGTCATGCTGCTGTCTCACTGCCCCTTGAATCATTCTTGTCTAAATTGACTTATATTTAGCACTGTTGTTCTGTTCCCTGGATCCATCCTGTCAGCTGCGTGACAAATTGCTGTTCCCTGACTGCTGTCCAGTTTGTGCATACGACTTGGGGATGGGGGCAGACGTTTCTGTTCTGCGGCACGCTGCTTGGTGTGCCTGACAGGATTGTTTCACACACACCTGCCCCGCAGCCCTGTGGCAGGAAGGACAGAGGTTGTGCTGAGCTTTCTGAAACCATTTACAGTTCGTTTTACAGATTGATTTGCGGGCTGGCTGGCTGAAAACCTGTCCCAAGGGTGTGCTTCTGGAGGCTGGGAGTTTTGACCTCCATTGAGGCTGCAGTGTACCATTCCTGCATAGTCCATGGAGTACCCCAGGAGCCCGCTCTTCTCCCACATGCTGTGGCTTCTTTTGAGGTGGCTTCTGGACAGGTACCAGGCTCCCCCTCAGGCCGGGCTTTGAGAACCCTTTCAGCAGCAGCAGCTTCTGTAGAGGTGTGAGGATCGTAAGATACTGACACCAAATCTTCCTCATTAAAAACTTTAAATGCATTTTTTTGAAAGCCTCTTATTCCATAGGGAAGGACATGCCAGGGTCTGCCCTGAACACCCTCGTTCCGAAGTGTTTTGTCCTTCAAATTAACATGTATTCTAAGACAACCACAAAACTAATGTTTACCTTGATTTTGAGATAAGTCCTCTCTTGCCAAGGAAAGTGCTTGAACTGTACCTGACTCTGGAAGGTACCTTATCCCCTCACACTGTTCTTTGGCATAGACTGTTTGCTGAAAATGCGTAGGAAGGGACTTAGTTACAGCGCCTTTGTTTTTAGCATTAGGGTCCACTGTGAAGTTGGAGTGGGTTAAGGAAACTTCAGTTTCCAGAAAAACAAGATCAGCAACTCACCTGTCCATTGTTGGGACATCCAATCTTTCTGTTTATTAAATCTGCATTTTTCTTACAAAGTACCAAGGAAACATCAGGAAGAACTTCTGAGACGCAGTAGTAATTTTCCTGCCTACCCAAGTTTTGGCTAATTCTTTGGGTTTTTGGTCTTCTTTCAGGCTTCCAAGATACCACGGAACTGCTGCCCACTGCTTGTATTTGTGAATCCAAAAAGTGGTGGCCTAAAAGGTCGGGATCTGCTATACAGTTTTAGGAAGCTGCTAAACCCTCATCAGGTCTTTGAGCTTACTAACGGTGGCCCACTGCCTGGGTAAGTAATCAGACCTTTTAATTTTTTTATTTAAGATTTTTTATTATTTTTTTGAGAGGATAGATGACGAGATCTAGTTGTTATGAAGATCTAAAGTGCTTCTGTTTTGTGCCTGAAGAGCAGTGGGTCACGCCTTCTGTCTGGTTCTCTCTCAGTGTGAAAACAGATTTAAACTTCGAGGTTCTCTAAAAAAAAGAGAATAGAGCAGTTCCTGATGTATATGCTCATGTCAAGTCTAATAGAGCCCAGTTCTGGGAAAGTCGTATCCACTTCACAATGACACAGATTTAATAATTATTGAAGATAGAAAGATTTTTGTAATTGAATGGGGATGGAAAGAGAAGTGTCACGTTTCCTAACGAGGGCTTGTTTCTGCTTTTGCTTCCTCTGATGTTTCATGAGAACTAATAGGAAAGTGTAATAGAATTTTCTATCTTGACTCTTGAAACTTGACCACAGTGGCAGAATTAACAAGGCCTGCCTGGTCACAGCTGCAACATTTCTACATACAAGGAACGGAACAAAATGTGCTTGTAGGGAGGCAGGAACCCATTACTTGATTTAATCAACACGACTTTGTTACCAGCTCCATAAACTGAACGTGACTGTTGTAGCCTACTCAAGAGTAGGCTCATTCCTTCAGGACTGCTCTCATAAGGAGCTGTCATGGCAAGCTCCTCAAAACAAAGGTTTTCATGGGAGAAATGCAGCTTATGCAGAAGGCAAGAAAAACAAACTGCACAAACTAAGCTATTAGTTCAGAACTGTGTAATTCTTTTGTTTTTCTAATGCAGTTCAAGCTGCATTAATTAATTCGTATTGTTTTGTCCATGGCATCCTTCTGCGGTTATATGGCAGAATGTTTCCTTGTGCAATGGGAAGTAAAAATTCCCTTACAAGGTATCTCGATATTTAGGATGAAAAGCCACAAAAAGTGAGAGTGACCAGGAAAATAGTACTGTGAGGGAGAAAATGTACTGAGTCCTGTGACTAAGTTTAAAAAAATAATAATCAAAAAACACTACTCAACATCTCCACTAGGACTGAGAGTTATAAATGTTTGCATTGAAATTATGGATAGTTAGATCTCTGTTTCCCTGATGAAAAAGGAAGTGATTAACAATTTAGCTGTGAAGAGTCCTAGAAGAGTGTGCTTTTCACTCTTTTTATACAGCTTTATGTAAAATTCCCTACTTTTCTACTCAATTTAAGTTGGTTCTGGAACTGATGGTTAACAGGAGGGTGGGGTGGAAAGAGAAATATAGTAGTAATGTGCTATCGTAAATAGCCTGTCAGGAGGCTTTGCTTTTCCTGCGCTACGTTGTAATGTTTATTTTCCCCTTCACTTTGTTTCTCAACGGAGGTTTCACACGTTCTCCAAAGTCCCCTCCTTCCGGGTGCTGGTGTGTGGAGGGGACGGAACCGTTGGCTGGGTCCTGGGCGCACTGGAGGAGATCAGGCACAAGCTGGTGTGCTCGGAGCCCTCGGTGGCCATCCTGCCCTTAGGAACAGGTGAGAATCACAGTGGGCACTGTTCTTCTGAGGGCAGAAGTCCTGGCCAGTGTTGGAGAGTAAACGTGCTGTCAGGTTTTCAAGGAAATGTCAGTGATGCTTCCTGGAGGAAAAGCAGAGGAGTTGGTGTGACTGTGTCTGAGTGGGCAGGGGTTGGAGAGGGCAAAATATTCTCCCCCTGACAACCACAGGCGCATCAAACCTTGCCATAAAACAGTGAACTCAGCTGCTCCCTGACTTCTCAACTCTATGATGGGTTTTTCTATCACCTTTTGTGAAAACTTTTCAGATGAGGCGGTGTACCTCTGTGTGACACCAAGCATGTGTGCAGCCACAGCAGCTACTGCAGTCCAGTCCAGCTACTTCCGTGACTTGTCTGATGACCATGATGCAGTCTGGTTTCTAGAACAGGGCTGATACACTCTGTTGTGCTTTTAGCTAATTTTGGAAATGCACTCATATTTTGGGGTTCTTCCTTGCTGCCCAGGTAATGATTTAGGGAGGGTCTTGCGCTGGGGAGCTGGCTACAGTGGAGAGGACCCCTACTCGATTTTGGTCTCCGTGGATGAGGCAGACGACGTTCTCATGGATCGCTGGACTATCCTTTTGGATGCAGAGGAGCCAGCTGAAGGCGCAGAGAATGGCATTGCAGAACCTGAGCCTCCAAAGGTGAGCTGAGCCCTTGTTTGGATTTGGTTCTTAGGAACTGTTGTTCTAGCAAAAATCACAAAGGAGGTAGATTGTAAATGTAGTTTAATCTTCTATTGCTCACCTCTCTTTGAACTTGGGTCTTCCTGAGCTGTTCCTTAGTATCCTTAGTGAACACAGCATGCATGTGGATCTAGTGCTTCAGTTTTGGTAGGGTTGCAGGTTGACTGCAGAACACTCCTCGTAGCTGTTTGGTAACAAGTACCTGATAGTGGATTAATGAGGAGATTCAAATGACAATGGCATACCTATTTGCTTCAGTGGGAAAGAAATTTATTTTTCAAATTAGAAAAGCTTTTTGAAGGAAGGCCACAACACTACTGAAACTGGAATGTTGACCAAAAACAGCCCCCCTTCCCCCTCCCCAAAGTAATGTTGTCTTTCCTTTAACAGTTTAAAAAATGACTACGGGTTGCTGGCATATACATGAAGTTAATCCCTCTGTCATCTTACTGCCGTTGTATGTCTTCTGTATATGTGGCATCTGTTTTAATTTAAAGTGCATTTAATGGCGTTAAAGCTATTTAAAGTGCAGCTGAGTAGGTGAAATGAATTCTTCACTCATCTGGTGTGAGCTGGTCGACTTCCAAAGTAAGGAAAAGCGTCTTCCCGGTGATGTCATGATAAATCCACGGCTAATGCCAAAAATAATAGTGGTGTTAGTGTTCAGCAACGTCTGTGGTTATTGCATAGAATCACTTTGAGAAGTTGAGTTTAATTCTGCATTTGTTTGTATTTCTGCCTTGTTATGCTTGTTACTTGCAATTAAGATTAAAATTTGAAATTTTTTGATACTTTGGAAATGCTGACTGCACTTGTCAACAATTGTCCCTACAGCTTTATTTTTAGTGTAGTGTTTCTGGAAAATGTTTTCCACAATCTGTCGAGATGCAAGTGACTTGGAAGGATCATCTGCAAAGCTTATTTTTGTTGAAAAACTTTGGAACCTCTTCATTTATAAACGTAAGGAGGAAATAATATGATTGATTTATGGTTTCTTTTGTCAGATTGTGCAGATGAACAATTACTGTGGTCTTGGCATTGATGCAGAGTTGAGCTTGGACTTCCATCACGCTAGAGAAGAAGAACCAGGCAAATTTAATAGCAGGTAATCCTGGGGAAGCCAGGGGTGAAGGGCAAACCCTGTGCTATTGCATAACTTCCAATTTACGCTATCACTGATAATCTTGGAATAATACAGGTGTCCACAAACAGTAATGCTTGAGGCAGAGCTGGCACAGGGAAGAATTAAGTTAGCCAGGAACTCAAAGACACAGAATCCGGGGGTTTTGTTTTCTTTTCTTTTCTTGTTTTGCAGCCTTTTTTGTGTCTTTTTTTTAATTTTCTTTTGTGAAGGGAGGGCAAGCAGTTTTTGGAAGCCGTATCGCTATTATTTATAGAATAATAGAATGGTTTGGGTTGGAAAGGAGCTTAAAGATTGTCAAGTTCCAAACTCCGTGCCCTGGGCAGGGAGACCTCAGTTGCTCAAAGCCCCATCCAGCCTGGCCTTCAACACTCCCAGGGATGGGGCAGCCACAGCTTCTCTGGGCAACCTGTGCCAGTGCTTCAGCAGCCTCAAAGAAAAGAATTTCTTCCTAATATCTAATCTAAATCTTCCCTCTTTCAGCTTAAAGCCGTTACGCCTTGTCCTGTCACTCCACTTGCTGATCAAGAGTTCCTCCCCATCTTCTGTAGACCCCTTTAGGTACTGAAAGGCTGCTGTAATGTCTCCCCCGAGCCTTCTCTTCTCTGGGCTGAACATACCCCTAACTCTGTCAGCCTGTCCTTACAGGAGAGGTGCTCCAGCCCTCTGACCATCTTTGTGGCCCTCTGTTCATCCTGTTCCAGCAGATCCATGTGAGACTGTGAGATTAAAAAGGTGTGGAGGCCTTTCTAGCATGCAGATCAATCAATGATAGTTCTTTTCTTCTTCCTGCAATCACTGATACTGGTGGGGAAAAAAAGAAATCACATTTTTGTAATTAATCAGTAATTCCATGTAGAAACTGTTTTTGTCTGCTTTCCTCTTTTTGAGTAAATATCCTTTCTGGCAACTGGGAGACAATTCAGAGAGTTACAGCCAGTTACAACTATACAGTACTCAAATCTGAGTGTAGTGATGAGAAATCCCACTTATCTTGCAGCGTTTTGTCTGTCATTACAGGCATTGCTCTTGGTTTTTTCTTAAAAATGAAATAATACAGGATGTTGTTTGTGGCACATAAATTACTGTTCAGCACTGGTTCCCTTTTTCAATCTACTGGATTAAAAACATCATAGGCAGTGAAGTCCAGGCTATCAATTTGCATGTTCCAGTGTGTAAAACTGTTCTAGATTTGCTGTGCAGTTATTACAATGTAAGAGCTAGGTTCATTCCTATGAAATGTACTGCTCTGACTTTGCAATGCTGCAGCACTTTAAAAAAATGTGTCCTCCTCTTACTGCTATTGTATCTGAGGACTGCGTTTCAGCTTTCATTGCCCTGCATGATGTTCATCTCTGGAATCTTTATCTCAGTTCGTGGTGTGCAGCACCTACAGTGCACTGGGCAGTGACTTGGTGCCATTCTTGCAGACCTTTCATGTGTGCATTTGCACGCTGTGCAGGCAGGGAGTCTTCAAGGGTATGTGGAAAATGAGATTTTTTTTATCATCATTTATTTATTTATTGTAAATCTGAAGGTCTTTTGTCATGGTTTCAGCTAAATTTACCAAAACCAGACTGACAGATGGCCCTTCCTCCCCCCAAAAAGAGAGGAAGGGATAAGGAGATTTATGAGTTGAGAGTGAACTAAATTACTAAAATGAAGCATTAATACTAAAATTAAAGTAAGAAGGAAATAATGAAATAGATACAGTATATACAAAAGCGTATCAAGCTTCCTGGATGATGACCATTTCACCAGCAGGCATTGGGAAAAATCCCAGACTGGACTCGGTGATTGACAGGAGCTGGATTCCAGATCTGGGATCAGGAACGCTCGGATCAGGGTCAAAGGCAGGTGAACAGGCAGGGTCCTCCTTCAATGGCCATCGAAGAAACAGGGTTGACCCTTTGATTCCTCAGCCTTTGTACTGAGCATAATGTGGATGGGATGGAATACCCCAGCTGGTCAGGTTTGGGTCACCTGTCCTGTCCGCTCCTTCCCACAGGTGTGACCCCTCTGCGCTTTTCTGTTTCCAACCCTCCATTACCTGACCTTGGTTGTTCCAGCAATTAGTGTAAGCAAGGGCCTCTCTGCACCATCCCTTGGTATGATCAGGTGTTATCACTGTGAGAGTGAGCAGTTCTCTGAACAATGTGCTGTTAATTTCAGAGTTTAATTGGTTAGAAGAGGAACAGCAAGAAAAGTAAAATTGTAAAACAGAAAATTGTTGCGTTTTACCTCAAACCTGGACAGCTGTGTATTTCTGTGATTCAGGATCTGGAAAAGTAAACATGAAATAATGAATTGATGCCAAGGTACGGTTTTGCTGGAGACAGACAGCGTGTTGTGGCTAACAGTGCTGACATGTGATCGCTGACTTGGAATGCCAGTAATGAGGATTGTTAAAACCACCAGCTTTGCCCTTCCCCAGGATATGTAGGTGCACACTCTTGCCAGAAAGTTTAGTGGGGTTTTTTTAGTATTATTTTCAGTAAATTAACTAAAAAGGGTGGCTGCTTAATGCCAGGTGTGGTAGCTCCTTGCAAGTGAACTGGTTGCTTGCTCTTGAGCGCAGAACAGAAGGTTTCAGGTTGTGGCAGCAGAAACTGCAGGCAATCCTTGAGAGAAAAACGAACTTTAGCACTCTTCTGAATGAAGACTTGAAGCTGGAAGATGCCCTGAAGGCTGCGTGCTCCCGGGCTTTGCTCTGCAGAGTCTTCACCTTTGGCTGGCAGCTCACAGCACGGGGGGCACCTCCCCGCCGGGAATTTGGTGATGGATTTGCCATGTAGGGCTGTAGGAGTAGGGCGTGTTGTGGCAGTGATGGGTTTTATGTTGTGCCAAGCTATGTGAGGTTGGTTATTTTTTTCCACAGTGTAAAACTTAAGGATCAGAGAATCCGCCTTCATTCCCCCATTCCCATGGGATCCTGGAGCTGTCTTTAGGGCAGCTCATTTCAGACACCACATCTTGCCTGTGCCATCCAAAAGAGATAATACACTGCACGGTTTAATCACCGTTGAGAATTGCTGTACAAAGATACAGAACTGATCTCTCTCTTGGCAGGGGGAAGGTGTGAAAGTATTCATTGTTTGATTTGTCATTTGTGAGTTTTTATAGGCTACAGCGGCTACTGTCCAAGTCACTTTTCCATCTTGGTCCTCTATGAACCTATTAAAGTCCTTTCCCAGTCGCTAAGATCACTCTAATAAAAGCAGCCGATTGCTAATTATTGGTCAGAGCTCTTAGCTTTTGCAGTGGTGGTTTCCCACCCAGCGGTGGGCTTGTTGAATTGCAGGACTAGATGGAAGGTGATCATTTTCTTTTGGTTGGCAGCAGTCCATGCTGTGTGTTGCAGTTCAGAGAGGTTTGCTTCTGAGGGATGTTACCCTAGCTGTTTATCAGTGCTTGTGGGAAATTGCAGTTCATTTAAAAAGGTCAGGCACACATTTTTTTTATTATTTTTTTTTATCCATCACCTTTAAAAAGGAATTCCACAAATCTACTCTTCCGCGTGTGCAGCAGTCGGGAGGACGTCTGAAAAATCTGTCTGTCTTCATCAGCTCACGTCACTGCTTCGTGACTCTTGAGGACTGGCTGCTTTATTTTGTTTCCATGAACACTTGGGAAGCAGTTACTGATGGTCTTCCTACAGCCACAAGGGGTGCTTGCTGCTTGTGCAACAGCCACAGAGGTGATTAAGCTGACAGCGTAAATTGGTGCTGTGGTGTCTCCCTGAGCCTACGGAAACCTGTTCATGGGACTTTTAAGGGTATAGGGTGTTTTTCAATTTGGTCTATCAAGGATAAGTATAGGATTGCAATACTTAAAAAAGCACTTGTTTTCTTTCATAATCTGTGAAACTGGTCCTGTATAGGATCAACTTTTAATATACCTGTTCTGAGATGTGCAGTTAGCTAAATTGAAGATTGGTCCAGCCTTCTTCAGTGTCCCTCAGGAAGGGTGTATGTACCTTTATGCTGTAGCCAGTGGGGCATCAGGCAGTGTATGAATGTTGGCTGTACTTGTAGTGCATCCTTTGTAGAAAAACAACCAAAAGGGTGATTCCTGATCCCTGTGGGTTAAATCCCTGAACTATTCTGAGCAGTAGGATGTTACTTCGGTATCTGTACTCTAGAGAGTTGTCGTGGTTTAGCCATGACACTAGGACCTCACAGCCGCTCACTCACTTCCCCTCGTTGGGATGTGGAAGTGAATTGGAAGAGTGAAGGTGAGAAAACTCATGGATTGAGATAAAGACAGTTAGTAGGCAAAGCAGAAGCTGCGCTCACAAAGTGAAGCAAAGAATTCATTCACCACTTCCCACCAGGAGGCAGGTGTTCAGCCATCTCCAGAAAAGCAGGGCTCCATCACACAAAACAGTTGCTTGAGAAGACAAATGCCGTAATTCTGAACGTACTCCCCTTTTCCCTTCTTCCCCCAGCTTTACATTGCGGAGCATGACATCCTATGGTATGGGATTTCTCTTTGGTCAGTTGGGATCAGCTGTCCCGGCTGTATCCCCTCCCAACTTTTGTGTCATCCCAGTCCACTCACTGGTGGGGTGGTGTGAGGAGCAGGAAGGGCTTTCACTGCTTAGCAACAGCCAAAAACATTAGTGTGCTGTCATCACTGTTTCTCACCCCAAATCGAAAACACAGCACTACACCAGCTGCTAGCAAGAGAGTTCACTCCATCCCAGCTGAAACCATGANGTAGGCAAAGCAGAAGCTGCGCTCACAAAGTGAAGCAAAGAATTCATTCACCACTTCCCACCAGGAGGCAGGTGTTCAGCCATCTCCAGAAAAGCAGGGCTCCATCACACAAAACAGTTGCTTGAGAAGACAAATGCCGTAATTCTGAACGTACTCCCCTTTTCCCTTCTTCCCCCAGCTTTACATTGCGGAGCATGACATCCTATGGTATGGGATTTCTCTTTGGTCAGTTGGGATCAGCTGTCCCGGCTGTATCCCCTCCCAACTTTTGTGTCATCCCAGTCCACTCACTGGTGGGGTGGTGTGAGGAGCAGGAAGGGCTTTCACTGCTTAGCAACAGCCAAAAACATTAGTGTGCTGTCATCACTGTTTCTCACCCCAAATCGAAAACACAGCACTACACCAGCTGCTAGCAAGAGAGTTCACTCCATCCCAGCTGAAACCATGACAAGAGCCTTCCAAATAATTCTGGGATGACATAATGAGGCATCAGCTGAGCTGATGCAAGGATTCACTGGCTCCGTGGGGAAGGGCCCTCCTGTCTTTAACATCCTGCCCTCATCTCTTGTCTCCATCCATGTCATTTACAGCAGTGACTGCCACATGAGTCTCACCTAATACAAACCATGATTTCCTCTGGAGGACCACTCCAAGGAGACCTTCCTCCTTCCTACCTCGCTCATTAACTGTGGTGAAACCACTGTCTGCAAAACAGATTCAGCCAGGGGTTTGCTTTAGGAGATGCTCCTTCTTTCTACCCAAGTGAGCAAGCTAGTATGTTATTAGCTACTGCTACCTGTAGACTGACAGTTTCTACTGGCACTTTCTCCCCAGATCACATCCCATGTGTAGATGTGTGAAGAAGGGTGGTGATTCTCTCTGGCAGTGGGTGGCCACTTTCATCACAAAATCTCTGAGGCACATTGAAAACCACTGGGTAGGAACTGGGGTGGTGACGTTACAGAAATCGGTTTGTGCAGTCTTGGTCTCAGTGTACAGTGTCTCAGATACATAAATGGAATGGAATGTTGTTGCAAGAATGGAGTGACAGGATTTAATCTCTGACAGATTTTTCCCTTGGTTGTGTGTCATGGGATGCTGTATCCAATGTTTCTGGATCCTGTGGACCTCAGTGGTCCATAGGAATTTCTTGGAGGTCACATAATTCAGGGCTGTGTCTGTAGTTGTGGCACTGTATCGTATTCTTTCACTTTCTGCAGGCTTCCTTCTTCATGCAACAAAATTTAGTAGTTCTTGGGAATATTTAAAGTCCTGTTTTTCCTGCTGATAATCTGTTATTTTTCAGATGTATCCAAATCAGACAGAGCCTGTCTTAGCATAGACACATCTTATGGTCTGGTCTGGAGTAGAAGCATATGTTAAGCATATGTGAAATGGTGTTACATTGGGTACCTTTAATTCAATGCTGTTTAAAACTGTTAGCATGTAGGAATAAATCATTCCAAATGTAATATTTTAAAAGAGCTGAACAGTCTTAGTCTGAAGAGTTGACCAGAACCCACACACTAAGCTGGCTGCCTTCCCCACTTGAATTTAGCATTTAGATGTGATACTACAGAGATTCTACAGAGTTGGAATCCACCAACCCCCATGTGCTAATTGGGTTAAACAGTGGAAATTCATGCTTTTTATTTTAAGGTTACCTTGAAGGCCACATATCCAAAGGTTCCCACTATAGAAGAAAATATCGTGTGTGTTTAACTAAAATGTGTTTATGTTATTCTTAAAATACTTTGACACTTCTAGGGCTGCTGTGGAATCTTCCCTATCTTTTGTTACTCTAAAATGAGAGATGTTAGAGCTCTGCTACACATTAACATTACTGAGCATGTTTTGGGTTTTAAAGTATAGTACCTTTCAAATTAATTAGCAAATGTAAAGCAAAGAATTGCAAAGGGTTTTGTGCCTTAATTATTCTAGCATTGCATGAAAAAAAAATGCAAAAATGTTTCATGAAGACACCTATGTCTTAATAATACAGTTTTTCAGCCCAGAAGTTTACATTGCAAAGAGGCATTGCGTTTGGGCAGCGCTTCAAGAAGGGATGATTTTTCTGTAGTAACATTCCATAGATGTCTGCATGCCTCCACAGCACAAATCATTCCTTAAGTTATATATATGTATATGAAGTAGCAGTTTGTGGCTTGTGCTTTGTTTCTGCAGTAAAGCTACAACAATTTGGAGGGGGTTTTAACTAAAAAACTCTTTTAAAAAGTTTGAGGGCAGTTACTGGTATGCCTATGAGTAAGGGTGCTATGCTGGCCGCACCTGTTAGTTACAGGATGCTTGTCTGCCTCCCAGGTTTCACAACAAAGGAGTTTATGTGAAAGTTGGACTGCAGAAGATAAGCCACACCAGAAACCTTCACAAAGATATAAAGCTTCAAGTGGACCAGCATGAGGTGGAGCTGCCAAGTATAGAAGGACTCATTTTTATTAATATACCCAGGTAGAAGTGGGGGGAGAGATCCTGTGTGGATGCGTGTCTGGCTGTGTGTGTGGAAAACCTGCCTGGTGTTTGAGTATCAAACGCTAAATTGTTAGATAAAATGCTAAATGGTCTAGGTTAATAGAGAGTCGTTAGCAATTATTGCCTGACTCACTGGCTTTGCAACAGTGACTAAAGACCTAGCTCTCTATACCGTTTTGACATAGTTTTTCTGATCCTTTGAAGCTCACAATCATACTCTGCATAAAGGTGGGACTGTCCCGGTTTCCCTGTGCAAACCCCCATACATTTGCTATTTCTTCTGTGTTCTAACAGTAATTTGGAATTATTTCTTCACCAAAGGTCTTCCAACTTCTGTTGGAGGAGTTTTGTAGCAAAACATGACTTTTTAGGCTTGGTTGTAGGCCTGTAGTTTCTGCCCACTACCATTTTCCCCCTCCCCCAAACCGTTTGAATGGTCCATCAGATTTCATCATGACTTGTAGGAAGATCAGAGACAATCCACTTGCACACCCCTTGTGGCATACCAGAAACCCGATGCCTAAACAGTTCCTGCACAGGAGCCAACCAGAACTCAACTGTCAAACACTGTCCAGGTCCTATGGCCAGCTGGTCGGTGTACCTGGAGTCAGTGATACTCCCCAGGTGGCTGTGGAAAACCCACAGGAAACCACTGGGTTGTGACAGTTGCACAGGGAGCAGAGTCACTGCTGTGGAAGAAAGGAAGGCAAATCTGCAGGAAACCTGGCTTCCTGAGATGTTGGTAGAGGCAGGTTTTGTTTGTTTTTTTTTTTTTTTTTTTCAAAACTGGAGG
>VXBW01002997.1:297095-329394 GCA_013400375.1 Thinocorus orbignyianus
GTAAGAAAAAATTCTATAGCTATGTCAGGGAAAAAGGTAGGATTAGGGAGACTGTGGGCCCTCTCCGGAAGAAAACAGGAGAACTGGCCACCCAGGATATGGATAAGGCTGAGGTACTGAATGACTTTTTTGCCTCAGTCTTCACTGGCAAGGGCTCTAACTGCACTGCCCAAGTCACAGTAGGTAAAACCAGGGGCTCTGAGAATGGAGCCCAAGATGATCAAAGGCCTGGGAAGCCTGCTGCATGAGGAGAGGATGAGAGAATTGGGTTTGTTGAGCCTTGAGTGAAGAAGGCTCAGGGGGAGACCTTGTCAGCATATTCCTGTGTTTAAGGGTGGCTACACAGAAGATGGAAACTCCCTTCTTATAAGGAATCACATGGAAAAGACAAGGGGTAACAGGTACAGGTTACTCCAGGGGAGATTGCAGTTGGACGCAAGATAAAGTTTTTCTCCAATGAGAGTAATCAGCCTTTGGAATAATTTTCCCAGTGAAGTGTTGGATTCCCCATTGCTGGACATTTTTAAGATTCATCTGGACAGGGTTCTGGGCTTTTGCCAAGGAGGGTTGGACCAGGTGATCCTTGAGGTCCCTTTCCACCTGGTATTCTATGATTCTGTGAATAATTCTATGTGTCTTTGGGAGGCGCTTGGTCCAGGTCTTTGAATTCTTTTCTCCAAATCACGTTCACTTTTTCTTGCAGTGTATGTAATTATTCCAGAGTTGACTGTTTCAAAACAGTCTCAGTGTGTTGCTGTGACCTCTTCATTGTCAGGAGTTCATTGTGCTACATGTGCTCCCAGCACAACCTGCTCTTCTCTGAGGCAACTCAGCAAAACACCTGCAAACATGACATTTGTGTCCTTTCTGTGGGAGAGCACCTCAGAGAAGAGTCTGCTAAACAGCATAGCAACAGTGTCCACAGAATACCTTGAGTTCTTGTGTAGTTTTAGGTTTTCCCCTGGCTTCTGAAGCCACATACTTTCAGGAGACTCTAACCAAGAAGGTGAGCACAATCCTGTTCAACAGCAAGGCTGAGATGGCATCCAGATAAAAGCCCAAATGGTGGGGCTGTACATATCAAATGTAAAACCATCATGTTATTAGGCCTGGGTGCTTTTCTTTTGCTAATGCCTTTTTACTGTGCATTTTGTTTCTCACAATAACCAAAATAATAAGAAAAAAAAATAGAAACCACCTGTTGATCTTGGTACAGCTGGTCAGCTTGTTATCCAAGCCAGGACATTGTGAGTACTGATTTTGTGCATGGCACCTGCTATGAGTGTGTGACATAAATTTTATTTTATGTATAGGTCTTGTAAGCAAATGTAAAGCTACTCAGAACCAGGAGAATGTTTTAAATTTATTTTCTTTTCAATTTTAGACCTGAGAAGAGACTAACTGTACCACCACGGTTTCAAAAAGAGTTGCAAGTTCACCTGTCCAGAAGCTCTTCCACAGATTCCAATGGTATGTATACCCATGAAGAAAATTTTTGTCAACTGCTCACATTAGATGGGATGTCATCTTAAGAAAAATCCATCTTGGTACTTGTTTTGAATGAGGATAGGTTTGTGTGAGAAGCAAAGTTACGGGAGTGAACCTTTTCACTCCTTCATATCACTGGGAATATGTGTGTTTCTACACACGTGTGTATGTCTGCCCCTTTGTCTTCTTGGAGAATCCTTGTGTAGTAAGTGACAAAGTGTACAGGAGAGTGAAATCCTGGCTTTTATGGGCAAGGATTGCTCCTGCTGTCTCCCAGTGGTTGTGCAGTTGATGGGCTTGTGAAGTGATGGTTGCTTTCTTTGAGACCTCTCTGGCTGATTTGTGAAGCTTTGGGTCTGGTAGCAAGCATACCCCTCTAAGGAGAGGAGAGGAGTGGAGATGGGGAGCAGGCAAGCTGGTGATGTGAACCTCCAGCTGGGATAATGACTGCCTTGCTCCAGTAGCTGATAGTGCTGTCCCTTTCCCTGCTCAACTGGAGAGCTTCCTTGGATGCAGTAGCACAGAAAGGCTGGATGCTGGTTTTCTGACTTTTCCTCAGGACATATCTTAGAATGATAAGTAAATCACTTGTCTGCTTTGTACTTCCATCTGAATTTAGAAGAACAACCTTGGGTGTTTTGCTGTATCTTTGTTGTGTTTGTACTTGTAGAGAAATTATCTTGTGTCCCTCTTGGGATGCTGCCTTGGTGCAGCCTTTCAGCAACAGTGTGGCTGAGAGATCTGTAACCTCTTCCAGAATCCCTTCAGAAGAAACTTTTAGCAACTTCTCATGAAAATAACTACAATGGTTCAAAAATTCTGCTTCAGATCAGTTACTAAATGTCTGAGGTTTTCATGGCTCTTTCCAATAGAAAGTGACTGACAAAGCCATGCTGGGCACTTTAGAGTCGATGTCATGCTGGCAGCTCCCATGTTCAGTTTTTAAGTAGGTAGGTAATTGTCTCTGCTGATAAGGCTACGTTTACTTCAAGGCTGTATTTCTATTTAACAGATAACCTGAATACTTCCACTGCAGAGGCACATACTGTTGCTTCTAGCCCTTCTACTGGTCAAGTCAATGAAGTTCAAAGTCGCATTATGGAGATTCTGAGCAAGTGCAGCAGTGGTGTCTGGGTGTCAAAGATGCCACAGATCTACCGGGAAACCTATTGGGAAGAGCTTAGCACAACGGTACTCTGTCAGCTTGAGAACTGGCCTCACGTGTGCACAGTAAGTATTGAATGTAATTTTTATGGAAGATGCCAATAACCTACAGGTTTCTGAGTGTTCATTTGCCAAATGTTGTTTTATGTAGTCCTGCTCTTCCTTTCACAATCTGTAGCAGTAAATTACAAAGAAAAAAGAGAAAACAAAAGAAGAAAGAATACTACGCCTTCCTCCTGCTTTCCCCACATTGTAGCAATGCCTTCAAAACAGCACCCCAAAAAATCAGTGTTGGCCAGACTAGTGTTGTTTTGGAGAAGAAAGGTCAGCCTTGTGGCCTCTTTGAACAAGTGCTCTGGGCAGCTCAATTGCCACTTTTAACTGACTCCAGTACTCACAACCCAAACAGCAGCTGATGACACTTGCTCTCCATGCCCCATGTTTTGGTTTTTTCCCCATTGCATCTTAAGCTTTTTCTTGTTGGTGGGTTTGTCTCCACGCAGGATTTACTGGTAGCTTGTAGATTTAAGAGAACAGTCTTAGATCTGTCTGTAGTTACTTTCGTTCTGTAGATGTTTCCACCAGTGTTTTTCACATCTTAAGGTTACAGAATTTTGCTGTGTAAGTTAGGTTTAGATGAAAGTGAAGGGTGATAATACTGCAGGGAGAGATTACAGCTCAGCCCAGTGCCCACCACCCTCAATGTCTGTTACTTCTTGATCACCAGGGGTGTGTTTGTCCTTCATATTAGGAGCTGAGCCTCCACTTACAGGTTTGCCATGTGAGCTGCTGTCGCCACTGGGTTAAGGGTCTTCAGTTGCTGTGCTTTTCTTTTCTACACTCATAGCTCATTTAGGGTGTAATGCAACTTTGCATCAAAGCTTTGTTTAGCTTTACTTTAACAGGCCAGTCGTATCAATGAACACTTCAAACTTCTTCAACATCTGTCATACTCTGGCACCAGAAGGGTAGTGAAGTTACAGGAGTCTCTATCTGCTTGAAATGAGTTTTCTTTTTAGTGTGAAGAAGCAGTCGTCAAACTGCAGAAACGATGTAATGCAGTGGGCACAGTACAACAACAATCAGAACTATCAAGATGTCTTGGCACAGTTAGTCTTATTCTTGAGAACAGTTAATAAGCCTGTAAAGCCTATCTCAGTTTACTGACTTATGTAAGCCATAGTCATGACTCCAGCATGGAGAAGTTTGAACTGGGACCAAGGCCTTCTCGTACGAAGACTACCATACATCTTTTAAAAATTAAGAGCATCAATTCCTGGTTCAAACAAGTCATCTGCAGGTATAGAGCTCTGTAGATATTTTGAAATGACAGAGGACAGGCTGTATTCTTTGGTGTCAGTAAAGATGCTTCCATGACTAATTTCGGCATTACTTTTGCCTTGTTGGGTACTTAGACTGGGAGTGTCTACCAGCCTCAGGAAAACAGAAAAAAATGCCTGGTGTTTCTCTCAGTACCATTTTGAAAGGACAGCACATACTCTTATTGAATGCATACTGATCAGTAATAGCTTAAGTTAAAAATAGCAGCCAATAAACCTTGTAATATACTTTCAGCATCTGCAAGCACATCATTTGAGGACTCTGCTGTGGACACTTCTGAATAACTTACGTGCCTCAACTTTCCTCTTAAGGAAGGAATTTATTTTTTGACTTCTTGGGAATGACTGTTGCTGTGTTTAGGTTTCAGCTGTCAGTAATGAAAACTTTTCTTACCTAGTGAGCTGAACTCTCCAAAAATCACTGTAAGTTGCAGGTTGCTGGTCTTGTTTTCAGTCTTCACCTTTCAGGCAAGAGGACCTACTACAAAGAATGGAGGCTAACCTGACTCTCCGTCAGTGGGATACCTCCCTTCTGCAGGTTAGCTTGCTCGGGCATCTTGCTTGTACCTTTGCTAAATGCTGTGCAAAATAAATTGCTACAAAGTAATTGTATTGGGTAGCACTTGCAGATTATAGCTAAACCTTAATGAGCAGTTGAGCTGAGAATAAATATGCTCACCACCCTTTTATAATACCCAAAAAGTCTTTGCTGTCCAGACAGGCTTCAGTGAGGAGAAGCAGAGTTTGCTTTAACAGCTCTGCCAGATCCACAGGGTTGCTGAATTGTCTATTTCCATCTCCAGCAAGACTAGTGTTCTGAAAAAAGTGATGGCTAGTGATGACTCTCCCACCTTGGCGACCCAGATATGGCAATTCAAGAGAAGACTAAATTCTTGCATCTCTTTTCAGAACATTTCCTTGAATTCCCAGGTGTTCCTTTCCAAAAGCTTTTAAGAGAATTAGGCAGTCTTAGGACATTAGGGAAGGCCTTTGCATGAGTATATAATAATTAAAAGATTGGACACATAGCAAGACTGAAATGCAGCAGCAGCAAGTCATGTTGGGGTTCCACAGACAGAACACTTGAACATGTACTCGTCTGGTTTGTAGTGAGTGAGTTGGTGAAGGGTGCAAATACAAGTTGAGCTTTCTGATGAAGTATCAAACTTTCTAATACCAGGTTTCTGGCCCATAAAATTGCAACTGAGATTTAACTACAGCAATGGACAGGAAAAACTCTCATTACATTAAAAAAATGTGGTTTTTTTTCTGTGTGGTCTGTTAAGCTTAGGAAAAGAGATCTTGGCATTTATAGTAACTTCATGAAGATGTTGACTCAGTAGAGAAAAATGCAAGTGATAAGAAGGACTTGCAAATGAATATAATGAAAAAGAATATTTCAGTTGGAAGGGACCTATCAACAGTCATCTAGTCCAACTGCCTGACCACTTCAGGCCCAATCAAAAGTTAAAGCAAGTTATTAAGAGCATTGTCCAAATGCCTCTTAAACACTGCATGCATGGGACCAAACTCTTGACTCTTGACCAACCCTCTAGGAAGCCTGTTTCAGTTTTTGACCACCCTCTCAGTAAAGAAAGGCTTCTTAATATCGTCTGAACCTCCCCAACACAGTCGTCTTCTGTTCACAAACAGCAAGTCTAAAAGGGCATCTTTCCTAGTAGCTCACTGTGTACTTGTGACAAGAAGTTACTTTCCACAGGCTTGAAGAATTTCCCATCACAGCAATATGGTATTCCTAGCTGATGTCTGGAAAGTTGAAATCTTCCATATGGACAAAGGCTGCTGATCCAGAGTTTTGTCCTAATTGCTTATAGAATAACTCATCAGGCTATCATCTTGGCTGAGTGATCAGCAGTAGACACCTACAATGACATCTCCTTCATTTTTCATTCCCTAATGCTTGCCCAGAGGCTTTTTACCACATCGTCACTAACTGTAAGAGCAGTACAGTCAAACCTCTCCCTTACCTTACACATCTCTACCTCACCTGCCCTGTGTAATCCTCTGAACAACCTGTAGCCCTCCTTCCCAGCACTCCAGTCCATAGGACTCATTGCACCAAGTCTCATTAATACTAATGGCATCATAGCTGTGGGAGCTGACCAGTGCTTCTTTTTCATCCCATTTTTCATACTGTGTACATTGGTGTACGAGCATTTTGGGTGTGCTCCTGAGCCCTCTGTGCTCCCAGGAGCAGCATAAGTGTTCCCACCTCAGGCAATGCTATACCAACCCTTTGCTTACCTTCAGCTCTCCTGTTGTCAGCTTCTTCCCCCGTTGTTTCTAGTTTGAAGCCTTCTCAATCAGTCCTGTCAGCTTATGGCCAAATATGCTTTTACCCCAGCGAGACAGAATTGCATCAGGTCCCCATCGTTACTTGTGCCTTAAAAGTTCTTCCATGGTTATAAAACTCAACATTTCGGTGGAGGCACCAGTCCTAATCTTTCCCCATTATGGGGGAGGATTGAGGAAAACACTGCCTGCACTCCTGAATTTTTTAACATTGTTCCCAGGGCTCAAAAACCTGTTTATTGACCTTAGACTTTTTTTGTTACCGCATGGTTGGTACCCACATGAAAGAGCAGGATTAGGTAATAGTCTGAAAACTGTACTAAAATACTCAGTTGTCTGGTGATGTCTCCAATTCAAGTACCAGGGAGGCAGCAAACTTCCATGAAAAGACTTGGCTCGATACACGTGAATAGAGAACAGAATAGAAAATACTGTATCACTGATGCAACATGTTGTGTAAGCACGTGTCAAGATCAGATGTGTGTCTCCCATCTCTACCCAGAAAATGCACAAAAAAACCCCTCACTACAAGATCAAGCAGAGTGATTCAGAAGGGTGATGGGTGAAGATAAATAATGGATCCTGTACAAACAACAATTAAATTCAGTTATTTATGTGGGGAAAGATGGAGATAAGGGCTATAAAATAAGGAGAGACCTGGAGAAGGTGAATGGAATATGATCACAGAATCATAGAATGGTTTAAATTAGAAAGGACCTTAAAGATATCTAGTTCCACTCCCTGCTGTGGGCAGGGACACCTTCTACTAAACCAGGTTACTCAAAACCTGTCCAGCCTGTCCTTGAACACTTCCAGGGACAGGGCATTCACAGCTTCTCTGTGCAACCTGCTTTAGTGTTTCATCACCCTCACTGTAAAGAATTTCTTCCTAATATCTAATCTAAATCTATCCTCTTTCAAGTTTAAAACTGCTACTCCTTGGGGTTTGTGCTTGGTTTTTGACTTTTTTTTTGTTTTGTTTTGTTTTTTTATTAAGTCATCACAAGTTTTTAATTATAAACAGGAAGGGAGAAAATATTTTCAGACATGAAGAATGGAACTTGCATGTGTTGCCTAGTTGACAGGAATTTTGTTGTTTTGTTGAATTTTTTTGGAATAGTGTCTGTTTCTCAGAATATTCTTCGTTTGTTACGTTTTGTAGAAGCTGTGATTGTTTGTGGAAAGTGAAACTATAGGCTTAGGAAGGTGGTAGGATCAGCTGGTAAACAGATTGACAGAAAGAGGATTAGTGCTGTTGTTATCTGAATCTCTGTTCCTGGGTGCTTTGCCCTCTCTTAACGAACCAGATACTACACACTACTACATCTCGCAGCTGAGTTTTTGCTGTAGTGTTCAGAGTGAGTAAAACAGGTCTGCTCAGAGAAGAGGAGGATTGCCATAGTAACCAGCTGTATTCCTGGAGCAACTTTGTCAGGTTTTTGCTTTCAAGGAAGGAATTTCTATAACGCAGTTAAGCTGTATGAGGCAAAAGTTATCATTCCAAAAAGAGAAATGCATTTGAGAGAATAAAGAATTCAGCTCATAACTCTAAGTAATAGATGGTGTGTTCTTATGAGCTGGAATGGACTTTCCACATGGAGAAGGTGGTGGAGTGGGCTATTATGACTGGTAGTGTGTGTGAATGATAGCTTGCACAGTTTTACACAAACCCTATAAATTGCCTTCTGCAGATGAGCTCTAGCATTATGATAGATAACTTTCTTTTGCTGTGCTTGTTAAAGAAACCAGTGTTTGGACTAACAGTTTGCTTTACTGGTTGTTGCAGTACTAGACAGAGCCACTAGAATGGAACCCATTTAGAATGAAGTTCAGTGAACAGAAGACATGATCTGCCTAAAATTTAACTGCATGTGTTATACATGTATCTATCTCTATGTACTTATGTATTAGATATTGGGAAGAAATTCTTCACTCTGAGAGTGATGAGGCACAGGAACAGGTTGTCCAGGGAAGCTGTGGATGCCTCATCCCTCAAAGTGTTCAAGACCAGGCCGTATGGGGCTTTAAGCGACCTGGAGGTCCCTGCCAATGGGATGAACTTTAAGATCTCTTCCAACTCTAACCATTCTATGATTTGATGATTCTATGATATAGTACAGCACAGAGTAAAATGCAGTTGGTATCAGCCTTACTGAGAAGATGATGTCATAGTACATGTGGAAATGAGCTAGCTGAAGACTGAAGATCCAGAATAGCTTGCTTTACAAACACAGTACTAGAACAGGCTGTAACTTAATGTTCCTGAAGCTAAGTCTTACTGATCAGCATTTAAAAAAACATGACCCACCAAATGAAGTCAGGCTCCATTTGACAGCATCTTTCTTTGTTTTTACTTCACATACTCGTGCAACTCCTTCTGTGTTAGATCTTCTCCTAAGGGATCAGAGAAGTGGGACTTCATTACATTATCAGGTGAAAATTAATGCAACCCAAAAGAACTGCTGACAAAAGTGTTTGCTGATCCTCAGTGCTGGCTCCTCTGTACTCAACAGTACAGAGTTGTTAGATTAGCTCAACTGGCTTATTGGATCATAGTGTTTTACTTGTAACTGTGTTTTCAGAAGTAGAGTCTCAAAAGCATCAGGAACTGTGGAGAATAATCCTTCACTGTAATGTGCAAGGTAATGAAGTGGGAGGGCAGGGAGGATGGGCAGAAACGGGCAACCTAAAGACACTCCCAGACTTTGCAGAGCTTACCATCCCAGCCCTGAGTGCTACTGGACTTGAACAAGGGATATCTTGACAACAAGGATGCTTTAGTCTAACAACAAAAACAAATACAAAAATATGATCAGTATGACTTGTATTATTTTTGTAAGTACAGAAATAATGACTGCTGGAAACGTTTCAGAGTCATTGTAGCATCTGGAAATTTTCACTTCAGTTGAAGGGCTGAAAATACCATATGTATTTGCCATGAAAAATCCACCAGCATTTACTGTTGTCAGTCTGTTCAGACGGTGGTGCCAGTCTGAATATCATAACTGATCTTTTCTGGGCCTTTTAAATGAAACTGGCATACCTGTCAGGGTTAATGCCTGAAAAGGCTATTAAATCAAAAACGCTTCAAAATTATTTTGCTTTCCCTAGTATTGTCAGAGGCCTACAATTTTTGAGGGAATTTGTTACATCTTGGTAATTGAAATTCAGTTGAAATTCAGAAGAACTGAGGCAGTTCTAAACATTGCATAAACATTTCACAGGATCCCCGAATCACTGAGTTTGGAAGGGACCTCTTGAGATTATCTAATGCAACCCCCCCTGCTCAAGCAGGATCACCATGAGCAGTTTGCCTAGGGCTGTGTCTGGTCATGTTTTAGCAATGAACACTCTACAACCTTTATGGGACATATTTTAGTTCTGGTCCTGTCCTGTTCCAGCTTCCCAGCTGATAAGAGATTTGGCTGAAGACAAGACTTTTAATGTGTCCTTTTGACGTTTGGGGTAAGAAGTTAGGTATTGTGGCTTCCCATGCAAAACAGTTGATTACATATTGGACCAGAAGCTGTATAAGCTGGAGTGGATCCCGAGGATAAGCTATAACTAGGTGATGCAAGAGGCTTCCACAGCATTGTAAGGAAAAGCGCTTTACTGTCTCTGATGCCATCCTGTGCAGTGGGGATCTTCAGACTTGCAAGAACATTGCACAAGTCTGGGTTTTTTTTTTCCCCAGAATTGATTAGTTTACATGCATATTGAATGGCTTGGTAGCTTAAACACTTGCTTTCAGAGGCAGCTACTTGGAGGAGCAGGGAAGAGTGGGGCCTTCACATTGAAGCAGCATCTCACCATTGCCAGGGGAGAGCTGTACTGTAGAATGATCAGCAAAAACAGCAGGACCCTTGTGTTGTAGTGGCCGCCTCTGACAGGCAAAAGACGCTGTCAGCCAAATGTATGGATGCAAGCTTCTGCTGATCAAGGCCAGGAATACCTTCCTCACTGCTTTGGGCTCCAACTTGCTTGGAGTTGAACTTTGTGTACTGTTG
Source organism: Thinocorus orbignyianus (assembly GCA_013400375.1). Classification (NCBI taxonomy): domain Eukaryota; kingdom Metazoa; phylum Chordata; class Aves; order Ciconiiformes; family Thinocoridae; genus Thinocorus; species Thinocorus orbignyianus. The sequence continues at coordinate 307,408 of VXBW01002997.1, forward strand.
AGGAAAGTGAGGTAGATGAGAGCTACCTTCATACTTAAGGGTTTGTTTGAGGTGCTGTCAGCAAAATGTCTCTACATAGTGTTACAGATGTATATGGTGTGGTAGCTGACTTCTGTGCTGCATATCTAAATCAGATCTAAAAGAATTGATGCATCATACTTCTGATGAATTATTCTCACTGAAACAAAGTGACAGTTCTCATCAGTGTGTTTCAGAGCAGTCTCTGAGAACTTGATACTGATAATCATGGAGCCGGACTTTTCCTATTTGCAACATATGATGGGACTCTGTCACTGACATTAAATGCCAACTTCCCCTGCATGTTTCCTTTCCCTAGTTTGCAGGATAATGACAGAAAATAGTTGCACATGCTAGTTGTGAATGTAACCTTGAAAGTGAAGGATGCTTTTTCTGACTAGAAACTCTCATTTCGAGGATGTTTCTTCTCCGCTTTCTTTTTGGAAGGTATTGATGCTCTAGAAGTTTGTCAGTTTATCTGCTGGCTGATCATCACTGTACAAATAATTAAAGACTCAATGTCGTCTTGGTCATTCTGGCATCCACCAAGGGGATCCTTTCTTTTGATTATATTGTGTCAGTGTAGTGATTTACTTGCATGCTGTCAAGCACAGATAAGCAAAGCTTTTGTCCTAGCAACACATACAGGAGCATGTCTGCCTTCATCCCTTCTGTATGTATATGTCAAAAACAGTGGACTTAGTCTTCTTTTGCATTCCACTTGGCTTAGTTGCAGGCTTTATTATTTTGAGCTGGAGATTTTAATTTTTAAAAGCTCCCTCTGTTACTCAGGCCCAGGACAAACATGCTTTTCTTTTTCTTCTGTGTAGAGTAACTTCAGTCTCTGTTGTCCTGATAATACATTCTGACAATTGTTGACTTTGCTTTGTGCTCTCAGTTGGAGAGCAAGCATGTTGTGCTTACAAAGCAGGCCTGCCAGCTGTGCAAATGGGACCTACTTTGCAGGCAGGTCATTAAACTCGAGTGGAAACAAACTGAGATATTTCTGATAAAGAAGCTGTTTTGAGGTGAAGCTCTTTGGTTACAATTAAAGGTTTCTGTAGTGTTGTGCATCCTTGAAGGTGTTTTGGCCACAGCACTGTCTGAAGGAGTCTGTTAACTTCTCAAATGTTAACTTCTGTGCAGGAAGTAGTAGCCTAGTGTTGTCCACCTGAGCTTATTTATACTGAAGAAAGCTCAAGCAACTTACTGAAATAGCATTTTTTCTGTCTCTAAATGGGTGCTCGGTCAACATCTACAATCTCTTCAAAACAGAGCTTCAATGTCTAAAAAACCTCAGAGCTATTATTGGAGTTAAGAGGCTTAAAGATCTCTAAGGATCTTGTTCCTTTAGTCTGCTGCCAGTCTTCAGTGTGTAAGGTTTAATAGTCACAGGAATCGTCTCTACTGCAGCACTAGTTAAAGAGAGCTATCTAAGAGAAAGGGTGCATAAAGCTAGGCCTCTGCATCCAGCTTCTTTCATGATGAGCTGCCGTATGTTGCAATGCAGCCTTCTCAAACAGATTGTTCTCCTGATAATGCCAAGTATTTTCTGGAGTTAAAAGTTTCAACAAATTCCTCAATCTTGTGCATGCACAGTTGGGATGTCTTTATCAATTCCTCTGTATCTTCTCATGTCTTAGTCTTTCAGAAAGTATTGCTACTTTGGGTTTCACTGGTAAAGAGGATTCAGACATACCACCATGAATGCATGAGAGTTCTCTAACATGGTTTATTTGTTTTTTGGTTTTTTTGTATTTATGAAAGCTAGTTCCTTTGTGTCTATTTTAGATAGCACACGTACTAGTGTTCATGGAAGTTAACCAAGACCTGTTCTCAAGAACAGTTTGATGCCTTGCTTTTGCACTGGTCTGGACAATGTAATGCACAGCAAGTTTACAGAAATGAACTCAAGTAGTAACCCATAGGGGCTTTTGCTGACTCTCTCAGCTCAGATCGTCATGTGGAAGTTTGGGCTGAGTGTGAAGAGGTGCCCATAGGAGGAAATACATGATTCTTGACACAATAATGGCCTTTTTCTCCCCGTTTTTTCAGTGTATTGTAACTAAACATTCTTATCTTGTTAATGTTATCTTGATAATGAGTGAGATGTATTTTTCTTGTTAGGTAAGATAATAGTTAAAGTCATCTTTGTTATGCTTCTCTTGTATGTGGCTAAGACAGAACAGCAAAAAAAATTACTTTAGCAAGGTTTATAAAGTTCTGATGTGTAAAGACATCAGTTTCCTAAAGGTAAATGCTACCTCTGAGTAGTACCATGCAATTGAGCTACTCGGTGTTTCATTCATTGATCTGCCTGTGAAAAGAACTTTGGTGTGATATGGACCCAGGGAACTCATAAGAGTTGTTTCCTCTGAGGAACGAACATCAAGGTTGAATTACGTAAACCTTAATAACTTTCTGTATTGCAGGCGTTGTTCTTGCTTTGGGACTAATGTGAAAACACCAAGAGCTTTTGTTATCTCAGTTCGGCATAAATATTCCAGTTGAGCTGATGTAGGTTGAAACTGCCTAGCTTCAGGAAGTGGCATTTTATTGTGAGCGTGTTTCTACAGTTCCCAAATGGTGCTTTCAAGGTTGTGACTTCAGACCACGTGAGATGTTTATTATTGAACTTAGGAAAGGGTAGAGATATGCAGACTGGTAAAACATCTGGATGTGGAGGGAGGCTGTGGGCACAGTTTAAAATGGCCTAATCAAATTTATTTTGAAATGTATTATGATCCAGAAACTTTGTCCTTAACTTCAGAACTTTTTTAAAGAAAAAATAGTTCCCTGAGCGTGACGGCAGATAGCCTTTATGACACTGTCTGACAGGCGTCCTTTTGATTCTAAAGTATACAATCAAGTTCTCTTTCCCTCATTATACTCAGACAGAAACTTTTGTTGATGATACCCTTACCTGTGTGAAACACAGGGGGTATTAGTGTACAAAGACCTTAAGTTTGTGAAGCCTGTCATCATCTTCTAGTCCTTGCAGGAGAAAAGATAGATCTATATATATATGTGTGTATATATATATATATATATATACACAGACACACTACTTTGGAGGCAAATACAACTTGTATAGATATTGCACAGAAATACTACCCTATAGTAACTGCCTCAGGCTTAGTTCCTTGTGTATGTCCACTTCAAAGTCTATATAAAATGCATGTTATAAAAATATAAATGGCAAAATGATTTAAGCTTAGAGATGCAACTGATTATCAACTCTGCTTTTTGTTTTCCAAGGTGGAGAAAGTACACAGGGGCGATCAGGTGGATGGGCTTCTTTATCCTGCTAAGAAAATACCACCAGTAACAAAAGGTGATACAGACCAAGAAAAGGCACCTCAGAATGTTGCTGCTTCAAAAGTAGACCCTTTGCTAACACCAAATGTGGAAACCACATCTGCATTACTCAGTAGTGACGTCAAGCAGAAAGTTGTTAACATCTTGCTGAAGTATTCCAATGGTCTTTGGGCTAATGCGCTTCCCAAGTTGTACCAAGACACTTACCACGTGAAATTTCCAGAAGGCATTCTAAATAATCTAGAGTTGCTCTCAGATGTATGTGTAGTGGACTACGTATCTGGAGTCGCCAGAAAGGCCATCCTCTACGCTAAACCTCAGGGAGGCATTGATGAAAATCTGAATGTCACTGAGAAAGTGCAGAGGCATGGTGGTGTGAAGGCCACAGCTGGACAACAGTACGAAGAATCGAAGGACCTGTATCCAGAGAATATAACTGTTCCTCCTCTAATCATTCCATCGGAAGGATCTGTGTCTGTCATAGTGCTGGAACTGAAAAACACTAATGAGGTCCTAATTAGGCAAGTTTGTACTTCAGAATCTATCTTGTTTGCTTTATTTATAAATCTACACTTTAATGTTGTGTAGGTCTGCCATAAGAGAACAAGTAAACAGGAGGTTGCAGGACTATGTTATTTATTTTGATAATGAAATTTAAGAATCCTTTTGTTTGTGTGCTTAAGTGCAAAAGTTCTGGAACTTTCTCTGTGTAGTTCTATCGTTAGCTTGTCTTAGAATCAAAGCAGATTTGACTTGCCATTGGAAGACATTTTAAAATAACCCTACCGTAACACACAGTAGTATTCAGATATTGCTGCAATACTTATAAAAATACTTTTTACTTCTATAACTGACTTACTCAAGTCACACCTAGTTAGTAGTGTGTTCAGAACACACTATGGTTTTCACTTTTGGGGACAGATGAGCTTCCAGTCAGCAGTAAACTGCTAGTGCTTCTTGGTTTGGTTGCTAATCAGCCCAATCTTAAAAAGCAGTATAAGAAGTAGATTGAATTGGCTCTTTTACATATACGTTACTGTGTTGTTTCAGAAAATAGCATTATAAGCTTTCTCTGCTTCATTGTTGAGGTAAAACACACAAATCCTAGCAGTTCTTTAAAATAAACAAAGACCCAAACACTTTTATATAGAGTCTATTTAATTTTGAAAATTATTTCAAATCAAGCCGAATCTTAGAATTTTACATGACATTTCAAAGGATGAATTGAGGAACTGTGTGGTAATATACTATATTTATAGCTCTCTGTTTTTTCCATGCTGGTTTCAGCTTTCATTAGATAGTTTCAGTCATTCTCAGGGTCCTCGTTATGATCAAAACCAGGTATGTGTGCAGTTTACTTACAGATTCTTTCACTGTGAAACTAATACCTGTTCCTAAGGCATTATTGTTCCAAATACCAACCAGATTGCTCATTTGCAGTATTTGAGACACTAGCCTTAAGGCTGAAGTGTAGATACCTTTTTCTCTCTGTTACTAATGTATTGGAATACTGAACCAACTCAACCACTTTATGTGTTAGTCCAGTGTTTTAGTTCTGTGAAGTCATGGAATCTTAGTGGCTGGTAATCTGTAGTGAAAATCCCCATAACTAGGGTTTCTGAGAGAAATTCTTGTTTGAGAACGCTACTATCCTTGTTTCAGCTGCTAGCACCATTCCTATGTTGTGCTTTTTGTCAGATTTTTTTTTTCTTTGTACATTGCTTCTACGTTTATTTTTTTTTATACTGGTCTTACCACAAAGCACAATTTAGGGTAGAGTTCTTCATCTTTCATTAACATTGGATAAATCAGTCATTGTAGTGAAGAATACAGAGCTGGAATTTGTGAGTGAGCCAAAGCTTGAAATGAGAAATCAAAGAAGGAAGAACTGCATTAAAGAAAAGAGAGGCTTTATGTTTTACGTTGTTCCTGTAAGAGCTCTGTTTGAATTTAGCCTAAGACACGGAAGATGTTGAGGATGGGTAGTTAAAAGAAAACACGCCAATTTAAGACATGTAATTATCGGTACATATTGATGCTGAGACAGACATAGTGCATATTGCATGGTTGGTATTGGGAAGAGTAGGAACAAGTTGTGTCTCTTACTTCCAGCTTGCGGTGCAGGTGGAACTTAAATCTCCAAAGCTTTTTCTTTCTGACTATGCACCTTTTGATTCTGGCAGCACTGGTAACTTGCCGTGTATGTGGAGTAACAAATCTAGGATTTCTAACCTGTTACTTTAAGGATGTTTCCACTAATTACTTGGGGGAAGCCTCAATTCCCACAGATTAAACCACTGTATGACACTGATGAGTTGAATGTGATCATGTTAATATTTCTCTAAAGCAGCAGTTCCTCAATTTTGGACTGTGGTTCATGGTCTTACCAAAGGCTTTTAGAAGTTTCTGCGTTTGTCAGTTCTGAGCAAGTATATGGTGGTGATTAGTAGTTTCTTGGCCCTAGATACAGAAATGACTGCTTAGGGTTATCTGTGTACTTAATGGGCAAGGTCATTTATCTGCAAGATTAAACTAGCCCTGAAGGGAATAGTTTTTTGCCATGACAAGAAAATGTTGTTGTAGATGTATAGGAAGGAAACACTGCATGGACTCACCTTTCCTGTGCATGTACTAGAAGTCATTTGCACCTGATCTGCAGAAGAACTGTGTAACGGCTGTTGGTTGATGTTGATTTTTGCAGGATCAATAAAATCAAGATTCTTCTTTCTGTCTTGGGGATGGAGCAATGTCTCTTTACTTTCTTGGTATGTGGCTACGTGTTGTTTGGTTGAAACCTTTCAGCTGCAGTACTGGTTAAGACAAAGCTGGAAGGTTTGGTGGTATTTCATTTTTGAGATGGGTTGTAGTCAGTATGAAAGTGAAGTGATAGAAACACTCCTAAGTGTTTGCTGTACATCTACAACCGCGTGATTGAAGGCAGAGATGATACACTAGGTGCTACATTTAAATTTTCACAAGAAATAATTAACTATTATTATTATTATTAACTATTCTTAACTATGTTGAGTTACTGTACTTCAGCTTGGATACATTTTTTCCTCTTTTATCTTTTTGAATTGACAAAATTTTATAGCTTGTTTCACTATGAAAGCATACTCCTCTGCTGCTTTCACAATGAAACAGCAAGCTTTTCTTGGTATGTGAATTGATTCCAGTTGAGACTAAGAATGGTGCTGAATACACACTTGCAGTGTCTGGCCACCTGCACGTAGGTTTCTCTCTAACTGACTTTTATGAGGTTGGTTTCCAAGATTCTTTTCTAAAGAATTTAGAAAATGAGCTTTAAGCAGCCAAAAGCTTTTTCAGTATGGTGCTAGCCTATTACCAGAAAATAGTGAGTGAGAGGAAATTCTGAAAGGCCATTCTGCTTTTTCATTAAGATACCCCTACTGTCTCTTAAGTACCTCTATGAAACAAATGTTGAGAAACTAACTTTTAAGTAGCGCATATGTGACTGTTGCCACACTCCATGTCCATTATGAGGTGAATGAATACTTACATAGAAACAAAAGGACTGTCGTTCTGAAAAGCAATATACTCCACTGTGTCCAGTTCTGGAGCCCTCAACATAGAAAGGACATCGAACTGTTGGAACAGGTCCAGCAGAGGGNGGAGGTAGCAGGCTGTCTTTAGGAAAACAAGGATTCCTTGCAATGTGACCAGATTTAAATTAATCTTGTTAACAAAGTTAGCATAGTGTGTCATAGCACAGTATCTACACTAATCCTGGGCACGTAGCAGACCCTCAGAATAAACCCAGGTTTTTATAGGACAGCAATCTAAACTCTGTCATGGAAATAAGTAGTATTAGTCATTGTACGAACAGTTAAAGTTCATAAATTAAATTAAAACAGTAGCTACTAATACAAATTTGGGATTAAATTTTCATTTTGTCTGCTATAATCTGACTTGTTTCTGAAGCATTCAGAACTTCCCATTTAGAGTTTTCAGAAAGCTCGTGTACTTTATTAATGAAGATCTATGCAACACAAACTGCTTCCATATGAATCATGAGGTCAGCAGCCTAATTACCGTAGTTGTTCTGAAGGCCAAGACTAAACAGTACAGTGTTTGACAGTTGATTTGTAAAGTTATTTTAGATGTGTTGTTTTTGATCAACCTTAGTGAAAACCTGGTTGAACTGCTGTTGGTTAATGACAGAGTAAGTTTAGAGATANGATAAGCTCTTAGTTCTCTTTTATCTTTGGTCCCAGATAGTATTCTGCTCTTGTGATGAAGTTGTTCTGCATGATCTTAATAATGAAGTAAGAGCTCTTACTAAAATTCTAGTTGAGCATGTTAGATTATACACTGCTGGGCAGCCTTTAGCTGTTAACAACATTTTACATCAGTTACTTTTTTATAGGTCTGTTACTGGGGAAAGAGTTTGAATACTGATGTGCTTAGAAAAAGTATATATCCATAATTTAATTATATTCATGTTTGCATAAAAATGTACTTAGCTTCTATTCAGCTTTTTGATGTTGCATCCTAATTATTTTGTTGGGTTGTTGTTTTTTTTTAAATACTGTAGGTATGTGGGCAAAGATTATTCTTCTGCCCAGGACCAAATGGAAGATGCAATGAAAGCATACTACAGTCAGAACAGTACGGTGTCACTGGCTCAGTCCCTGAGTGTTGGGCAGCTTGTTGCAGTGCATGCTGAAGAAGATGCCTGGTTGCGTGCTCGGATCGTTTCTCTAGAAGACAACAAAGTAAAGGCAAGCAATTACCTCTTTTGGCATTTGGAGAAAGACTTGGGTTTCAGATACAGCCAATTCCTAAATATGCTGCACTATCATTCTCTCCTTTCTTGCCCTGAAGTACTTCTGTTTTCAGTTATATGAGAAAGTAAGACTATTTTGAGGATATGTGATTGCCAGCTTTAAATGGTTTTTTAGGTTTTTTTTCCATAAATAGTTTGTGGTTTGGGATTTTCTTTGCGTTTTATATGGGGCTGGTCCCTGTAGCACTTATACTGAAAATGTACCTTTGATAGTCTTAGCAGAAACAGGTGTAGTAGCAGCACTATTTGAAGTGGGGTAGACGAAGGGAAGGGGAAGAAAAAATTTCACTTGCTGTTAGATCTTGTTTGAAGTCTTGTACTGAACTACGTATTATGGGCACTAAATAGCCAAGACAATGAGGAGGACATGCTTGTGTTTCCTTCCAGTCAGATCTGGTGTTCTGGGAGTTAGATGTAGTGTGTGTTTTAGTTCAATCTCTTATAGACTATTTAACTCCTTGGTTAAACTCCTTGTGTGCCCACACAGCCAAAAAGGCCAACAACATCCTGGCTTGTGTCAGGAACAGCATGGCCAGCAGGAGCAGGAAAGTGATGGTGCCTCTGTACTTAGCACTGGTGAGGCCTCACCCCCAGTGCCATGTTCAGTTCTGGGCCCCTCACTACAAGAAGGACATTGAAGTGCTCTAGTGAGACCAAAGGAGAGCTACCAAGCTCTTGAGGGGTCTGGAGAACAAGTCATATGAAGAGAAGCTGAGGGAACTGGGCATGTTTAGTTTGGAGAAGAGGAGGCTGAGGGGAGACCTCATTGGCCTCTAGAGCTACCTGAAAGGAGGCTGTAGAGAGGTGGGTGTTGGCCTCTTCTNGTGGGTGTTGGCCTCTTCTCCCAAGTGAATAAAGACAGGACCAGAGGAAATGGTCTGAAGTTGCAGCAGGGGAGGTTTAGACTGGATATTAGGAAGAGTGACTTCCCTGAGAGGGTGTTCAAGCACTGGAACAGCCTGCCCAGGGAGGTGGCTGAGTCACCATCCCTAGGGGTGTTTCAGAGATACGTAGATGTGGCACTTCAGGGCATGTTCTAGTAGCTGAGATTGCTAGGTTGGGTGATCTGTTTTGTGGAGTTTGTTTTTTTGTCGGGGGGTGTGGTGGATCTATTGTTTTTTTGGCTTCTTTTTTTTTTTAATGTGTGTGTGTGTGTATGGTTAGACTCGATGATCTCAGAGGTCCCTTCCAGCCATGAAAGTTCTGTGAAACTTTTCCTAAGCCAAGAAAACCCTTCTTGCATCTGCAAAAAAACAAACAAACAAAAAAATCCAACCAAAAACCTAGAACAAAACTGTAAAAAAAGTTTCAAACTTCTCAGTTATTTCTTGCCTAGTCAAACATTAATGATACCTTTCCCTTTTTAGTTTTTTCTCCCAGTTAGGTGACTTTTTACCCAGGTCTGCTTAACGTACTTCTAAAGTGGGTCTATTTCATTAATATTTAAATAGCACCTGAATTAGAATTCAGTTTTATCTGAAAGTTAGTGTGATACCCTTCAGTTGGAACTTGGAGGGGGCAATCAGAACTCATTCTTGGAACCGACTGTTGGATTTAGAGAAGTAGCAAGGACACTGGTAGCATCCTGGCCTCCAATTTTTCTCTAGCTAGAGCTGTCAGCCAAAAGAAGGCTGCTGTGTTGTTGCAGAATTTGCTCCTCTGAAACAGTGTTCAGACTTGCCTTTCCGTTTTTGATGTGCAGACATTTTGCATTATGGAGTTTAGAAAAAAATTGTAAAAACTTCTGTCAAAGCCTTCATTCTCTCACAGCTGCCAATAAGCAGTTTCCCTAGTAATTTCTTGCATTGACTGTGTGTTGAAGTTACTATAAATAGAAATGAAAACTATTCTCTTAATGCTGTAAAAACAAAAGGCAAAACATAGAATGGCACTTCAGTGGTATTTGTATTTTCAACATTTTCAAAACTTTACAAACAAAAATTGCCATTTTATTACATTTCTTCATGTAATTTGATGTAATACACACTGAGTCCTTCCAGCCCCTTACCTATTAAGAGCTGAGATTATATGGAACAGTTGGAGAGGATAGTTTTACAGAGATCTTGAGAAGGTGGCTTTCCCTGAAAACTCTGAACATTCAAGTAGTGAAATAAATATGAGATTAATGGCATTATATGGTACTACATTAGTGAGAAGTGGTTTGTGTGTGGCTGCACAAAGGATATGGTAACAGAGTAAGTTCTTCCTAGACTTAGGAAAAAATATTTTTAATTATATTCATGATCTTTCACTTTTATTCCCTTTTCCATTACCAGGTATGCTATGTTGATCATGGCTTCAGTGAGTTTGTTGAAAGCAACAGTGTGTACAAACTGCAGAAACAATTCACTTCACTTCCATTTCAAGCTGCAAAATGTAAACTGGCAGGTAAGAGAAAGCCCGTGTTGACTGTACAGCTTGCTTTTGCGTGATTCATGAAGTGTCTCAGTCTTGGAGTGTTGATCCTTATTTGTAATAACTCTATGTATGTTAGATTTTGTCCAAGACAGCTAGTCTAAGCGGGCATGGGTAGGCATGGAAAGGAGGAAAAGGAAGGATGTGAAGGAGAGTTTTATAAATAAACCTTGATATCGAGTATCTCTGCAATGGAGCTTAGCTGTTTCTGTGCTTAGCTTGGATGTCTTTGTTGCTTTAATGTATGCAAACCTGAAGAAAGGTAAGGAAACGTGGTGTTGTGTGAAGCAATGTACTAGCACAACCCCTTTTTGTTTTGGCCAGGCTAGGCAATATTCCTAACTACGATCCTCTTTACTTAAGTGATCCTTCCCTTTTTAATATTTGCATACTTGCAGACTTCTTAGAGTTTGGTGGAAATTATTTACCTTCCTAAAACTGGTACAATTCTAACTTTTCAAAAATATTTTATTTTAAATATTAAAATAGCCATGAATTAACTTTTTCTTCTTTTAGTTGGTTGGGTTTTCGGTACTTGGATGCATTCCTTTTTTTCTGTACACATTTCCCTCTTTCTGAAGAGGATCTTTTTCTCTTCCACTCCTCTCTGTCCCCTGCCCAAGGATGGCTTTCTGAATTAAAAAGGTGGAAATGATGGAAATAGAGCACAACACAAGTAGGAGTGCAGTACAGTGTTCCTGATAGATCTTGATCGTTGGAAAGATTCCTGTTGCAAACATAAACCTGGTTGTTATTTTTCCCTTTGAATACAGTGATACATAAAAAGTATGGTGTGTCTTACAGGACTGGAAGTCTTCTGTGATGATCCTGTCCTGGTAAAGACCGTGGAATCGCAGACATGCTGTAAGATATTTGCTGTGGAAATACTGGAAAGAAGTGATGTTCCTCTTCTTGTTCTCTATGACACTTCTGGAGAAGATGATATCAACATCAATGCTACTTGTCTCAAGGCATTGTATGACAAGTCCCTTGAATTGCACCTAAAGGTACCATTTTCCTGTTTCCTTCTTAATTCGTTGAAAGTCATTGACTGCTAAGGTCTTGGATGGACAAAAAAGAGCATACAGAATCGTGCTAAGTTTGTGGGGTGTTTTTTTTTTCCCCCCTTTCATGTGAAAATCTTACTGTTGCAGGTAGATGCACGCTATACAAATGTCAGAGTAACCAGTGTTTTCTCTGATGGAAGCCTGTATTGCCAAGTGCCATCTAAAGGCTTGTCTAGACTTTCTGAAGTCTTGCAGAAACTAGAAGACTTCTTCCATGACAAGGTAGGTTCTATGGTGAGAGAAGTGGTGAAGCCATGTAGCCTCTCTTCAGAGTGTGCCATTTTCTTTGCATTTAAGTTCAAGAGTCTGAGGTAGCTATAGATTACTCAAAAGGGTTATAAATTCACTTTCTAGTTTTTTGAGGTACATCCTGAAGTGTGAAAAGTATCTTTTGGTGCTTTCTTTCTTCATAAGCTGTCTCTACTGTTTCAGTCACTACTTACAACTTTCCTTCAATAGTTCAAACAGTAACAATAGGACTCATAATGGGAAGCTTCCATCAGGTTGTTATTAAGCCTGTCAAGATATTGCCATATGTTTTTTTCTGGAAGTTTTACTTTGTGATGGAGTTGAGGTGCATGAACAGCGTGGCCCACAGCATACCATGCAAAGTGACAGTAGAAGCAGTATAATCAAGATCTGTTCCTTTTAGCCTGGCTTCCTTGGACATTGGGTGGCTTTGATCTGATATACTGCATATTTTGTCCTTGTGCCCTTAGCTTTTGAATGTTGTGACTACTATCAACTAGAACTGACATATAGGAGGCATTTTCAAAAGTCTTGAGTCGCTTTGAAATAGGCATATTGCAGAGAAGTCTGGCATTCCACTAGCCATTTACAGGCACATGCAACTATATTTAAAAGAATTCATACAAAAAACAAACCTTAAGAGAATCTGATTTGTTTAACATTGAGCTAAGCCTTAGAGAATCAAGCCATGAAACGCTGATCTTTGAAGGCCCTGTTGGAACTGCTGCTTGTGAAACTACTCTGTCAGAGTGTTTCTAGGTGTAGAAGTTGATCCTTAGGCCTGTTGTGGAATACGCACTACCTGGGTATACTTTACATCTCAGTTATCACAATTCATTTTCAAGCAAACTAAGTACTGAAGGAAAGCATGTAGAGCCCTGAAAGGTTTAGCAACACAAAGACAAGCAGACAGACAGATATTTCAGAAGGTCAGATTTTCTGGAGGGAGTGTATGTTAGGTTCTTGTTGCTATCCCAGAGAACTATTGACATTCAGAATCTTTTAATATCAGTCTGTGTATGGAGGTAAAAGAAGTAATCTTGACTTTGGAGCTTATGTTCAGGGGGTTTTAATTGCCTGGGAATTCAGACAAACTAAGGTGATGATGAGTCTTCAAACTGAGCTTCTTCAGGCTTTCTGTAGTGCCGCCATTGTCTTGTTATGTTGTTTAGGACCATCATGGTGAATGTTACCCACAGGAGACTTTCATTTGAGTCAATAGTAAATTTTGGTTGTTGAATATTTGAACAAATTATGTGGTCCAGAATATAAAGGTAGGAGCTTCTTCAGTTGTCTGTAGCAGGCCTAAATTGCTCTTGCTTTTCAGAGCGTTAGAGTAATGGTCAGTGATTTCATAAACCTTTGTTTCCAAATGTGGGACTTTTTCCCCTGGCACTCTGTATTCTCTCAGATTCCCTGTAAGAGACACATCTTGGAATTAAAGCTTTACAGATTGGGGAAGCATAAAACAACATGGTAATAAATGCTTCTGAGCTGGAAAAAGAGTTTATATTTGAAACAGAGTTGTACTTCTCTGAACTGTTTATTCCACGTGTGGCTTTTTAAACGGATCATTGAGTGCCAGATACTGATAGATCCATGTTTTTTAACTTCGTGTTTTTATATTTGCAGCAGACATCTGAGTTTAATGTGTCACTACCTTTCTGCGGCAAAATCTGCTTATTTCCTTCCAAAGGAAAACAGGCACGTGTAGAGGTAAGAAGTATTCGAAGAACAGCTACAGTTTTTCCACATAAAAGTGACTCTTTTTGTCCAGCTAAATCTGAATCCTTAGTTTCTATGAAATTTGTTATAGAATGTGTGTCACTGCTGTGTTTTTAACTGCAAAACGGTGCTTTTCTTCTCTCAGATAAGACTGATTCACTCTAGACGGGCACTTGATGTACAGTTCATAGATACTGGAACAGCTGCAACTGTGAAAACATCAGAGCTTAGAGAAATCCCACCACAATTCCTGAGAGAAGTCATTGCAATACCTCCTCAGGTATAAAGACTTGTTACAGCTAACGTATGCTAGATCCCTTGGCAGTGTTTGTAGTGCTGCTACCTCAAGGTTTATGTAATGAAGGTTGGTTTTGTTTAATAGACTTCAACGTTGGAGTGTATTTCATTGTGCATTTTTGCCTGAAATAAATCCTGATGTCTTGTACTGACAGGATGTTGTGTAAGGGTAGTGGCACTGGTTTTATGTGTTCCTTTGTCTCATTCTCTTTGTCATGAGTTACTGAATCTGCCAGTATCAATGAAGTTTCTGTCAATAGGAACTGTGGCCTAGTTTCCATATTGCTAAATTATACCTTGTATACTTAACTCTGTTCTTAGGCTATAAAATGCTGCCTGGCAGATCTGCCTCCTAACACTGGCATGTGGACTCCGGATGCTGTACTGTGGCTGAGAGACACTGTAATGAATTGTCCTGAATTTATCATGAAAGTAAGTAGTCAAAATTCCTGTGTGACTCTAAGTCCATGAGCATGTGGAAAGAGCATGGGAAGAACAACTCCAAATAGTTAACCAGTCATCAGATCAATTTCTGTTGTAGAAGTATAAAAGCCAGCTCTTGGACATAAATTCTATATACAAAATCCTTTTCCTTAGGACATTTGGAATAGAACTTACTTGCTTAAGCCTGTTGGAAGCTTCTCTTTTCCTGTCAAGAATTTAGCAGCGTTCCATTAGCCTTTAACGTTTTGCTGTCCCGGTCCAAATGTGCAGCTAGAGTTATCTTACAAACTGATAAGAAAGAATGTTTCATCACATAAAAAGATATAACTGTTGAGTTAATTTAAAGTTATTTTTGTCTCTTGTGAGCATATTTTTCTATCCTTATGGTCCTAGAAAGCAGCTTTATCTTTTGTTTGCTTTTTCTAATCCACTGTGATTTGGTATGCTATTTGGTGTACTTAGAACTTCTGTTGTCTTTGAGATAAAACTATTTCTACTTGCAGTGTATCCAGTACAGTGTAATTAACTGAAAACACCCTTCTAAATTAAATGTATTTCTAGTTATGGATTGAACAAAGCTAATTTCCTCTTAAAAATCTGGTTGCAAATGCTGTCACAGCACTTGGAAAATGTGTTTTATAACTTTCCTTTACCTTTTTGCTTGCTTTAACAATGAAGATGGTGTAGTTAAAACAGAGCTCCTCATGTCTGGGACTTAGGAATATTGCATCTGGCTTTTGTAAATTTCCTCTTCCAAGACAGTTTGAGTTTGGTACTAATCCTTGCTTGGTTAAATAATACATGACAGATGTGTGCTTTAATTGTGGAAAAAATTTATTCCTGGCTAGGAAAGTCAACAGAAGAATATGTAAAGAAATGTTACGTACTGTGCCAAATTAAAATTTCAGTGCTTCACTATCAATAGTGTCAGCATATCTGATGTTAAATAGGAAATATTTTTATGTCAGTATTTGAAAATTAATCCTGATACAGACCTGGAGATTTTTTTCATCTTTATTTGTTTTCCCATCCTTAACTTACTAGGCTTCATCTCGCATAATGACAGGAAGAGAATTTGGAAGGATTAAGTGTTAATAGTGTTACTTAGTTGTCTAGATTTTTATGGACACTGGCTACTGTTCTGAAAACTGGAGTTGTTCATGCTGTACTGAGATTGAACCTGCCAGGCAGAACAAAACTCAGTCTTTGTATTTGCCTTACATTAGTGCAATAGCTGTGAATGCTCATAGCTGCTGTGAGTTGCTTACTCTGCAACATCTTCCTTAACGTATTTGAGAGAACCTTGAAAATACTTCTGTGCATATAGAATGCAATGAACTTCTGCCACTTCTGTGCTAAAGGCTTTAGTCTTCTGCACAAAATCAGATGTGTGTGTATTAGCTATTAACTGGAAGTTAAACTGTATTTTGTTTTCCAAGGTGGTTAAGCAGGATGGTTCAAAGGGAATTGCACACATTTACTTGTTTGCTCCAGAGAATTTCCCGGATATGGATCGTAGCGTCAATCGACAGATCAAAAATGCAGACTTGTGGAAGCATCAGAAGGATGTTTTCTTGAGTGTAACGCCCAGTGGGACTAGCCCCACAAAAGTGACAAGTGATGCAGCATCAGCTCTATGGTCAACCAGTGGAAAGGTAGAGAAGAGTGTCTCTGATTCAGCCAGAGAGCCCAGCAGTGCAGTGTCTACCACTGATATGCCTCCACCTCTACCCTTGTCAAAGACTGGTGGGCTCATGGATGTCTATGTCTCGGTGGCCTGCCATCCAGGTCACTTTATCGTTCAGCCTTGGAAAGAGCTACATAATCTGGAAGCCCTAATGGAAGAAATGATCTTGTACTACAGCAGGGCAGAAGAGAAGAAACCTGTGAATGTTGAGAAAAACAAACTGTATGCAGCTAAAATTGAAAATCAGTAAGTAGATACTTGAAAACAAATCCATTGAAGGCAAGCCTAGCTCTGCTTTGTCTGCATTGTTAACAAGGTGGCAGATGTCCAATGATAGCTGAGAGATTAGGGGAGTAAATGAGGTTGCAGTCTCTTCATGCTTCCAGATTGTAGTTGGAAGAGTTGACTTCTCTTCAGATAAAACCGGATCTGGGAAGCCTGAAACATGTTGGTTAAGATCTTTTATTTTTCTAGTGCCGTGACAGTGTGTGAATATGAATTTAAATTGTCCATTCTTGTTCTCCTTTTTAGGTGGTACAGGGTCATAATAAAAGGAATTCTTAGAAATGGGGTTTTGTCGGTATATGAGCTGGACTATGGTAAACATGAGTTTGTCAGCATAGAGAAAGTGCAGCCACTCATGGATACATTTAGAAAACTACCTTTCCAAGCTATAACAGCTCAGCTTGCAGGTAGGTGGTAAGCATTTACAGTGCTTTTGTTACACCTTATTCACTCGGTATTCCCACTGACATAGAAAGCCAAAGGTTAGTGATGCAGTTGGTTTTTTTCTAAAGTAAGCATGTACCTGCTTGCAGAAACAGCTCAATGTGTGCATGTTTATGCCATGAAAATATTTCTGCTTTTCTTCTTGACATAGGCAGTGATGGTTCTGTTTTCTTATTTGCTTATTTTAACGCAGCACTTTTAATTACTATGTGTAAAACAGAAGATTGCTTAAACTTCCCCAACAGCTGCTTTTCAGCATCATAGATACTTATCATTTAAGGTGTGTGATGTCTAATATGCGAAGGACACAGGGAAACCAAAACTAAATGGTTTTTGGATCCTTAAACATAAGGAATTACAAAGTGTGGAAGTTATGATATGCCTGTTGATAAGAACTTATGTTCTGATTATCATAATCTACATACAGTTAGGAACTGAATTTCTGGAGAAGTTTTCCTTATGTATCTTGCCTCTATGGTAATTTACTGCTTTCAGTGCATATTTGGAATCCAAAGTTGCTTGAAATACATTGGTGTTTCCAAACCAACAAAAAAAAAAAAACACCACAAGGAGGGTAGAGGCTTTTAACAGGCTTAAAATTAATTTCCTTGAGAATGAGGCATAGTGTGCATATATCTGATAGAATTTAAAAAATAAAATATGGTCTTCCCTTAGTGTCTTTCCTTTCTTTTTCCAAATTTTTCTTTCGTTTCTGTATTGCTTTCTGTTGTGTGCATCTCTTTTTATTCAGTGGCTGCTTTCTGCTGCTGTTGGGTCAGTGCTAGTCTAGACTTCACTTACAGGATATGCTTGTCTGAAGTTGGTGCTCGCATCCTTAGGTTGCCTTCTGTGGATCTGCTTTTCTGCACAGCCTCAGCATGAGCTTGGGGGTTGCTTTAAACTAGTGATGATGGAGGTGTTACCAACAAGCTGTGTGAGTGTTACTGCACTCGTGTGTCCTAGGAGTGCAGTGCTGAAATGAAACTGATTTCTAGCTGTCTGTCTACTGGGGTGGTACAGGATCCAGCTGAGCAAGCCTGCAAGTCATCCAGTTTTCCTGCTTCACAGAATCCCAAGTAGCTAGTTAAGTTGGCCTCTGAGCTGCTTCAGATTGTCAGAGCAGGCAAACTGAGCCCGGAACACTGGTAACTATTGTCTTGCTGTTCTTCCACTTTTTTCTCTCTTTTTTTCATGTCTGCTACCTTTCCATCTCTGGTCAATTTCCTTGTAAAATCCCATTTGCTTCCTCACCAGCCTTTCTTAGCATTAATTACCCTTTCTTGACTGTTGATGAACTGTTGACATCTCATTCCTTCTGTAACCTGCAAGGAGCTGTGTCCCTGTGTTTTCCTGTCCTATCAGCAGCAGGCTGCTGCTAATAGTAAAAGCAAAGCATTGTCACTTTGCTGTTTTGCTTCTTTTATCCGTAAGTTGTTTGGGTGTTCATGAACGGTATTTGAGTCCCTTGTGTCTAGATGCTGTTGTGCTAGTGGTGGTCTGGGGAGACTGAATTTCGAGTCTGCGGGAGCCACTTCTTTCCTGCATCCATATTCAAAAACCTGTTTGAGTTCTAGCATCACATCCCTACCAGACTTCATTTGTGAAATGCTGCTCTCAAAAAAAAATAAATAGCAGCAGTTGCAAGGCATTTGGGCAGTATTTGTCTTTGTTTCTGCTCTTTGCAGGTCTAGTTTGGGGCTTGAAGGTTTGGCAGATGTCTTAGTAGCTGATGCTGCTTTGAGATGAAGAAAATTTAATCTAAAGCAAGGCAAACAGGACAAATAATTTCAGCAACCTCAGGCAGCAGATAAATAATTTGTTTGGAAAGGATCTTTAGTTTCCTTTTTGTCATGTTTCCTAATGCCTTGATCATGTGTGATATACTGATGTACTTTGAAAGGCTGATTGAATCAGCACATTTGCCTTTCGCTTCTGCAAACTTTCCCCTATCTTTAGACTTCAAGAAAAAATAAATGTCCTTGTCTCTGTAATAATTAAGCTTATTTGTGTGGGAGATGAGTGAGCATGTGTTTCTTTTCTAGAGTTAAGCTGCACTTGAACATCTGTTTTCTCAAGTATTTAAATTCCCCTCACTGCTTTATAAACTTCATCATTAAAATCGGTCTAGTCTATAAATGACCTTCTGTTTTGCTTTACATTTGTCCTAGGAGTGCAAAACCAGCAGTGGTCAGAAGAGGCATCAATAGTGTTTCGGAATCTTGTGGAGAAGAAACCCTTGGTGGCACAGATTCAGGCAGTTAATGAGAGTGCTAACTCTTGGGATCGAAAAATAGTGACTTTCCTCGTGGACACATCTCATCCAGATACTGATATATGGATCCATGATTTTGTGTCTCAGAGTCTTGTGGAATTTTCAAAGGGTGATTAATCACCATTTCTGAAATGTAGCAGCTCAGATTCTATAGCAATAAAATAAGTACCAGGCTTTTAAGAGAAATATAACTACTACATGGCCTTGAAGATATAAAGGGGATAAATTTTAAAAACCTGTGTTCTGTGAAAAAGATTTGTTTAACAAGTTTGGGTTCTGTTGACTTCGGTTGACTTCCTGAAAGTTTGCACTTTGTTTACCATTTTAATGCTAGAATGTTTGGGTGAAAATATTAAAGAAGCTACTTATCAATAAAATAATTGTCGACTTTTGTTCTTGTGTTCTTTCTCTAATTTGAGGGAGGCTTTTTTCCTCATAGCTATAACTCAAGAGCCATTATTGGGCACTCCTCCCTTTGCTAAATCCAAGGCATTCCTTTCCCTCCTTTTGGGTAGCTCATTTTCATGTGTGCTTCCGAGAAACTTTCAAGGACTGGTGCTCCCTGGAGACAGGAGCAAGCAAAGTCCTTTAAGCATGTGATTGGTGCTTAAAGTCCTCTGAATACACTATTTTTGGCCAACTTTATTTTTGGCCCTAGAAATACTTAAAGGAGGTACAGATGTGATTACATTTCACAGCCTGCTGCCTAGACTTGAGTTCGCTTCCCGTAGCCCCTTAAGATGGTTAAACAGAGTACTAAGGCTTTAGTACAGAAGGAGTTTCTGCGCTGTGCGGAGCTGTGTGATCTTTCTAGGGAAGCATGAGCTGAGCTAAGATAACCCTGCCAGCATGCTGTCTGCATGGGCAAAGGGGCATGGGCAGAGAGGGAGCCATGGTGTGAGAAGTGCAGCGTCTGTGTGACATTACAATAGGAGAAAGGAAAAAAAATGCATTCCAATAATCCAACTAAACAGGCTGTTCAAGCCTGCAAGACTGATACTTACCCCCTTTTAGTCTAATTCTGTTGTAGCTCTGCAGGAGGCCTGAGCCAAGCAACTAGGAGTCTTCTTGGAAGTCTGCGGAGTGTCTTCTCTGCCTGGGCTGGGCAGAGGATGCAGCGGAGCCCTTATGAGCAGAGTGGGCAGCGACAAACGAACCCACTGCTGCTCCTGTGCAAGTTGCTGGTGAACGTGGTCCTGTCCATTTTTAGGTATGCTGAGGTGAGAAGCTTTAAGTGTACTTGTTGAGAAAGAAGATTTGTGAACACCTGAGATACAGCTATTTTTCCGTATTAATCAGTTTCTCCTACCTCAGCTGGCACTGCAGAGAGGGTGGAGGATGCAGGTGGAGCACTCAGTGGGGTAATGAACTGCTGTGGGATAACCAACCACACAGAGGTTTCCTGCTGGACATGGGACTGCTGCTGAGCCTGCAGGTCACTGGGATGAGACGAGCTCTTTCCTGAGCCGCTGAAAAGAGCGAGAGTTTTCACATGTGTCCAAGAGCATATGCCACCTTCATCTGCAAAACTGCAAAGCCTGGTAGCTTGTTAATTCATAATCGTAATGGCGTAGGGGATTTTGCTGGAACATTCTGAAGTTTGTCTGGTTCTGCGAGAAATGCCCGTGCTGTGATCATGTCCTTTGAGACTTGGGCATCTGCTGCTGGCCTGAAGTTGCTTTGCTGCTGTGAACTGATGGAGCAGGGTCTGGGGCTCTATACTTGTATCAGGCCAGATGTTCAAGAGACTCAAGGTGGTTTTTGAGCTTGCTGTCTGCTCCTTCTGGAGCACGCCTGACCCTCTCCTCAGATGTTGGTGGCTGCTCCGGAGTCTAAAAACCCCAGAAGCAAGGACAATATCCCTTATGTCTGAGGTGCTTGCGCAGCTCAGTACTGGAGTTTTGTGGAGCTGCTTTGCCTGTGGGTAAAACAGTGAAGTCTAGAGGATCAGTAAACCCAAGGGCACTGTGTTCTAGGTAGTGAATCATTTCACACATGCGTTGAGCATGCACCCAACCCAAAGACTGACGCCATGCTGTGTCTGCAGGCTGCACTGAGATGTCTACCCATCTTCATGCCTAGGTCTGCCCAGCAGAAGACAACCTGAGGGTGCAATGCAATGTTGAAGGCTTTTTTGAGTTTGCTGAAGTTCCTGATCCATTCTATGGTAATTAGTAGCTGTCCTTATAAGGCGTGAGACCTGCCTGCTCTGTGTAACTCATTAATTCACAGAGAGTGCTGTGCGGTTTTTAGCCTCAGTTTTTCAGCTCCCTTTGTTTGGGGTCTGTTGTGGATGGTTTCTCTGCTTTGGATAATGCATGGCACCTCACCAGGGGCGCTTCAGCATGGGTCTGAATGGAGCAGGTGGTGGAGTTACTGTTTCATGTGATCTTTCTGCTCTGACGGCTATTAGAAAGGCCTCCACAGGATTCCTGCATGCAGTTCTGGGCAGTGTCCTGCAAATCCAGATGAAAGGAAGAACAATGAAAGTCTAGAAAACCTGGATTAAAGAGAATGATTTGTAGTTAGTCTGGATAGGAGAATGCTAAGGAGAACTGCTTTTAAAAGTTCCCACTTCTTAAGAATATGGGTTTACATGCAGGGAAAACAGGACGCGTAAGGGCTTGAATTGCTGAAAGATACGTTTAGTTCAGGTGTCAGGCAATCTTTCTAAAGAAAGGGGGAAAGCCTGAAATTCACTGGAACTTGCATTCCATTATAAATGCCAAAACCAGGTAGGATTTGTCCTCAGAAGCCCAGGGGCTCGTCCTCCTTTGAGACGTGGAGGTGGAGTGTGCAGCGCTGGGGACTCCCCCCACGATAACTTCCAGCCAGAAAAAGGGAATGCAGCACTTTTAAGCTTTGTGTTGTGGATCATTGTGAGTTTTATAAACTGGATAATAAGCATTCCTTACCCAAGGAAAACAGATAGCACTGTAATAATAACGAAAAAAAAAAA
>VXBW01002997.1:333321-348160 GCA_013400375.1 Thinocorus orbignyianus
GGGGCGGGCGGAGGGTCGGGGCGGCCCGAAGCGGGGACCCGGGGCGGGATCCCGGCTGGGCACAGCTGTTCCCGGCCGGGAGGGGCGAGGGGGCCGCCCCTCTCTGAGTGACGGCCGGGGCCGGACCCCTCCACCTCCCCCAGCGGCGGAGCGGGAGCGGGCAGGCGGCACCGCCGGGGCTCGGCTGGTATCGCGGTTGCGGTAAGCGGGTGGCGGACCCGGACCGGCCCTTATCCGGGCAGAATATTCGGGTGGCACCGCCTCGAGCATAAATAGCGGCCGCCTCCGGCAGCGCGGTGGGGAGGGTTGGGGATCCCTGCCTGCATCCCTGCTGGGGGCCCGTGCCCGCGGTGTCGNCTGTCCCTTCTGTCCCATCTGCCCCACTGCTCAGCAGAGGTCCTTTCTCTCGTTGCTTTACATCTTTCCTTGGGTATCAGGCCTTGAGCTAAAAAGGTGCTCAGCTGCGTGGTGGAGGTTATTTTTAAGTGTCTATAAAATCCCTTCCTCATGTGTGAGCTGCCAGCTCGTGCAGGAGTGCAGACTAAAGGTCCTCGTTTCTCATCGAAGAGATAAGTCTTGTGCTGAGAGGTGGCACCTTCTCTCGGACTAGCAGGTGGAACAAATGCCAGACAAACTTTTGGGTATGCAACCCCTACTTCAGGTGGTGGTAGTGAGCCCTTTGTCTTCTGTCTTCACGGAAGGAGGAGCTGGGTCACAGCATAAAAGGCAAGTGCAGTCTGGCAGGCACCATGGTGCCCAGAGCTGAAAGCCTTTTGTAGTTGTGCAGAAGAGTTTGCACGATTATCCCTTGGCAGCCCCTGTATCTGTTGTCCTACTGTACGCACCTCTGGGTGTTCCAGCAAGCGCTCTGCATCCTGTGCTCACTGGCACTCATTTCGAGGTTTCTGTGTTCCTCCTGTCAGGGTGCCTCCTCCCCGCCCCCTCCCCACTTCAGCATTGCTTTGTTTTCTAGCCTGACTCATTTTGTTCTTTTCTCCACACATTTCTCAGCTATGATGGTCTGCTGGCTTTTCTCCAGATGATATATTTTTGCATAATGCTGGGAATATGTTGTTGCCTCCCTCCCTCCTTGATGTATTTGGGAAATTCAGAGAGATGTGGAGTCAGCCTGGTCTATCTCATTGCCGAGTTTCTTTGCCCATGTTTTACTTTCATTCACCCAAGGGACAGTTTTACTTATCTTTTCAAGAGTTTTTTTCTGAATGATCCTTTTGTGAGAAGTGTCTGTCTGTCCCCTGTTGCTGGATGTGTAACTCCACCCCCCCAGAGCACTGTGCTACCGACTGTAATGCTTGCAGATGAATTGTTCTACTTTTCTGTTTGCTGCTTCACTGTTTTCCAGGCGTGTGGAGGTTTTGTGAAAACCCAGCACAGCTCAAGGGGAGGAGGCTGGGATCTGCTTTCTCATATATTTTTCTTCTGTAGTTGACAGGCATTTGCAAATCATGAGCTGGGAAGACTGTTTTCACTTCTCTATTCAACGCAAGGATTCTTAGTCAAGATGTGTTTACTTTATAAAATTGCCAGACTCTTGGAAGAAACAGGAGATAAAAATTATGTTCCGTGGCTCTGTGTTGCTAAACGGCCACACGTATTTTGTCACAGGACCCCAGCACAGCTGGTGGCTCAGCAGCCCTCTAGTCCATCCCCAGCTCACAGCAGATCTCACCCAGGGAGATTGTAGCTTCATATGTCTAGAAACCCACAAAGATGGAGACACCACCACGACCCCGCTGCCCTGTCCCAGCGCTCATCACCCCCCTGGGAGGGAATTCTTCCTCCTCAGTAAGTGAGATAAGCACATAGCAGAGACCATCCTGGGTCAGACAGAGTCTGTTTAGCCCAGGATACTCTGGCTGTCAGCAACCATGCCCTGGGAGAAACATGGAATCAAGGCTGCAGGAATGCTTCCCCAGAGCTCTGCCGCGTCCCAGCACTGTGCAGTTCATTAGCTCTCCCAGCTGGAGGTAGTATCTTTGTTTCCTCAGGCCCTGGAGGACTGTGTGAGCATCCCACCTCTGTTAAATGTCTTGTTCAGATCAGCAGGTTCAGCTGCTCCCTGCTGCTGGAGTGTGCCGGAGAAGCAGGAGTCCATCCAAGGGCTAACATGACTTCAGGCAAGAAACCCAGGATCCCTGTTTAGCATGGATTGTGCCAGCTGTGAAGTTTCCAAGTGGAAGGGTTCAAGTTACAGAGCAGGAACTGAGTACACAGTGTCACTAATGACTCATGTGGGCCCATGTAATTAAGCAATTAAGTACATGCCAGGCGCATGAGAGAACTTCACCCCGAATAGGAGAATGCATAACCGTGCTTACAAGTGTGTACCTTACAAATATGCCAAGGCGAGATAGAGCTGGGATGGTTTGTGTCTGGGCTTTGGCAGAGTTTGACCCGGCTATGTGTTGCCCTGTCACCAAGCATCCAGGCTATTTGCTGGGTGGCCCTGATAAGACAGATCACTTGGTAAGAGCCAGTATTGAGTTGTGTGGCTTGCAGGCTGCAGGAATGCTGAGGAGAGGACAGCCAGGAGGTACAGGCAGTTTCTAAGTGTTGGGTTAGGATTGGGGTGAGCTGCACCTCCTGGCACACAAGGGGAGAAGAAGGTCCAGGAGAGTGAAACCAGCATAAAGTTTCCCTCAGCCACGGTGGGTGAAGAGAGAGGTCACTTTGGTTGAGCACAGGGAGCTTTTTCTAGCGCATGTATGACCTTGGACAACCAGCTGTTTGCTGTGGAGCTGTCAAGTGTGAGGATGGGAATGTCAGCTCCGGTGTGAAGATCCTTATGGGAATGAAACATCAGCATCAGTAAGTGTTCTCTACAGCAGATTGAACTTAATTTATGTGGGGTTCCAGGAGGTGATGATAAGTTCAGGTAACACTGGGTGTTTTGCGTGGTTGGCATGTCATTTAAGGGAGGAAGAAGTCAGAGTGTTTCAGCTTTGGTAGATCCACAATGCCTCCTTCCAGGTGTTTCTTTTCAAATATTTTACCAAGGTGAACATGAATGTCAGTGAGTCTCAGGTTAACAGCTGCTGGTTGCCAGTTTTTGATCCAACCAGAGGAAATCCAGATCTTCCTTGGAAATGTCTTGAGTTTCCTGAAGGAATATCAGATTCCCTTTCGGGTTTCATTAAGCATGAACCTTTTGCAGGGCAGCTGAGAGGGGCTCAGTCTTTCCAGCTGATGGCTGGCTGCCCTCGGAGTGGTGAGGGTGCGTGCTGAGCCATGACAGACCTTCCTCCCACCTGGAGCTTCCCCTGTCTTTCCCATCCACTGTTCTTATCCAGAGCATGAACGTGCTGGCACCGTCCAGCTCAGGTGTGGAAAGGCTAAGAGATGTAGATAAACCTGGTGGACACTGCTTGCTGAGCAGGGGCTGGGGGAATCAGCTACCTTGCATGCTTTACTTTATTGGGAATTGTTCAAGATGATGCGTGGCTACTCTGCAAGCTGCACAAGGGCTTCTCAGTGTGAGAAAGCTGCAAAGCAAGATACTGTGATGGTCAGCTGGAGGCTGAGTGACTCACTCTTGTGGTGTAGAAGCAACGGACTTCGCCAAGGTGACCTTCAGCCACATCTGAGCTCATGGTGGTTTGAACAGTTTGTTTCAGGGGAAGGCATCTAGCCCTCCTTGCGTTGAACCAGAATCAGAATTTAAACTTGAATCACAGCAGTGATGGCTTTGCTTCAGCTAGATAAACTGAGTGCAGAAAGCAACAAATTTTTGTGAAATAAATGTAGGGGATGAGCTTGCAGCCAAGTTCCCATCCTGTGTAACATCCTGGCCTTCAGAGGAGGAACCTGGACAACTGGACAGGCCATCAGGGTATTCTGACACAAAGTTACAGAAAGTTTAGATGGGAAGGGACCTCTGGAGCTTCCCATTCCCGTGTCCTCCCTCAGCAGACCCAGCCCCAGAGCTAGATCAGGTTGCTCAGGGCCTTGTCCAGGTGAGCATCAAACATACAAGGATAGAGATTCCACCCACCTGTCTTGTCCCTGTCCAAAGGCTCTTGCAGCAAAAGGTTTTCCCCTGATGTCCAGTTGGAATTTCTCTTGACACAGCTTATTCCTGTTAGCCCTTGTCCTTCCTCTGTGCACTTCTGAGGAAAGATTTGATGTTTAGTGAGGACAAAGTATGTTCACTTGAAATAGGGCAAACATCTCACTCGCTGTACCTCGGGTATGGGACGTGTTCACTTGCAAGGCCACTGGCTGGACTCTGGTTGTATCTGCCAGGAAAGGGACAGCTGGCTCCAGGTGTGACATTTGTACCTGTGTGTTGAGAGGAGACCTTTCCTCTTCCAGCACACCTGCATTTGACTCTCTCATGACCATAGTAACTGGTGACAGGAGGCATCCAGTGGTCAACATTTTGGGTACATAAGGCTGTGTGGTGACACTGGGGACAAATCCAGCTCCTCCTGTCCTCTGCTCTGCTTTGCTACTAGGTTTTGCAAAATTCACATTGACTCATGTTTTCAGATGTGGTCTCAGAAATAACTGACGGGGCATCTTTCCTGCACATTACTGGATCTGCTCTAATTTGTCGGTCCCTTCTTGAAACTCCTGGGAACTCCTGTGCTCGGTAACCTGAACAGCAGGGTGGTTGTGGAGTCAGACTTTTACACACCAGGACCCAGGTATGCTGGGATGAAAGCCTAGGGCTCACAAGCTGTCCCATGAGCTGCAGGACCAGTGGAGACTCACTTTTCAATGGATAGATGTCTTTCATCCCAATATCCCCACTAGGGCCAGCCCCAGATCTGACACATATCTTCCACTTCTCCAGGCGTTTCTGGTACCCACCCTTCCTCTGGAGCATTCTGTAAATGCCCCATCCCTCCTTCATTCCCTGACTGTCAGATGAAGGTCTAAGTGTATGCGCAGAAAACTCTTAACTTTTCTGGAGTTTACAGAAGGTGGTCACTTGAGGTATGTATAGTTTCCCCTGAAAAGCCCCGGTGTTTATCTTTGAAGTTACATCAAAAGTAAGACAAAATAAATAAGGAATTGTAGCAACTAAAGCGGTGTGTGTGTGTATGTGTGTGTGTGTGTGTGTGTGGTTGACATTGGTTTATTGTTTTTATACTGTAAAAATAATAGCTCTGAACTTTGACTTGGGTTTGTACTTAAGCTATGAAAAATTCTTATAAACCAAATCCCTGCATGAATCAAGTAGGAACTGTTCTCAAGCCAGGTCATTCCTCACAAGGGTAACTCCTGCCTTTGATGCTGCTTAAAAACAGCTTTCATCCTGTATAGCCACCTGCCTTCAAACTTGGCGGTTTCTCCAAGAATCACCAATATCTGTACTGCTGATGCTTGCTGGCTGCCTCCTCATCTCAGAAACCAAGCTCTTGGTCTGCTTTCTTGTTCTGAAGCACTGAGTAGATCTGAGGGCTGTTCTGGCAGGGCAGGGGGGATGCTCATTTCTTCAGCCATGGCTCTCATCAGCCTCTGCCTTTTGCTGGTGGTTTGGCGTGGCTGGTGGCTGAGGATGCACCAAACCCTCTGGTGTGCTGCCGTGGAATTGAGAGCCAACTGCTGCAGCCCTGCCACGAAGAACTAGAGTCAGGGTTGGATTAGACTGATAGCGTAGTTTATCACCCAAAAGCCCTGTGCCGTCACGGAGGTTCATGGGTCCTTCTCCCCACGTGCATATGAAGAGAAGAGGGGAGACTTCCCTGTGCTTTCCTGCTCTCTGCATGCTGGTGCCAGTGGGAGTTTGTGGAGGTTGAGGCTGGACTTCCCGGCACCCTGAGGAAATCCGTCTCTATTTTTCCTGTGCGACATTTTTATGGTTTCTTGGAATTCGTCTTCCTTGCTGCTGCTTCTGCTTGCTTTACCCAGTGCTGCTTTCTCCTTTGCCCTTTTTCCTGGGGTTGTCAGGGCCCTGAGGGGTCGGTTCTGCTCTTGGGTTTTGGTGGCCCAGAAAGGGCACAGTGCTGCAGCTGGCGTGGAGCAGTGAGAGGAGTATTTCCAGTGTCATATGGGTTGCTTTTCGCTTTTACTTGTTCTACAGTGTCCATTTATTTGTTTAGCAGTTTTCAGAAAGGAAGTATTCCGTCTCCTTCATAATCACAGGGGTTGGCTTTTTTGTTTTGTTTTCCTGTATTCATGGTAGGAACAGTCTTCCCTGTAGGTGGTCTGTGGCGTAGATTCATCCCCCATCTGACTTCATGTTTTTTTCCTTGAACCTTTTTATTGGTCTTCATGGGTTACCAACTTGTCCACCCTTCAGATTTACCAAGGGTTTGGGCTGTATCTGATGAATACTTTGGACAATGAGATCTAATACCTTGCTATCTCAGCAGTCAATATGAATTTCAATTTCTCGAAGGCTTAAAGTTCTAATAGCGTCGGTCCTGTGCAGCTTTTGTGTATTATGTATATATTTTGTTGTGTTTGAATGAAAAGTCCATTGGTAGCTTTAACAAAATGTAGCAAGAAATCAAAACTGCTTGTTATTCTTTTTGAGAGCGGGCAACCTGTGTTAAACCATGCCTGAACCTTAGCAGAGCTCAGGGAGAGATGTTTGTGGGAGTGGATGTTTCAGCACGTTGTGTAAATGAAAACAATTACTCCTAGGCATAATTTGTTACTTATTTTTGGCAGCGCAGGGAGGGATTTTCTTTTTCTCCCAGCACTCATTAGCAAGATAGGGTAGAGGAGGCCTGGGACGTGGAGATAAGGGAAAGCCAGTGAAGGTGCTGCTCCTGGAGGCGGTGATGGAAGATGTGACGCCACACCCCCACGGATTGCTGGTGTTGGTACAGAGTGTCCCACTGCTTTAGGCACGCTGATGTGCCAGCCCTCTCTCTGGCTGCACTGTCAGGGCTGTCAGAGACAGTCTCCCCTCCAGTAGCTCTGCCTGGGGTAGGATGCAGATGGAATTCTCCCTGCTGGGATTTCAACCATGATTCAGCAGGCTCGGCACCTGTCCTCAGACCTCAGCGCCTCTGCTACGCGGGGCCTCAGCTTCATATCTCTCTGCAGGAGGCCTGGAAACCCCGGAGAGCTTTCCAGAAGCATCATCGTCCGTGGGCACTGACATCCGACGTCTCTCCTGCCTTTCTCCTCTTGGTGCTGACAGTCTCTGTCCTTCTGGTGGGAGAGGACAAGGTCAGCCCTGCAGAGGCTCTGGTCCCAGCCCTGCCACCCCTGGTGGCTTGAATGGGGCTGTGGCTGCCTTTGGGGGTAGCCATCCCCTCGTTACCAAGATGGACATTGTCCTGTTCGTGACAGGTGTGGGTGGTTTAAGCCATTACAGGGAATTTAGAACCCTGGGGTAAGGTGAATTATCCTCTGCCTCCTCTTAGCTCCAGCTCCTTCCACATCAGAGTGGTCAAAACAAAAAATTGAATACAAAATACAGACTAGTCGCAGCTCGTGTGCTTCAATGTAAGCTCGAAAAAGGTATCTTTCACCCTCTGGGCTACTATTGAGGAGGCACTGTCTCCCAGCGCTCCACCTCCCAAGTGGCGAGTGGCAGGAATGTGAGCCATGCCGGAATTGCCACCACACCAGTGGGAAACCGAACGTCTGACCAGGTGATGGCTCTAAATTTAAGGGCTTGCTGTCGGGCCGTGTGTGCATTAATGTGCCCTTTTGTGACCAAGCTAAAGATAATTTTCCTATCTGGAACGGCAGCTGCGCTGTAGGTTGTGTAAAGAGACATCTCCGCTGATGAAAAGCAATCATGAGAGCATGATCTGCCGCGAGAGGGAGGGCAAAGCTGGAGAGATGTCACTCAGGGAAGGGCTCTGATGCTCTGCAGAAGCTGAGAAGAGTCCATTTATAGCAACTCAAAAATGTTTGGCCTTGCTGTTATTTTATTATTACATATATATTAAATATACATAATATAACTTTATTTATATTTTATAATAGATAAAAATATATAATTACTACAATGAATATTTATATTATATATTATATGTATTATGTTATACATGTTATTATATGTAAATGCTCTCCCCCAGTATAAACATACAGATAGTGCTATGGAGCAGAAGGAAATTTTCAGCAAAAAAAGCAGAGTCCGGTGCACTCCCGTGTGTTGTAGTGAGTGTATTTTTAACCCACCTGCGTATTTTAGGCAAGCTGACCTTTGTAGAAGGTCTACTACAGTCTTTTAGAGCTGGCAGAGGCCCAGCTACGTGTGTGTGTGATTGTGTGTGGCATTTTGTATCAGGAGAGGTGGCACAAACTCCTGGGTCAGCAGGGATTATCCGGGTAGGTCATTTAGTGTGTTCCTCCCACTGCTCTTCTCAAAGGGCCGGTTTAGGCGTGCGGTGACCAGCTGCTTAGCTGTGCAAGCACGTGTTGTGGCAGGGAAGGTGGGTCACTAAATGGCACGTTTAACTGGCAGCCTCCTGGACACGAATGGATAATACTTCCTGATCTCCTTTTGGCTTTAAAACACGGGAAGGAGCACTGCCCACTGTAGCCTCATGGAGGTTTGAGGGCTAAGAGGTTCTCAGNTTTATAGCAACTCAAAAATGTTTGGCCTTGCTGTTATTTTATTATTACATATATATTAAATATACATAATATAACTTTATTTATATTTTATAATAGATAAAAATATATAATTACTACAATGAATATTTATATTATATATTATATGTATTATGTTATACATGTTATTATATGTAAATGCTCTCCCCCAGTATAAACATACAGATAGTGCTATGGAGCAGAAGGAAATTTTCAGCAAAAAAAGCAGAGTNTTCTCAGTGGCGCTACAAATCTGTTTTCCCACCTGGTGACAACATTATCCGGAGTGCCATGTGCAGGGAGGTGTTACGAGGACATGAGGGACTTCATGATTTGTGGTTTATTGTTCTTCAAGAGAATAAATGCCTAGGACACTTCATTAACATCTAGCGTTTCTTGGAGAAAGACATCTCTAGCTGGAGTCCCGTAGGAGGTACTTCCCCAGTGCTGCCCTGTGAGGCTGTGATGGAGCAATGTGCCACTGAAGATGTGACACTCTCGTGACCATGGGCCATGACTCGTATGTGGGAGATGGCTATGGCCAGGGCTGTGGGCAGCGATCTGGACTGGCTTTGAAGTCAGACACGCTTTGAGCATAAATCTTCTGCAGCTCCACGGTACTCAGCGCTCCCCGGCCAGCCAGGCTGCAGTGTCACATTTCATGTAGCCAGTGTTAATGCCACTTGTTTTTCATTTCAGGTCCTGTTTTGGAGTAAAAGTGAGCTTCACGAGACTCCTCTAAGATGTCTTACAGAAAGGAGCTAGAGAAGTACCGAGACCTGGATGAAGACAAGATCCTTGGAGCTCTGACAGAGGAGGAGCTCAGGAAGTTAGAGAATGAACTGGAAGAGTTGGATCCTGATGTAAGTCAAGATTTGCTGGGTGGTAAATCTCAGTAGTTATGGGGGAATGGGCTGCATTAGTAATCTGTATTTTAGTGGGACCCTTTGCAGACCCTGTACTCAGTGCAAGGATGGAACAGACTGGCCACAGGAGCAGTTTTGCCATCATGTACATGGGCTGGAAGTGGGACTTTGTTTCTGTGATGTTCCCCTGCCTCTGCCCTGGGCTGTATGCTCCAGTGTGGCCAGCACTGTGATTTGCAGCACTGATGTCAGCCAGTGTTGGTGCGGGGCAGTAAATCTGCAGAAACTGTCTCTCTGCTTCTCATCAGGCCACCGTGGAGGGAAATTTTTGAGTTTTGTGGCTTGTTTGGGTGGGGTATTTTCAATAGACGCTTCAAATGGTCTCAGTTTTCCTCCATTTAGGCAGAAGTCCGATTCCCAGAGTTTTTCAAAACAGGACAATTGATTTTTAGCAACCTCCCAACATCGGTCAGAGTTGTGCACATGCAGGCACTGGGCACACTGATGCCAAGCAATGAAAGCTTTTTGGATGCTGTGTTGTCCTGTGGCCTCGGCGGGGGCTGTGCAGAGCCAACTGGCAGGTCTCTGGGCCATGGGCATGTTAGATGGGCACTGCCAAGTGAGAAATTGTTCCTGCAACGTACAGTTAGCTTTTCTAGGGGGAAAGGATGGGCAGCGCGGATTGCATCATCGGTATTTTTAATTGCAGCACAGGAAAATAATTATGAGGTGGCAGGCTATCTCCCGGGATTAAGAGTATGGGCTGATGGGCTGGTTACAGCTGCCTCAGAAGACACAGAGTTGGGTGGCATTACGTGAAACACACAGAAAAGTAAATTAATCGTGAACATGTGCCAGTACGGGTGTAGCTTGCATCCAGGAGTTAAAGCATGAAGACTGCCTGGTTGCCCTCACAGCACGAAGCCTGAGGAAGCAGGCTGTTTCTTCTTCCTCCCTGCTTGTGTGTTAGCACAGGTCTCCAAGGTTCCTCTCTGAGGCTGCCCAAGACTAATTGTCTCATGTTAGTCATTTTCCTTCCCAAGCTTTTCACTGATGCAGATGTAAATTATAATGAATTACTTTTATTAGGCAGGCTTGGAAAAATCAGCGTGTTGTTCAAAATCACCTTGGACGTCTTAAAAAGTAAATGTTGACTTCCATCCAGCAAAGCTTTAAAGAACATGCTTAGTGTCAAATCTGGGAATAGTCTTACTTACTGCATTAAGGCTGTTCTATATTTAAATATAAGCAGGTGCTTACGTGCCATATGCGTCAGGCACAAAGCAACTTCCCATGGTGGCTAATGTGACTGAACAACAAGCAGGCAGTTTGAAAAAAGGCTGAGGTCTGCAGGGGTTTTGTTCTGCAACAGAGTGACCTTCTCTGTGGGACCCTGCCTGTAGTTTTGTGATGGATCACGAAGGGCAGAAGAGACCACCACGTCTCTCTGGTCTGCTCGGGGAAAGACTGTGGGGTTTCCCTGAGCTGATTCTTGCTGGGACACGTGGGTTTTGTGGGCACTCAGACAGACACATACAGGGAGGAGAAGATCAGCTGAATTTAGCAGCACTGTTCTGGCTCTGTGAGGTGTTGCAAAGAGGCAGCAGAAGTGGTGGGGGTGTGGGAAGGGGCTAGGAGGAGCAGGAGGGGATGGCTGAGAGCCCCCAGAGAAAGGACTGAAGCTGCTGTTGTACAGAAACTTCCACTTGACAGCATGGATATCTCATAGTGGAGACAGCATTTGAAATAGGAGTGGGGAAGGAGCGACATGTGTCTTGGATGATGTGGGAATCAGTGGGGTTGGATGGAGATAGCCTTGGACAGGAGAAGCAAATTGGCCAGCAATGTGGAAGAAAGCATATAGAGGCAAGTGGAGAGGGGGGAGTGTTTGGTGGACGGGGATTGTGGCCTGCAAAGATAACCCATGTTTCTCCCCTCCATGCCTAGAACGCGTTGCTGCCAGCAGGGCTCAGGCAGCGAGATCAGACGCAAAAGCCACCAACCGGCCCATTCAAAAGGGAAGAACTCATGGCCCACCTAGAAAAGCAAGCAAAGGATGTTAAAGACAGAGAAGACTTGGTTCCTTTCACAGGTGAAAAGAGAGGTATGGTCATCCATTGTGCCACACTGACTGCAAGAGGTCTATGTGCTTGCTGACTGGGGTTCCACCTGATTAGTTGTGAAGTGACAGAGGCTGTATCACTGTGCAGCCTCTTTCCATCCTCATCCCACTGCAGCTGTATCAAGCTCAGGGGAAGACGTCATCTTGTCCTGTCTTGTTCCTCCTTTGTCTGGTCTTCCCTTGAGCTCGGCATGCTGCACTCTGTCTTCCAAAGTCACCTTTCATGCTCCATCCCTACATTCTGAACTTCATCTTGGTATAGAGAAACTCCCCAGCTCCCCTTAGCTGTGATGATCCCAACAGTTTGTATCTAGTCTTCATCAACTCTTGACAACCTCAGACTCATTTACCAACCTCTGGCAGTTTGCGTGTTTCTTCTGCATGTTTCTTCCTGCACCATACCCAGTGGTGGCTGCTGCACCCCTGCCCC
This sequence comes from Thinocorus orbignyianus, assembly GCA_013400375.1. NCBI lineage: Eukaryota > Metazoa > Chordata > Aves > Ciconiiformes > Thinocoridae > Thinocorus > Thinocorus orbignyianus. The sequence goes on from VXBW01002997.1 coordinate 345,266, forward strand.
ACATGTGGCCCTGGGGCCTTTGAGCAAGGGGTTTGCTCTGCCACTTCTCTTTTATCTCCTTCTAGCATCTTTTCCTGTTCTCCAGAGCAGGTCCTGTTATCCAGAGGACTTTATTGCTCCTGTTAGCACTCTGAATGTCATCTGACATGGGATGTGGGCCAATCAATCATTGCCTCTGGGTTCCAGGAGCTTCTCAGCAGCTTTTTGCTGCTGTTGTTTCCTCTGTGCCATGGTGCCCCTGCAGCAGAAGATCTGGTTGAACACCTAGTTTGCACTACTGGTTGCACCACGTCAAAAAATAAGTGCATGAAAATGTGGGCATGTGAGCGTGTTTCCTGAGTGAGGTATTTCTCAAAGCCACCTCCCTTACTGATCAACATGCCTCTCCGAGAAAGAGCTTACATTAAATCTGCGCATTTAATGAAACGTCAGGTGGTATTTTCTTTGGGGGAGGGAATTAAAAAAAAAAAGAGTTCTCCTTGAAAGAAGTAAATGAAAAGAGTAAATTGAGTGCTACAAGGAACAGTAATTTCACAACTTCAGATGCACCCCACCCCAGCAGTGGCTACCTGCCTGGCTAGCCCAGAAGGCAGTGGCAGTTCTTCTTAGGAAATGGAGGTATTTCAGGCATTATGAGTCTTCGCTTTCTGCTCTGAGCTAATCATATTTCAATCTGATGAGATACCAAATGCATTAAACATCTTTTCACTTGTAACACGCTGTCAAGTGAAGACACTGCTTACACCGACTGTGAGCCGGAGATGGCAAATTATATATTCACAGTTGTGGCAGAGCTGGAAATAAACCACCCCACTCGTAGTTTGGAGGGTGATTTACCAGTTTGCCGTGGGAGGTGCTCTCCCTGCCCAAGCTGCTGGAGAAGGTAGAAGTTGGTGTGTGCATACATGCTGTATTATTGTGTATAATGTTTGCCTGCACCATTTAATTTCAAGTTCAAACTTGCAATACAGCATGACTGGGATATGAAACTTTCTAAAATCCAAGCCCAGAAGTTTCAATGACAGTGGGATGTCAATAGGAGTTACCGTGTGACGGCAGAATTAAATTTGCCCTGTTTTCCTATTCCCTGCTGAACAGACCAGATGGCGCCTACACTTTGCCGTGTGTCTGCTGGGACGATGGTTCTGGGTCTCTGCACCAAGCCAGCGCTGACGGGACCAGCCCTATGGGGACATTTTGCTGTGCAGTACCCGGAGAGTGCCTGGCCCCGCAGGCACATGTGATGCTCTGGCTATTTTTGCCAGAGCAGCTGTGTCCCAGGAGGCAGATTCCTGCCCTCTTTGCTGGGGTGGCCAAGCACAGGCAGGAGATAGGCCCTTCTGCAAAATCCTGTTTATAGGAGACACCACTTCTTACGGGAGGGAGCCCGAAGTGCAGTTGTTTCTTCCTTGGGGCTAAATTTAGGTGCTTCTGTTTTCTGCACATCCCTGTGCAGTGGGATCTTTGTCGCTCCCCTTTGGTGCCACTGACTCTGGTTTCAGAAAGGGAGGACAAAAATAGTCCTGGCTGGTATGCTGGGCCAAGAGCTTTGTGCTAGCTATCGGTCTGCAGTGATTCCGGGCTATTTCAGAGGAGGGGACAGATCCAAAATCCTCTGAAATGCCTCCTCCCATCTGGCAGCAGCGCTGCTCCCTGCCGTGGTCTGTTAAAACACTGTGAGCCTCTCTCTTTTCTCCCTTGCCCTGCTGTGAAATCTCAGACCTGACCTGTTCAGCCTCCACAAAGAGACCCACCTACCTGTTGGTGGTGCAAGAGGTTCAGGGAGAGAGGGGCCATGAATGCTGTGCCTTCTCTGGGGCCACCCACACCTCCCTGGGACACAGCCGGTTCCAGCAGGGAAAGGGTGATGGCTTGCCCAGTGATCATCCTGGGCAATGGGATGGGGGAGTGCTGAGGAGCCCATGGCATTCATAGAGTCATAGAGCTGTCTAGGTTGGAAGGGACCTTTCAGACCATCGAGTCCAGCCATCAACCTAACTCTGGCACAACCACCACTGAACCATGTTCCTCAGCAGCACATCTACCCGTCTTTTAAATACCTCCGCGGATGATAATTCTACCACTTCCCTGGGCAGCCTGTTCCAATGCTTGATAACCCTTTTGCTGTAGAAATTTTAATCCAACCTAAACCCCCTCTGTCTCTACTTGAGGCCATTTCCTCCTGTCCTGTTCAGAGCTGGGCTGCACACACTGCACAGCCCCTCGCCCACGTGGGCAGCCCCTCACTTCAGAAAAGGCCACGGGTGGGCAGCTGAGATGGCAGCTTTCCCTCACCGGCTGTACCTGCTGCTTTGCAGCTCTGAGTTGTAGGGAAAAGGCCTGTTCCTTGGCCTGCTGCTGTTCCAGATGGAGCACGGATGTCTCCATCTGGCATGCTTTCTGTGTCTCTTCCCCCCTGCCCTACTGTCCTCTGCAGCAACGCTGAATTAGGCCAGTTGCCCCAAACCTGCTCTTCCCTGCACCCCATGTGCTTGCTGGATGGCTGACTGCTACCCCTGCCTGCTGCCAGACCCACTCCACCACCTCCTTCCCACCCTCTTCTGACTCATGTGCCATCTGCCCTGCCACCCTGCATTTGGAGCTGGCAGCCGGGGCTGTCTCAGCAGCAGGACCCGTCCTGTAGCAGCGCTGGATCCCAGGCACTGGTCCTCCTGAGCACTGGCAATTCTCCATCCCTTTTATGCAGCCTTCAGAGAAATGATGTCCTGCAGGGCCAGGCTGTGCGTGGCTTTCTGAGGGCTGAGGAGCCGCCGTCCTTTACTAATGTACTTAGAATCATAGTATCATCCAGGCCAGAAGGGACCTCCAAAGGTCATCCAGTCTGACCTCCCCACAGTCGCAGGGGCACCCCCAACTAGACCAGGTTGCCCAGGG